>JAQFVV010006431.1:342412-914082 GCA_028023455.1 Epiperipatus broadwayi
TGAAATGTGCGAATTCTGACCGTTACAATATGTCAAGTCCAACTCCACTTAAGTCTCTAAATTCTTTCAATGATATCAGCAACACATCTGTTTCTTTTATCCACATATTTCATTTTCAATATCTTATTACTCCTGCCATGCATCTCTCCATACTTCATTGACTGATCTGAAATGCTCTTCTGTTAAGTGCCCAAATCTCAGTTCCATAAACTGTTAAAACTTATTTATTAAAAATCTTCTATTCTATGATTAATTTCATCCATTGTTTCCATATGTAGTAATAATCTGGCAAAGGTATTTGTAGTTGTTAACTTCTTCTAACTCATCATTAACAATCTTTATTTTTTTCTTTTGAAAAAATTCATTGAACATTATTTTAGTCTTTTTAACATTTACCTTTAGTCCTTGTAATTGTACTGAAATGTCAACTATTTAGCTATTATATTTTTATTACGTGGAAACTCCCAGAAATAATATAAATTCATCATTTATCCATGAGAATATTAGAATACATATACATACATTCATGTTTTTGTATATAAAAAAGTGATCAAGATAATAAATAATATTTCTTGGCGTAATAATGCAAAAGTTTTGTATAAAAAAGTTATGAACAAAAATTTGAGTTATTATAAATTTATGAATTTTTATAAACATGCTTCATCTTCATTTGGAAGAAATTAAACAGCCTATAGCATTAAGGCAATATGATTTTATAATGCATGAAAAAAAATCGAACGTAAAAACTATAGTAAATTGTTTATATCATAAAGTTCTAGTATTAAAATGACTCATTAATCTCAAACGTTCCAGCTAATCAAATTGACATATTTTTTTCTTTCAGCTGGGAAGAAATACAAGGACCCTTAAGCTACCATTTTCATCACTAATTAAACTGCCCAGAATAATATGAATGCTCTTATAATGAAATTTGCTTTAAAAAATAGTTTGTGAATTAGGAAGACTAATGAATATTAGAGAAACTTTTCAAACATTCAGTAAACTGAAAACTAATTAAGATGATACAAATCAAAAGTTTTCAACAAAATGGAGGGACTATAAATTTGGACATTTATAAAAAACTGTTCACTACCAAAAATATATATATATAATAATTTTCATGCTGTCACAATAAGTATTTCTTAACAAAAAAATACATTACTCACTTGATCTGTTTTAAGCTCAAAAATTTTAAAATAAAGGTACAGTATACATAATTCAAAAAGCTTACACAAATATAAAACTTTCTGTGCATATATAAAATTTTAAAAATATGAGAAAACATTGTTATAATCAACAATAATTTTAAAATAATTTTCAAATCACCCAATTTATTATTTTGCAAGGATTTGAATTAATTCAACATATTTTAAAATTTAAATATACATTTTAACAAAAATATTAAATATCCTATAATAAATAAATACACACATAGTTTAAGAAATATATATTTTAATTAATAAATCTAATTGACTTGCAAAGTTGTCTTATCGAAAATGTATAAAAAGCTATTAAAGCAGATTAGATTTCTCATTAACACTTCAAATCAAAATCTCCTTTTTGCTGTTCAACAAGAATCTACAGTGAAGAATTTTGGCATTAAAATTGGAATTCTTACGAGATTCCCAATAATTTTTTTTTTCAGCTCCAACGATAAAGACAGTTGAATTTGTCATTGTTAGACACAATTGCAATCTCATTAACAGATTCAGTGTAACCCATGATCGTAAACAGATTTTGACACCTACTGATCTATGTAAATATGGACAAACACAAAATACATAGTAAAAGTTTGTCAAATATGATTATAGTGGCAAAATTGAACGAGTTTGTTAATCTTTCTCCTGACTGAAATCTCTACAGGTTCCTTTGCGATATATTAATAGTAAAACTATCTTTAAAAAAACAAAACCGTATCTAAATAAATAATTGACTTGAGTTTTGTCTATTGACCAGATACTTTTTCCTAGCCAAAAAAAAAAAAGTTTTACTTGCTTCAGAAGCAAAAGTAATATCTTTTTATGGTGGGAAGAAGAGAAAAAAACAATCACTTGATTCTAAATCAGTTGGTGTAAAGTTTGCAAGTTTTTAAAAATAGATTTTAGTAAAAGAAAAAAAAGTAAGGAATTCATAGGTAATTTTTATCTATTTTGATTCATCATCAACCATTATCAATCCACTAAATAGTCTCCAAGTTCAAACCATCTCCGATCTTTAGCTTCTCCACACCACCCCTGCACTTTTTTATTTCATCCATCTCACATGTGGTCTCTTTCTGGGTCTTTTATCTCTTGGAATCCGGTTTCAGATTTCAATTGTCCATCTATTATCATCTCTTCTAGAAATATGTCCAACCCAACTACACTTGTCTTTTAATTTTTTCAGTGAGGTCAGTAACACCTGTTTGTTCTCTTACCCGTATATTGCGTTTTCGATCTCTTCTTGTTACTCCCAACATGCATCTCTCATACTTCTTTGAGTGGTCTGAAGTCTCTGTATTGCTCTTCTATTAAGTGTCCAAGTCACATTCATTAAAAACCCTTCCTTTTCAAACACATAGGGATATTTTCTTTTAGTATCAAGTTATTTCTACCAAAAGCACTCCAACCAATTTTAATTCTATGATTAATTTCTTCCATCTGTATTATAATCTAACCAAGATATTTGTAACTGTTAACTTCTAACTCATCATAATCGATCTTTATTTTCATATTTTGAGAAAATCCATTAAACATCACTTCAGTCTTAACATTTATCTTTAGTCCTACTTTCATCTGATAACTCCTGCAACATTTCCTGCAGCTCTAAAGCATTATTTGCAAAAACAACTGCATCATCTGCAAAATCTAAATAACTTAAATAATCTCCATTTACTTTCACTCCTTTAGATTCCCATTTTAATCCACAAAATATTTCTTGCAGCACTGCTGTAAAAAGTTTTGGAGATATGGATCACATTATCTTACATCATTCTCAATGTTGACTTTCCTAGTATCATTATGTAATCTAATTGTTGCTGTTGCATTTTTTATAAATATTCTTTAAAATATGACGATATCCTGGATCTATACCTTGATGATCCAATGCTTTAATCACCGAAGAAATGTTTATAGAATCAAATGCCTTTTCATAATTATCCAAAGCATAATGGCAAGTCATGATCTACTGTACTAAAACCACTTTTAAGTCCAGCTTGTTCTCTTGGTTGGTGGAAATCCAATGTTCTTGTAGACAAGTATTATCTTGGTAAAAATTTTGTATAAAACTGATAAAAGTCTGATAGATCTGTAATTTCTAATATCTTCTTTATCACCTTTTAAAAACATCAATACTGCATTCTTTCAATGATCTTTATCATATTTTGCTAAAACAAATTCTATTTCTTCACCTGCTTCTTTTAATATATCAATTATAATTCCATCATTATCAGGAACCTTTCCTTTCTTCATAAATTTAATTGAATGTCTCACTTCATTTAAAATTCTGGGCAATTTGGAAGATATAATAGACATAGGAGATACTTGTTCTTTATTATTATATAATTCTTGATAGAAATCTACCCGTTTCATGATGTCACCTCTTTTTAGTAATAGTTCCATCTTTTTTCCTCATTGCAGATATAAATTTCCTACCAATACCAAAATGTTGTTTTATGCTCTCGAGACTTTTATTTTCTTCTACAGCTTGGTCTTTCTTCTCAGTTGCCTGATAAGACAGAATGTGTAAATAATAAATATTTTTTTAATAGATATATACAATCATGACAGACAAAAATAAATCATGGCCCTTATTTCCAGGAGGCTGTAAAGTCACCAGCCAAAGCAGTGTTTGGTGGCTGAAGATGCTAAGAATCCCTTAATTGCTGACCCAGGCTGCCATTTGATGACGACTTTTTATTTAGGTACTTACAACTGCAGATCACTTTCAAGTGAAGGAAGATTGCAAGAATTAGAAAAACTGTCTTATATTAAATGGGACATTATTGGACTTTGTGAGGTTAGAAGAAAAGGTGAAGAGACAATTGATTTAAAAAGTGTGGACATGTACTCTAATATAAAGGTACAAATATGGGAAATACAAGTGGAGGATTCATTATAAATAAAAAATGGAAGAACAACATTGTGGAGATTGTTGGCATATCAGATAGAGTGGCAAGATTAGTTATAAAACTTATCAGCAGATACCAAATGCAGATGATTCAGGTATATGTCCCAAGTTCTTATAGTGATGACCTAATAGATTTTTATATGAATGTACAAAAGGCTTTTGATCAGAGTAAACATTTTAAAATTGTTATGGGAGACTTTAATGCTAGAATTGGTAAACAAATAAAAGATGAAAGCACTGTAGATAATTTTGTTTATGGTAAAAGAAATGAGGTCATAGACTTGTGGAGTTTGCAAAAAAAAAAAAACCTTTATATTATGAATTTTTTTTTTGAGAAAAATGTTAAAAAGAAATGGACATGGAAGCATCCAAATGAAAGTACAGCAGAATTGGATTATATTTTGACTAACAGAAAATACATCGTAACCAGCATTTTCCTTAATCACTATGAAAGACTAATCGTGTCCAAATATTAAGCTGATAGCCCTCACACTATATACATGCGGTATGTAGATGATATATTTATTTTAGCCAACCAGCACACTATAAATAGTATTACACAAGAGTTAACACATAACACTAATCTAACTATCAATTCCACAGCAGAAGATGCATTCCAAAGTCTAAATTACCTTGACCTTAGGTTAACACGCGATGAGAGAGGTATAAATTATTCAATGATAATAAAGCCCTTTGAAATCAGAGGCTTTATACACCCACACTCCAAGCTCTCACAAATTGGCAGGCCTGCAAGCATTTTTATATAGAAATATGCAGCTGTGCAAGTTTGAAGCGGATAGAAAGAATAATATACATCTTTACACCAAAGACCTACTACAAGCAGGCTATAAACTCAACACTATTAACAATAAAATCAAACAATTTTATAGAAAAATCACAGAAAATAAAAACAATATTAAACTTCCATATATTACTCTTCCCCACATACCTAAAATCTCCTATCAATTAATCAAGGTTTTGTCCAATAAATTTAAAATTAGCTTTCATACACCCCCATGCACTAATCGTCTAATCAATAACTCTAAGGACAAAACTGAACCTTCTCAGACTCCCCATGTCGTTTACAGCATATCATGCCCACAACCTGGTTGCCGGGCCATTTATTTTGTAGAAACCAAAGCAGGCATAATCAACAGGACAGCACAACACAGATATACATATAATAGAGCTATGAAAAACAATGATAATTCATCAACATTTTTAGAGCATTCCAAGAAGACAGGACATGTGTTTGAACCTTCCAGCCCTAAAATAGTCTGTATTGAGAAAAATGACATCAAGCGGAAAATCAGAGCATATTTTATTAATGACAATAATAACTCCATCAATAGATGAGATACCTGCTTTGACATCTCCAAACGTTGGACTATCTAGTTCATTTGCATATGCTTTGCATACTGTTTTGTTTCCTTGCCCTATTTCCTCGTTCTGCAGCTCACAGTACCGCTATGAATATGAGGCAAAAGGCCTCGAAAGCGCTTAGCGTGTAATAATTTCTGTGTATCTTTATAGCTTCTCATTCAAGTGTGTCATACGCTTTGTTAATTTTGTATATATTTGAAGATTGTAATGTTCTTAATAAACTTAATACAGAAATGATCGTCGATTAGTAAGATGTTAGAACATGTTAATGTAAAACTAGAGAAATAAAAATTATTAAGAAAAACAATATTTACAGTTGATATTCCTAATCTTCAGAAACACTCTAATGAATTTAAATTAGAACTTACAAATTGGTTTCAAGTATTAGTACATTTTGAACATAATTCACACTTGAATGAAAATAATAAAAAAATAACTGATACACTTTTAAAAACTGCAACAAAGATAGGTGGTAGAAAAAATCAGCAATCGACCAATAAAATTTCTACTGAGACTAGATAATTTATGAAGAAAAGAAGGAATATGTAGATATACAAAAATGGTGCATTAAAAAGAATTGAATACCTCAAATTCTGTAAAATGGTGCAGAAAAAAGTTGAAAATGATATAATAAAGTATAACTGTGAACTAGCAATGAAAGCTGTATAAGAAAATAAGTCTATTTTGATTATATAACAAATATACAAGTATGAATTTATTTTAATGATATAAATTTATGATAGTTTTAGAATATATCAAGAAGATTCTAGAATATATTAAACATGTATACAGTATATATATATTTCTGATATGTGATATCAAGAAATAAACAAAAACTATATAGTTTAACCCTTAGAGACTGATAAAACTATTAATTACTTGGATTTAAACAATTAATTTATTATATACTACTTTTACTAATTATGTTTAAACCATTAAAATATCACATGATCAGCTTTTCTTTATACTTACGTAAACAGTTAAAATAGTAGCAAAATTTGTTTCCTCAATAGATCCAGGTACAAGCTCTAATAACAGATTATGATGCACAATCTTCTAACATCTATTGATTATTAGAACTTGCACTAGAGGGCTCTATTGTAGGAAAAAAAATTGTTAGTTTTAATATTTAAATTTCTAAAAACAGGGAAATTATAAATACTAAGGAATCAATAATCTCAAATTAAAAATATTGCACCTTCGCTTTAGCCCCTTTTAAAAATATCTAATAAATTTCATTCTAATTGCAATTTCTAAGTTTAAAAACAATTTCAAATTCAATGAGTGTTAAATGTTTGAGAGAAAAAAAAAAGCAATCAAGGATTTGCCATTAGGGTGACTGAGTTTATTTTTATATATAGAAATTTAGAAGATAGGAAAATATTTTAAATTTATATAGAAATTTAGAAACACTTAATAAGCCTAAATTATCAGAAATATTCTATTTAATTTACTAAATTTATGACAATAAGATTATTGTTCACTTAAAGTGAAATAATTCATTGTATTTAAACTAAAGTGTGTAATTGTTTATACAAATTTACTTCCTACTTACATACCAAATTCACCAAGTATGGTCAATTTTGCTGCTAAATATATCACTATGCATAGTAAAAAAAATTCTAAAATATATCACTAAATGCATTTTAAACATTGTCAGTAATCATAAAATATAGTTTAGTGCTTGAATAATTAAAAATAACTAACTAAAAAAGATCCACTACAGATACTTGCTTTCAATTTGTAGAACAATCATGAAATCCTAAATGTATTTATGAATAATTTAAATTTGTTGATTACTTGAGTAGATATAAAGTAATTTAAAAAAATGTACTAATGGGTTTTCTTTTACAATATTCCATTGAAAAGTTGAAATATATATTTTCTTGAGAATCACCATATTTTTAGTAACCTAGAAATCTTTCTTAATTTAGATTGCAACTTGCTGAGAAAGGTATAATGAGAGTTCTGTTCTGCTTCACTTCCAAATGTTTGAAAATTGTACTAAAAAAAATAAACATTCCCTCTATTAAGTAGCAAATTTTGAAATTATTATGGATTTTAAGTAGACAAAGTAATAAATGAACAAAACTCCAGATAGATCTTTATATGTAACATGATCAAAGCTCTAATCTAAAATCCAACTATGCATTCCTTTATCATAAAACTCAAAAGCAATTTAATGGAAAGTTGCAAATGTCACAAATTAAAAATTTTAAAGGTTCAAAAGACAAATCTTAGAAAAATTATAAGTAATCAACTTAAAAACAACTAAATATTATATAAAGCTGAGGTCACCAAAGTGGTCTATATAGACCCCCAGGGGTCTATTTAACAAAAGTAGGGGGCGATCTGAGCCAGGGGGTCGAAGGAAAAACCAATTCTTAATACGCAAATCACACATACCTAACTGCATATGTAAAATTTGTGAATGTTTTTGTAATTGACTTAATATTAGTTTCTTTATAGAAAATAAATTAATAAACGTATATTTATTCGGGTGAAACAAGTATTTACATACCAGCGTGCAGCGGCGTGAACTCTGCACTTCTGGCTTATGAGTCATATGCATATGTATGCTTGTCCAAATGTCATGAGCGTTGATGTTACAAACGCAAATATAATATGCAGTTTCAGCTATCTTTGCAAATTGTGAACAGTGTTAAATATTTGCAGTGTCATTATTACTACTTTTATAGTATTGGATAATTAGTTATAGTTTCTATAAAACTATTCGTTTAGTTTAGATATCAATTTTAATTATCAATACATGTAAAAAAGTAAGTATTAATAATATGGATTAGTATAGTATACCAACTTATTTATAGAACCCTAATTAAAAAATGGCAGCTTCAGTTTCTAAAAAGAAATGTAGGTATTATTCATTGGATTATTTGAAATTTGGATTTATTTGTTCACCGACAAATGAAACGATTCCTATGTGTCTTCTAGGCAAAAAAACTTTTGGAAATAACTACATGAAACCATCAAAAATGAAAGATCATCTTGAAAGGGTTCACTCAGATAAAAAAAATAAAGAACTTGAATTTTTCAAAAAACTTAAAGAAAAAGTTACATGTCGATCAACTATAAAAAGTTTTATGAAGCAGTCTACTGAAGTTGAAACTGAAGGAGGATTAATAGCTTCATACAAGATTTCGCTTAATATAGCAAAGAGGGAAAAACCACACACACTCACTGAAGAAATTGTTATACCTGCAATTAAAGATGTCATTGAGAATGTAATGAAAAAAGACTCCGTTAATGTTTTAAAGTCCTTGCCATTAAGTGCAAATTCTGTTGATGAAATGGCAGATGAAATAGAAAATACGGTAGTTTCGGAGCTAAAAAATTGCATGTTCTCTATTCAACTTGGTGAATCTGTTTTTGGCATTTCTGCTATTCTTATGGTGTGCATTAGATATTTCAGTAAAATGAAAGGACAAGTCATTGATGAATTTTTATTTGCTAAATATCTTGAAACTGATGGAAAAGGAGTGACAATTTTTAGATGTTTACAAGAATATTTAATTAAATATATTCTGCTTGAAAATATAATAGCAGTAGTAACAGATGGTGCACCTGCTATGGTAGGGCATTGCCAAGGTTTTGCTAGATTTCTCAAAGAAAAATTGCCTGGTATACGTACTATTCATTGTGTGTTGCATAGAAATAACTTAGTAGCAAAATATCTGAGTCCAGGGTTACATAAAGCTTTACAGTTTTGTATTAAGTGTATCAATCAAATTAAAGCCCAACCTCTTAAATCAAGATTATTTTCCAAACTTTGTGAGAAAAACGAAGAGATATTTAACCAATTATTTCTGCACACTGAAGTTAGATGGTTGTCTAGAGGTGTATGCTTGCAATGGCTCATTGAGTTATTTGACTCCATGACAGAATTTCTCAGCAAAATAAATCCTGTTCTGAGTGATGAACTCCAAAACAATAAGAACCATATTTTTTATTTAGCGGGCTTATTTGGAAAATTTAATAACGTCCAACCAAAGCTGCAAGGAAAATATGTAACAATTATCCAAGCTCAGACAATACTGTCAGGCTTCCAAGTAAAATTAAATTTATTTACATCTTTATTGCTACGTAAGGATTATCAGTATTTTTCAAATCTGCGACAATTAGAAATAAAAGAAGAAGACTTGAAAATATATACAAGTCATCTTTAAAAATTAAGTGACAATTTTAAACTGTGCTTTGTTGATTTGGAAAACATTGACATCCCTGAATGGATTATTGTGCCATTTTCTTCCAAATTGAAAACGTGGACATCAACCTGCAAGATGAACTTGCTGAATTATTATCGGATCTTGAAGCATTCTTAAAAATAAGCAAATTTTGGACAAATATAAATATAATGCAAAAATATGTAAAACTTTAAAAAATAACTCATCCATTTATGCTGGCGTTTCCAAGTTCCAATATGATTGAAGCCAGTTTCAGTCACATAAATTCAATCTTAACTAAGTACAGAAATATATAGCAAACCTTGCAAAGAAACACCAAGCACATCCATCTCATTAATTAAGAAGCAATACTGTAGTTACTTTACTTATTATTTTTACTTATTTATAATTACTTATTATTTAATAAATATTAAGGTATTTAAATTTCAACATTAAGATATTTTTCATAAAACTATTACAATGTAAAATTACTTTAATAAATGTTTAAAATCATAAAATAAATGTACAAACACAGTACCTAATAGATAGTTTTATTTTAATTAACTGAAAATTACTTGTATGGGGGTCGATGGAGATTTTGAAAAATTATATAGGGGTCCATGATCAAAAAAGTTTGGCGACCCCTGATATAAAGCAATGGTCTAAAACAATTACTTTAAAAATAAAATCTTTGTAATTCCTATGATCCAAATATAGAGATATTACACCAGAATTAAAATATTTCATTCTGCAGAAGTGTCATTATATTTTCACAGTTCAATCTAGTTGTGATTTCTCATTTAATTTGCTTAAATCGACTGCCACATCCAAGTAAAGAACTATGAGATAACATTTAAAATTTTAGTTACAAATGAACTTATTCATTTTCAAATAATATATTATTATTGATTTAATATTTGAATATCATGTAAGACTTTATATTATAGAATATATTTTAATAATATATTAGTGATAGTTTTGGGGCTATAAAGATAATATTAGAAAGCACATTTAAATGTCATTTTAGAATAATAGGTGCATGGAAACATATATCTCATGAAATAAAAATCACAGGCTAGAAAATTATAAGACAAACCAAATAAATTTGATTACCTATCTTCGAATATAATTTTTAATCTATGAGACTATTCTCTGAAAATAAATCATAGCTATATGAATTATAAAAATATTGAAATTAAAGCCAATAAAATTTCCTAAAATAAATCTAAATGTAAAATATCACAATCATTGTCTGATAAAAGTGTATCATGATAAAAAATTAAATATTTCATGAAGTTCATATGATTATTAATACCATTTTAAAATTAATCCAAATTAAACTAAGGTATATACATCAATGTAATTTCTATTAGTGCATAAGATATAAACAATCTTTAATGGTTAAGACTAATGCTACAGAAGACTCAAACATTTGACTTTAGATATACTTTCTACTAATTAAGAGAGCCATTGAAGAATAAAAATTTTGAGGATATGTTTAGATATTAATATAAGGCAAATGTCTGAAAGTTTTAAATGTGCATGAAGATTACACCTATATATTATATTTATAAAAGATATATAGATTTCTGAAAATAATAATTATAAAATTCCTGTTGAATATTTATTTGTTAGATTCTTGATTGTTTACCTATGCATATAGAAGGTGAAAAGGCAAACACTGTTTGGGACTATCAATGAGGAAATAATATCACATTATTAACTTCAGAATTGCTAAGTGCAGCTATTAATTCATGTACAAGTGTTTTAAAAATTAATAAATTAAATGGATTTTAGAAACATCAGAAAAGCATTATCAAACCATAAATGCAATCAACAAAACACTACACATAAGTCATCCAAGAATTTTCAAATATTTTACTATTATAGTTATGCATAGTAGGTAACAAGATTCTCAAACCTAAGCCAAGTATTGAAGCTATCAGAGTATCACTGAACCACAGATGCAGCTAACAAAACTTTGCATGAACCAATCCAATAGGCATTAAATATTAAAATTACATATAGCAGCTAACCAAGTCTTGCACTCAAGCATATTAGAAAAACAATAATTTATGCGACTCCAGCAAATATACCAATGACTATATTATCTATGGAAGACTCAATCTGGTAGAATAAAATCCAAATAGTATTATTTGGTCATCAAATATTAAAACATATTTTACTTACATTGTTGTATTCCTTATGAAAAAAGATAATGAAAAATATATTTTGATTATCTCAATTATAGATTTTATTTACATCAATTTATATCCATTGTGCAATTCTTCAAATAGATATGCATGTGGAGGAAAGACATATCTCTTCTAGTATATTTATTGCTTATAAATAGACATATTTGTAAGCTCATTAATCATATTAAGGAATGTCTATTAAAATATTAATTGTTGTCATTTGAAATTCATATCATAGTAAGAGTACATTATATTTAATTAAACCACATTAAGAACCAAGAAGTCATTTAATAATAATGTTAATATTAAACCACTAAACATCACATGATCACTATCTCATCCATTGATTCTGGCATCCATTGATTGCTCTTGTTAGCACAAGATGGCACTACTATATGGAGAGTGTTGTTTTGTTTTGAATTGTTTAATAATAATGTTATAATCTCTTAATAACTTAACATTATTAGCCATCCTAAAATCTATTAAACTGTATATTTCATAAGCACAGTAATGATAGATACATAATTCATGCTATATAAAACATCAGATAAATACCAAAAGAATATCCATTACTATTTAAGCATGTCAGAAGCAATTTACCTTTATACAAATCATATTTTTACTTTCTGCTTTATTGTACATATTTAAATTTTATTTTATTATACTGATATCATTAAAAACATATATTAATACTAGATGCAAGTTTATTCATACCCTTAATTCTAAACATCCAATTTTTGATCAAATGGCATAATAATGTTAAATAATGCTTCCCAAAATGAGTGATATAGTTCCCTAGTGGTGCCAGAACAATTCAGAGAATGGTACAAGACTCAAATGCAATTAGAAAATTGAATATAAAAAATATGGGAGCAGTAAAAATATACAAAAAAATTTTGAAAACCATTTATACGTTTTCATCTGTTGGATAATATAGAATTAAAATTGAAGTGAATACCGTATTTTCCAAATAAATACACAAATCCAAGTTGTAACCAATCTGTGGTCAAATATGCAAACAAGTCTTAAGCAAAAATTGGCAGGTGACCATGTTGTGCATTATTGCGGAGTCCAGCATGCATTAGCAGGAATATGTGCATTAAAGAATTTGTTAACAATATGATACTATAAATAGATAACATATATGAAATTCAATTTAGATTGCTTTTAAATTATATGACAAGCAATTAACAACAATGTAAATACAATAAATATTTAAAAATCTTATTTCCTATTCACTACCTTCAATTTTTACAAATTACAGATCACAAAGTATATGGTATAACTGTTGTTTCATTAGAACAGCAATTTACACATATTTTTATACATTTTATTGCAGATATTTGTCATATTTTTTTATCATAAAGAAAACAGCAATGAAATCATAAAAAATATTAACGATTAACTGTTATTTATGTCAGATTCTCTATGTAAGAAAAAAATTAATTAAGGGCAAAATGAATTGAAACTATGAATTGATTTTTAATTGCATATTGATGTATTTTTTTAAATTAATTATTTCTTGATAAATTTAATTTGATATTTGACAATTTAATATCTAATAGATATATCTAAAGATGAGCAAAAACTAAAACTCAGTTTATTTAAATATTTATTTTTTGCCAACTTACAAAAAAATCACTGTATATCTGTTATTATGAATGGATAACTATTGCAAAAAAAATTGATCCTAGCAACAGAAATTCTTACATCTTTAGATAAGTTTATATCCCTACATGAGGAACATACTGTACCAGTTGAAAAACCCTGCAAGTCGAATCCAAACTCAGTCGTTTCAAACTGAATTCAAACCCAACTCACCAGCTCAGATTAGTAGAAATCTAAATCGACGGCACAGTGCTATGCGCCAAGAAACTAGCTCAACGGTTGGTGAGGATTAGAGACCCCTGAACTGACACTATTATCGGATAATGAATTAACTTAAGATACTTTTTTAAAACGAATCATATGTATATGTTTGGGTTGCCAACGCAGACAGCGAGCATTAACATTAAAATAATTATTGAATAAGATAATTAAGAAACTAAGAAACCAAGTGTGTTTAGAAAATATTTAATAATAATAGTTGTTTGAATTTTAATACTGATTATATTAATTAATTCTAGTCCTTAAACAAAGTTTATAATTATAATCAGAGTGGCGGTCCTTTTATATGCCAATGAGTATTACGCAATATTTGAAAGTTTATGTCTATACCCCCCCCCACAAGAAATAAAAGGCAGATAAAGGTATTCATTAGTAAAGGAAATTATTACTCTAATTTTATACGAAAGAATGTGATATTTATTTCACATTCGCAAATCCATTCATGAAGAGCAAGATACGTATTTTAGGGCATAACTTTAATCTTTATTGGAAAACTTATTTAATTAAATATAACTGAGAATTTGTTTGACTTTAATTGAAATCACTTCGTCACGAATTAGGAGCATAAGAGCGGGCTTTACCGGAACAAAGGCAATGGTGCTGACGAATTATGAGCTATAAAATGAAATTGAACGACGATAGCTAGTTGACAATCGAAGTCCTATGGCGGCTTGCATCTGACAAGTCTTATGCCCTTTGACTAATATGAACAGGAGAGGAAGTGCTTTCTTCCTCGATAATTTAAAATAACAGAAATATGATCACCGACCAGCCTAACGGAGCGGAAGATTGCCCTACGTCAGCAACGTTCGAAGATGATGACTTGATAGTCATCGTTTGAATACTAAAACCCATATAGAATGCTCTATGTGATGACTTGATCAATTAATTAAAGTCAAACGAGCTTTTAACGAAAACTATTTTAAAGTTTTTGTAAATCATATTAATTATGCCCCAATCATCGTACCCTTCCTGAATCTTAAGAGCGAGTAACAGAAATTTGAATTAGAGTATATTTAGTTGATTCCTTTAATGACCCTTTTGCAAAAAACATTTTAAGATTATATTTGAATAATAAATAAATATTAGTGAAACGAGAAAATAGCGGTGGCATAGATTAAAAACGGAACTAATAATTTATTATTAGTCAATGATAAAAATAACAATCATTAATAATTTCTTTCGACTCGATGATTGATAGAACTGTATTAATCTAGTTCTAATGGGCGAGAATTAACTATCAGAATTAAGTTTATATTACTTGTGTATTGCAAAGAAAACGAAGGAGATCATCGAGTCGAAGGATTATTGGCATATAATTAAAATATAACAACATTAATAAATTTACTCAATAAATATACATAATAAAATAAATGAACCGCCACGTAAGAAAGGAAAGTTAAAGACTAGAGGTTGAGAGAATTACTATGAAAGTTAAAATAGCATAAATAAAAGGTTTTACACAGAGTATTATTACATTATAAATGAGAAGAGCTCTTAAAGGGAGTGTAAAGTTCGGAAACTGGCCAGATAGTTTAAGGTTCATTATGGAAATATATTACCCATTTCTTCCGGGGCTGGTTTCCTTAATTTACACATCCAGGTTGGTAAAAAAACGTAGGCATGCATTCGGTTGATTACTTGAACAGCATTTTATTTGATTTTGGCAGAATGACTTGTCTGGAAAGAATTTAGCAGCTTCATTGAAGATTTCAGGGGACCTCAGGAACCGCAGCCAGATTCCTGATGTTTTAGTCCTTCACCATGATCGAAACACTATTTAAACTTATGATTTTTAAATGCATAGAGTTCACTGCACTTCTCTACAACAAAGATGGCTTCCTTTCCTCCAAACTTTTCAGAGCTATATATATCTGTCCTCTGATGCCTTCAGGCTAGCGCTTCTTTCATTATCAATGTTTTTAGATTTACTGGTTGTTTTTAGATACATTCCTTCGATAAGGCTTTCAAACTCATTAACTTGAATTCATTTTCTAATTAGAAAATGAATTCTTAAAATCAGAAAATGATTTTAATCAGGAAATCCTTATCTTTTTTTTTAATTAATAAAACTTTAACTGTTGTTTTTGGAAAGGGAAAATCTGAAAGTTTATCGAAAGAATGTAGCTTTTAATCATTAAACTTTAACAAATTATTTAAAAATAAAATCAAACATTCCCGATGCAATGAAACTTTTAAACAATTATATATATTTAAATATTTACAAATATATACGCACAATCCACGCAGTTATAATATATAAATTCATGAATAATTCTATCATGAATTTATTAATAGAATTGATCAATTTAAATCTGAAACTAATTAATTTTAATATGCATTTGAAATAAGTTATTCTTTATGGAAATTAGCGTGGATTGAACGTATAAAGCCCCATTGCATCGGAAATTCAAGGTTAGTACTAGGGTTTGAAATGGGCTTATGGCTAGATGTCATGAAGCTAGGATCGAACTCAGATCCAACTGCTTCAATACATAAATTTTACTCATTTTACAAATATCACAGTTGAACCCAAGAAAAAATACAGTTTATATAGTATTATTTAAACTATAGTTTAAAATACAGTTTATATAGTATTATTTAAACTATAGTTTTATTTACAAATGTATTTGATTTGCCAAAACAAGTTTTGTGAAATAAGGATTTATCTTAAGCATTCAAAAAGACATTTCTGGAACAATTGACATTGGCAAATTATTTTAAATAATATATAAACAAGATGACAATGGGTTGTTCTTACATTTCGTTACTGATTCCTAAATCAGAAAAATTACATACTATGGGTGATGAACTAATTCTACCAACTATGAGACAGTATACACTGTGCTATACAAACTAGTGTCTGATATTGCCATTGAGCAATAATGCAATGCAAAGAATTGATGAAATGGCTCAAGATGGTGATGATTTATTGTAGTTATTTAAAAACATCTTGGGAATCAATTTTGCAAGAAAATAAAGTCTACTTTTAGTATATGTACAATTCATAAATAAAAAATAAAAAAAATGCCAAGAATTATTATTTATTATAAGTTTGCAAACTGTTCTAGAGAATCGATATTTCATGCACTGGAAGAATTTTCTAAAAAAAAAGAAACCCTTAAGTAATATTTCGTCAATTGCTATTGATAGTACTCCAGTGATAATAGGTCACACTAGGAATTTTCTTGCATATTTAACTTAATCATCATCAATATTTAGTTGACAAAAACCTAAACGAATACCTATGAATTTTCTAGCATATTTAACTTAGTCATCATCAATATTTAGTTCACAAAAACCTAAACGAATACCTATATAAGTCATTATATTATATCATTATAACAACTAACAAAATAAGAAAGAATTCATTGAAAAACAATTTATTGAAAGACAAATTATTTGGACAATTTTGCGTTAAGTGATGAATTCAATCATTTACTGCTTCATACAGAAGTTCATTGGCTATCAAAAAATGCTTATCTTGACTGATTTTATAGGATTCATTTGTAGAATTCCTAGAAAACAAAGATGGCACTTTATGAGTTAACTTGATTGATACCAGAAATGACACAGTATATTTGACAGATTTGTTTGCTAATTTTAAAAAAATATATTCAAGGCAATAAGCTGCATTAATCAAACAAAATTATTAATTTCATGTTGATGCAAATATTCATCTGTACAAACAAAGTATAAGATGTGGGGAATTCAACTAGTTTCCAAATTCATTAATAATATCAAAACATTATAAAGACTAATTTATCTATTGTCAGCACTCGCCTGTTCTCTGCTTTCTCCCAATGATTTGAAGATATTTTTAAAATGAACATAACTGATTGAATTTTAGACTCATTTTCAATGACAAATACAGAAGAATTTCCAAAATTACAAAAAGAATTGATAGAAGTAACAACAAATAAGGATTGGAATTTAAATTCAAAAATGCTATCAACAGTTCTATATTTCATTCTGGATTATGACTATAGTACAAAAGTTTTAATTGCAGAGTGGGTTCACTGTGGCCACAAAAACATTAAGTAAACTAATGGAAAATAGTTAATTGAGATGTTTTAAGAATGCCTGTGACAACAAAAATGAAGTCATGCATTAATAAATTGATAGCAGTGCATCAGATTCAGCTTTCTCATTAGCATTATTTTTAACATTATTCATGATTTTTAATATTAGCCTTCATTATCTTAATTTTATAATTTCATGTTTCAAAATAATTCATTTAGGTTATAGGATGTAGATAAAAATATCAACACATAAAACAATACAAATTTATCACTATATTCACTAAAAGAATATAGATTTTCATAAAATCATTAGATTTTTTTTTTAAAGAACTTTTAATATAGAGCTAAACATGTAATTTGTTTTACAGTTCTTAATATCATTTTTTTTGACCCCCTCCCAAAAAAAATTATTAATCTCACAAAATAAAAGCTCAATACAGAGAGAGATCATGTAAACTTTAAACTAAGAGACATGTGTATTAATGTCATCAAAAGTAAAAGATTTCAAAAAGTAAAAAAAAAACTCATCTGTTTTCTTCCAAATTTCAGAGGAACTTGATATAGCATCTAACAATAATAATCAACATATTAAGTATTCATAATATTTTCAAATTTATTTTTTTATTATATTATTTACTCAATCTTTATTGTATATATCCATTCATAAATAAAAATGTTTATTTTAAAAATAGATTCAGTCACTGTAATCAGTAATCTGAAAAACCAAATTAAAAAATTGCTATTCTGAAGAATACTGATCGATATGTATTTATAATTAAAAATTATAGTACAACATATTATTAGTTAATAAAAAAAATAGAAAAAACATTTACACCTGAATTCAAATAACTTTATTACTATATCATGGATATGTATGTATGTATGTATGTGTATATATAATATATTCAAAGTTTTACATTACAGTTTTTTTTACATGCACTTAATTTAGATTTTTTCCCTTTTCCAGTTTTTCCCTTGCTGGCCATGAGTAATTTAAAAGCATCAACTTTTCCATTAGCCATAAGCCTCTGAGGGGATTCCATATGAAAAGTATTAAATGAAGAGTCAGAAAATGAAGTTGAATCTCTCCTCTGAACAGTAACTTTAACATTAAGAGGACCGTTACATGTGTTCCTATAACAGGTATTATGAGAATTTTCATTGTTGTCTTTAATTTCTATGTCCATACTATCTCCAGTCTTTGTTTTTTCATCTTTATTTTGAAGATCTGGAAGATCTTGAGGAGTTTTATCTATAAATACAGTATTAGTTTGACCCTGAGAAGAATTATTTTCCTTATTTAGTTGTAAAGCTTCATCTACATGTCCAGAATTTTGACTAGGCAATATTTTTGGAGATGAAATTGATAAATAAGAAGTAATATGTGATGATTTTTTCTTTGTATGCTTCGTGAATTTTGAAAACCAACTTCTGTTATTTTTCTATCAAAAAAATAAAAAGTAAATCATTATATATTAATTAAATTATATATCTATATTAATAATTTCATCAAGAAATATTTTTATACATAGATTTATATACATGCACATACAATAATAATAATAATATAAATTATCTCTAAACGTACATACCATAATAATCTCTTACAAATCTAGACTTATTTTAATAAATTAGCAATAACACTCATATCAATGTAATCTATTTTTTATCTGATTACTTGATTACACTGATATGAAAAAATAGTATTTGCAAATTTATTAAAATGATTCTAAAAGGCTTGACTTATAAAGGATTATTATATAGGCACATTTGAAGATCATTATTTCATAAAGATCATTATATATTCTCAAAGCTACATATTTAATAGTTATTTATTTGCAAGATTAAAATTAATAAAATATATAAAATTATGCATCATCATTAATATTTAGTGCAAAAAAAAATATTGTTTTTAGATATAAAACTTTAATAAATGAACCTTGAAGATCTTCATAGTATCTAAACTTTAATTTAAATCAAATTTTGACAACTATGTTAGCCCATACTACCCTCTATGATTTAAAACTATTGTAATATCTATATCACATTTATACTTAATATTATAATATAAAAGATGTCAGATAAACATACATTACATAGTAACATGTACAAATAATCATTGTACTGATTAACATAAACAATCATAATAGAAATAATGATAAATAGTGAATGAATAGAAAATAGATAAACTGAAAGCTGATAACCACAATAATCATATCCTACAGTATCACAGCATGTAAAACTAGAATTGACAGTTTTATTTAAACTAAATAATGACAATTGTACTAAGCCAATGATCTGCTCGTAATACTATTTTAATTGAAATGGAGGTATCAGCTGTATAACTAATACCATCACACCATAAAATAATATCTTTGTTTACTATATATACAAACTTAAAACTTTATAATTATATATTGTAAAGATATTAAACATTCTTTCATTTTGAGAAGTATTATACATCAACAATCAATGAATTGTCTAATATGAACAAACAAAGCTGTTATAATAAATAAAATAAAAAAGCATTTACTGTAATTTCAATATTGTTGATAGTTCATGATTACAAGACTGATCCAAGCTTTACTAATGCATTACCTCCATACAGGCAATATTAACTTTTAAGGTTTGTGATAATAAAAAAAAAATTACTTTATCTATATCAAATGATATATTGGATTATTTATGAATGCAATTAATAATATTACTAAAGTTCATTCATATATATATATAATAAACAATAGCATATCATATTATGAAGTGGAGTAATAATAAAATTAATGCAACTTGCTTTAAATCCAGATTTATATACTATATCAGTACTATTTTTATATTATGGCTAATGTTTATGGTTAAAATCATAAGATTCTAATTTCACAGCTGGCATACTCTCCATACAGTAGTGCCACCCTGTGCCAACCAGAGTAATCAATGGATGCCAGAAGGCTTGTGCATAAAATCCCTATCTAGTGCCTATTCATCCAATATCTCCAGACTAGTTTCTGGCTCGTGGCCTTCATCAGTGAGGAGCCTTGGATCTGCCTTGTTTAATAACAATTATGTGCTAGCATAAGAGATAGTGATCATGTGATGTTTAGTGGTTTCACAGCTATATTGCTCTTTCAAGTTCTCAGGTATATTCCACAAATATACACAAACATGTATTATTATAATATATAAATACTCAACATCATTTATGTATTTATGTAAATAACATGGAAATGTATAAAGAAGTTTAACTAGTTATATAATAAGCAATATTTTAAAAATATAATATGTTCGGTTTTTAGATAATTTAATCTTTTGTCTCTCAACACTTAATCAAATTGTTTAGGGGGGGGGGATGTTAAGTTGAATATATATATACATATATACAGATATTAAACCATCAAATTTATAAAAGAGCAATGACTTCACTGAAAGCCTATTCAGAATTTATCAAGATTTTACTCAAATGCTTCTGAGATTTCTAAAATGTAATGGAGTCAAGATACAAAAAAAAAAAAAAAAAGTGGAAATACTGATATCTGATCATTTTAACTAATATATGCCCTAACTAATTAAACAACTCTTATCAGCTATAAAATATAATCTGTATTATATATTAACAATGTGACAGTTCAGTTTTAAATTAAAAGTTTTAAAAAAAAAATCATTTTATTTTCCTTACTTCAGAATTTTTTTCCCAAATTTTCAAAATAATGTGTACCATATAAAATAATGAAACTGGATCAATTTTTTGAGGAATGCTGAGCCAGTTCCTACTTGGACACTATATCAGCTTTAATAAGTCAACTAATTGTAATTAGTCTGCTATTTGGAAAAAGCAATTATCTTAAAATTAGATCTTAAACTGAGTTCATTTGTTTGAAATTTATTAAGCGTGTACTTTACACAACTGTGTACTTTATAAATTAAATACATAAATGAATTTTTTAAATTAAGTACCCTAATTCACAATTAAATAATTAGCTAAATAAACCTTAATTCTTACAAAACAATATCAACAACAAAAAAATAAAGTCTATTTTTTAAGCTAATAAAGCATATGGTTTTCATTGTTTTTGAGTTGTTTTTTACTAAAATCATTTTGATTATTAACATTTACTAAAATAAATAGTGCAAGATGGCAATATTTTCTTAAGATTTTAGATCAATGTATATCATTTAAAAAGATCAACAGGAATCATACAATCAATTAATAAATCCTCATTTTATTTGTCTCTTTAAGCCAATCATTTATTCATAATATTTCAAAATTAAAAATCCATTCAAATAAATAAATAAAAAATCTTTAATTGTAAATATATTTTTAAACTATAATTTATTTGTAGTCAGTATTTTAATAAATCTTCAGTAAGAACATTTTATTAAGTATATCATGCTAATTATATCTTACAAACAATTCATAAATAATCATTAAAGGAGGCAGGATATGGGAGGTCTACTTATATTATTTATAATCTACTAATTATATCAGCAAATAATAATTTAATAACAATACTATTCAAAAATATAGTTTCAAAGTAAAGAACATGATTTTTGTTTTTATTCTTGATAGAAGGCTATAAAGTTGACTAATGATAAATGCAATCTGAAGTTTTGTCCATCATTTGAAACATATTTCTCTTCAGTGAAAAATAGATTGTACACTAACAATTTCTACTCAACCATGAAGATAAGGCTTTGAATGACTTTACAGTCCTTAATTATCCAGGTATAATTAATAAAATTAACAATCACACATTTTATATTTCAATAAGACTATAAGTTTTTTAATACTAATTACAAGTAACAGGCAACAAAGCATTACAATCAGTCTTGCATTGGTGGTCGAGAGGTCAGCGCGACTGCCTTACAAACAGTTGCCTAGGTTGCGGGTTCGCGTCCCAGCCCATGCTATGACGCCTGAGAAAAAAAAACCCATTACAATCAAATGATAAAATCTGATTATTGTCAATAATAGTTTACCATTGCCTACCACCCTCTTAACAATTTATTCTAGTAACTCAGTTTTACAGTTTCACCATAGATTTTATAATTTGTACTTCCCATGTATTTCTTGGATATATATATATATCCTCAGGTATTTTTATTTTTCGATTTAAGTGAAGAATTTTTTATTATGGGGGGTGGTAGCTCTTTCTCGTATTTTCATAGTTTTTTTATTTTTTTTTATTTGAATTTCATATCATTTTGTTGTTTACTTTTTTATTTGTCAATTTTGAGCCACTTTCGTAAATAAATTTATCACTTGCTGGTTTCAGGCCAGTTGTTGATGGTGTCACAGCGCCATCTGATGGTGGCAGTATGGTCCCTCCTCAACTACCATTTATTTTATTATAATGTTATGACTATTCTTTTTTTAAAAAAATAAAATAAAAAAATTTTATCCTGTAATTGTAATAGCACTGACTTCTTTCTTAACATAAAATTTATATTCAAAACAAGTCCTAAATAAAAAAACCAAAGAAAACAAACAAAATTGCTAAAGCTTTATAATTAAAATTATATCTATCAAACTAATATTCTAATAAAACATAAATGTCATTAAACTGCTTATCTATATAAGTACAACTAATCTCTATTGAGATGTAATTCTAATATTATAATCATTACAAAGTTTTTTCATAGTAATATTTGAACAAATAAATTGTAATTCTTTAAAATTACGAATTAAGTCATCCAAACATTGAAGATAAGATTTGTAAGTTTCAAAGATTCCAAAGTTTTGAACTCAACTTGTTTTGTTTTAGTTATGTAACATTCATACTAGTTTAATTATTATATATTTGATTGATTTCAACTACTTGTCTATAACAGAACAAAGTTGCAATTTCATTCTTTTGGCAAAAAAATATGATACACACAGTTAGGAGGATAAGTCATTTTTAGATGGCCATAAGAAATTTTCTCCACTGAAGAAACTCAATCTCAAGATTATTATTTGATATTGTAACTAAAACAAATCTGATAGCAGCTCAAATAAATTATATTGCAAAGCTGAATTTAAAAAATGTATAAACTGCCATGTATGTGCATATATATGTGTCACTTGAGTATACTAATTTAAGAGATTAAGAGAAAAATTAGTTTATGCATTTAATCATGTTACTAAATGTTTTATTATAAGGTTATTTTATAATAAGTAAAAAAAAAACCAATAAAATTTATGAATTGGATTGTAAAGAAAGAAAGAAAAACTGCTTTGAATTGTGTAGTTTATTAAAATCTAAAGCATTTTAACCCCTTTTTGGTTTGCTTTTTTTTTTTAATTGGTTTTAAATAAAAATCTCCCACATTTTTATAGTAAATTTCATGGCAAAACTAAAAATGATACTAAAATTTTGAAATTAATAATATTTTAAAAGTTGTCATTTGAGGTTTAAATGTTAGAAAACCATTTTGTTTTTCTTCCTATGCTAATAATGTAAATAAAAAAAGAAAGAGAAAAAAACTTTACTTATGTATCAAATCATATCTAGAAATTTGTTTCCACAACATGTTAAGAAGAGAATAAAGAAAATGTTTTCCAAAAAATTGGTTGCTGTCAAGAGAGGTCAAACCTTAATAAGTTGTGACGAATCCCTTGTTTGGGAAACATGTTGTTGAACAATATCAAATAAGGATAAATAGGTCAAAAACAAGTAATTAAGGCATTCTAGTACAGTCTAATCTAGTTTATTTGAAGACTCAAATTAAGAAGTAGTGCTGCAGTGATCTAATGCAGAGGAAAGAAACTGCTGATTAAAACTGTTTTCCATCATAATTTGGCTAGTTGTATTTTGTGACTTTTTAAAGTATTTTTCGATACTCTAGTTATAATAATTAGTATGATGATTTTATCTAGGAGACTATCTGCTACATGTGGCTAGGCAACAAAAAACCACACAAGTTTAAAATACCTTGAAAATGCAATTGGATTCAAAAACATTGATTTTTCCAAAATAAGTCAATGCCTGCTTTAATAATATCATGAAGAAAAAAATGGATTGCTGTAAGAACTACCCATTACCTATTGATATTATACTCTATGTAATGCCATCAATGCTGCTGTACACTCTATCTAATATTACCAATGTCCAAGGAGAACTACCATCTTTGGAGGAATTAATAAAGATAACCGTAAATATATTAAAAGAACAGTAACTGCAGAAAACCATGGTTTAGAACTGTTTAAATATTTAACATGGTAAGATCTTACCATTACAGATATTATAAAGCCTTAAACTTAAATTAAAAATAGCTTTTATTATCATTATATTTCATATTTTGTATACACAATAATAGTTGTAAGTATATATGCAACAGCTTTATTTATGCATTGTTAATAAATTATTTTTTTATTAATCTATTTAATTTATGTTAGGTTCTCAAACTTATTTCAAACATAACACTTTTAACATCCAGTATGCTTATAATATCCACAAACTTGAGAAATCATGCAATCCATTGAGGGACATGCAGAGGTGGTGATAATAATTTGTAAATGATGATGATTGGACATAAATTTTCCAAAGTAAATTCTAGTTATAAGGTTTGGCACTTGAGAGTTTAATTTATTTTACTGAAACTGAAAAACAAATAAAATACTTTTAGGAGGATTTGTACTTATGGAATCATCATCATTATCATTCTTTGGTTAATATTATTATATTGTGTCATTTTTTTAAATTTTATTAACCATTAAACTTTCATTTAATATAAATATTTATTTGAATCAAAATTTATGGTATATATTTAATATATCACTGTTAAATATCATTGAATACTGTTACAATATATATTAATTAATCATGTTTATAGAATTGGGTCAGAATATGAGTGATATAAAATAGATATGTTGTCAAATTCCACATGGTTTATTTGACAGAATGATGACATATACTAAAATAAGTTTCTTGGGTCTAAACAATCTATTTTCTTGCATAGTTAATTATGCAATGATTAATTTAATCAAATGATGCTAATTGATTAGTCTTTTAAGTGATATCATTAAAAATACATTTGCTAAATTAGTTTCATGTATAAAAAGTAGACAAAACAAGTTAAGTTAGCTCAAGTTCAAAACCTCAAGGTAAATTTAATAACATAATAGGAATTGAAATGCCAATTGGATAACTATAAAAACAATCACAATCGGATAATGAAAATCTGCTGGCACAATATTCAATGTAATTTGACTAAATCAAATAAATAACAATAATTTATATTTTTCTTTTGGATTAGATATTATACTAAACTATAATAAAATTTTCTTAAATATATTCTTTTCAATTATTTCAATTATTTAATTCTGTTTAAATATCTGAAATTAATTCAATAAAAATCTGACTGATATTGCATAAACAGAAATATTTTTAATTTATTTCTGATTACTAAATAATATATGTTGAAAATATTTAAAAATAATTTTATAATTGATAGAATAATCAATAAAGATTCAGATCAACATTTATGTCATTGATAGAGAATAATTTTTAAAGCATATTATTATAAAAGATAGATGGACATATGTACTTAAAAATAAAAAAATGTAATATTTAAATAGTTTTTTAATGTATAATAATGATAATTTTAAATATTTATATTTTTGTTAACAAAAATTTATTCTTGGATTAAATATACAAACTTATCTTAAAAATATTTTTTCACCAACAAGTCTTACTTTTTTTTATCTGCAAAGAATCTTAAAATGAAAATGAATTTCCTAATATCTAATACATATTCAAGTTGCTATATAAAACAAAGATCTAATTAAATATATGAAATATTATTAATGTATATATCCATCTACAAATCACAAAGTTACTTAAAAGCTTTAATTCCATCAAAGATTGGATATATTAAATATTTTTCACTTACAAATATGCATTTGAAATATATATTTTTAAAAATACTTTTACTAATATAAATGCAATAGAAAGTAAAAAAGTAAATTTTCTTCAGTTTTCACAAATAAAAGCATATCATGATTTGGTTTAGAAATAAAAATGTTACTATAATAATTTATAATCAGATTTCCAAAGAATCATTTAAATAAATTTGCAACTAAGGTTCATTTTGTATCAAATGTCAATCTAAAATATGACCTTATCTATATGACCAATAGATTGGCATTGATACTAAAAAGTGACATTAATTGCAAGTTTATTTAAATGATTCTTTGAGAATCTGAATGTAAATTATCATAGTAACATTTCTATTTCTAAACATGATTGTCCCATGTTTTTATTTGTGAAAATTGATGAAAATTCACTTTTACTTTTTAGTGCATTTAAGCAAATAAAATAATTTCTTTAAATTTTTTATTTTATACTATTTAATTTTACATACGAATGCTGTTAAACATTGCTAGCATCAATGTTATATATAAAATTAAAAACTATTGCAAATAAAAAAAAAAGGTATTGTCATTGGGAAACCATATATGCAAAATTTCAATTAAATTAAAAATTGGTTAAAAATTGAGTTATAAGATCACACATACAAAAAACAGAGTAAGTTAAACAGAATAATACTAAATATTTCTCATGTTCTTCTTAAAACAAATATTACTGAGGTCTGAAATATTTTTGAATAAAGAATAAAAGATCTATATTCCCCACTCATTTAATCCCAATATTATTGCTTGATGATCTAATAATCAATGAGTTAAAAAAAAATTTTCAGTATCTCATATACAAACCAGAAACAATAAATAAAGACTTCAAAAACAATAAATTCTAGCCCAAATAATTAACAAACTGCTTTACAAAAAATTAAGATCTTGCTTATTCTATGGTTACATTTGATGTATGATAACAATTATGTTCTCTTCAATAAGTTATTTATTTTCTGTGTAAGGTTTTAAGCCCAACTTCTGATCAAATATTGCCATCAAAATTCTCATCACAATGCTATTATTTAATCTTATGGCTACCGTCCCAGAGAATTTGCTTCTGAGTCACTCAACCATGGCATGTAAGCAAATCTAATACACAACATTAGTTATAAAAGACACAGATATTTTCATATAGAAAACAACTAACCATAATAATAGTAGTAAAACTGGCTTGAGAAGAACTTATACAATTATCAATTTGTAACCATTTCTTCAATTAAATTAAACATAAAGAAAGACAATTAAGTACAGCGCTCATTAATTACAAAGATACAGAAAAACCTCCAAAAACATTGCAAAAAATAATATGAAGTACATGTCTAGAAAGATCTGTTGACTTTGTATATAACTTACTTTGCTTTATATTGCAGTCACCAATAAAAGTGTAAATATATCCTATTAGAAAAATTATTAAAATATCAAATGTCTATTAATGATACTTCATTAACACTCAAAATAATGAGACTCTAATTCTTATTTTTTTTTAAAAAAAAAAACTTTTATGACATCTATGAATAAAAGCTTAAAAATAAAAAACAATCAATAGAAGCAACTATAAAAAAAATGTAAGAAATAAATGGCATCAAAGGGTACTGTGAAAATTACAAATTGTATAAAAATGACAAAAAAACATAAAACACATAATTGTTTCAACTTTTTAGCTTTAACAAAACAGTGGGTAAAGTTGAAGAAATTATAGAAAAATATGAGAGGAAAAAATGGAAAGATTTATTCAGGATTCGGCATTATATTTAATCCAGACAGAATTACAAGGCTTTACAATGAATTTAGTATTAGTTAACAATTATCTGAGTAAACTTTTAACAATAAATTTTTAAGATAGCATATAATGATCAATGAATTTTATTAGTGCAGTGTCAGATTGTAATTCTATTTAGAAAGTAATAAACTCTCCTCACTAGGGTCATACATAAAATTAAATCAATGATGTTAAATGTGAAGATGTTCTCATTCCAGCCACAAGATAAAGATAGCATATAGGACATGTTTTGTAACTGTAGTTAACTATCTATTAGATAAAGAAGAAATATAATACACTGCATTAAAAATAAACAAATATTAAATTTAAGAGCAATTATTATTTTTTACATTTAAATCTCTAGCCATATGTGATGCTTCAGATATAGGAGATGTATGACTAAAAGAAGTGTGTAGCTGCATTATTATTATATCTATCAGAATGACTAATTCAATATAAGAAACGGTAAATGAGAGTTTTAGACATTTAGAAGACAAAGCAAAGAGTAATGAATTTAAAGCAGTAGATACAATAAAAGTTAGGAAAATAAGATAAAAAATGAATGAATTAATTATAAATGATTATTAATTTCATAATCTAATAGAAATATATATATATAATCTTAATGATCAAAATTTATGATGTAGATCTAAAAATTTAAATGCAAATAATAGCTAACTAACAATAGTATGATTATTACCAGAATTATAGTGTACTATTTCTTAATTACATCAACCTGCTTAGAAGTAAGAACTTATATACTTATTTATTAAATGAATATAGCTCATTGATAGTTGTACAAATAAAAATATAAACTTTAGGATCAAATATTTAATATAAGTAACTTAACTTCAAAAAAATGAGACAATGACTGTATACAACATAACACTTATACATTTTGATATTATGAATTATTTATACCCAAAACTACATTCTTCAAATCCAAGCCAAGCAAATGCCAAATTTTTAAATCATAATCATTAATTTATAATGATTTAAAAAATATAGCAATAGACTTCATTTATATATCTCCATCAGCTCAAACAGAAACAAAACAATTATCTGATAAAATTAATTTTCAGTTAAAAACTATAAAGAGTCAAAAAAAAAAAAAAGATGAACATTTATTATCAAAGATTGCTGCTAGAACCAGTTTTTAAACTAGATCAACAATGTTTTATTTTGGATAATGAAATCAATCTCTACATATTATGGTAATTTGTAAAGCAGAAAGAAATCACAAAGTGATCAAGGAATCACTTAAATTTGCTCATAATAGAATAACTCATTTATCCTTTAGTTATTTTTCTTAAAAAATATATAAAATAATAGGTAAAAATCACATCATATGAGGCATTTATATGTATTTCAAATTACATTAGATATTAAAAATATATATATTTCTCTATCGTCATTAGAAATAAAGAATTTTAATGATTTGCTTTAGATCTACTTTTAATTAGTTAATCATATTAATCTTGAATGCATATGCTAGATGGAATATAATATTTTGGAAGCTTTCAAAACAATCTTTAAGAACAATCTTTGGATAAACTATTAATTCTCTATGAAGAATCTTTGGACAGATTGAGGAGATATCTATATGAGCATTACCATTTCTAAACTAATAGATATATTCAGTCAAAATATATTATCTACATTTCAAATATTTTCTGAGTAGTATCTATAGTTTTAAGAAATTTTATACAGACTTCATTATTTTTCAGAATATTAACTACTAAATTTTTTTTTGTTCTGTGCCTAATTGACTTCATCAAATAGATTTTAAAATAGATATTTTATCATATTCTTAACTCTAGTAAGAAACACAAATCAGTTCTTAACCAAATACAAATCGCCATGAATATGGGACTACAAACTGTCCCGAAAGTGCTTGGCGGTAACTTTTGATAATTTTACATACATTGAATAGCTTCATTATCTGTGCGCAGAGCACATATATATATTCATGCTTTTTAGTTATTTTCTAAGACTTTTTTGGCAACAATATTATCAGAATAGCTAAAGAATTTCTATTCTGATAATTTCATAGAATGGTCCTTCTCTAAAAGCATTTCAATGCTATTCTGCATTGTTTGTAATTATATGTGGTATTTAAAAATTTTGATGACTATGTTTAACTTATAGTGATATGTTATTCTCTTTCTCTAATAATAAAAAAATGACCTACTTCTTTTTTCTCCCTACTAAATTATATTTTGATAATCCAATTCTCTTAAGTCATTTTCTTTCTCATATGTTTATTATAGCACTCTATATCATCTTCAAGTAGGATTTCTAATTATAATCACCCATTTGCCACAATATAAATATATAAAAAAAGTTTACTTATATCAATTTATAATATCAAATGATGAAAAAAAAAATGTTACTTAATAAAAATAAAATTCTAATAAAATAATAATGATCAAAAGATCAATTGCTCAGGAAGATCAGTGGTGTTTGAGCATGAAAAAAGCTGAGTACAGTACTTCTATCCAATTGAACATATTGAGATTTTTTTAAAAAACTTTTTTAAGTCAAGAAGAGACTCAGAAAATTTCAGCCTGCACTCTCACCACTATGCTTGTATAAGATGTAAAATATAAATAGCCAAGTAAGAAGAAAAATATACCATTTTCTAATGTGATTAATATTGGGACTCTATTTTTCTCATTTCACCTAAATCCAATTTTAAAAAAAAACCTGGATTATTTTGTAATAAATCACAAACTCTGTTTTAGCATCATTTAACATCTCACTACTGCATAAATACAAATTGATTAAGATTATAAAAAACTGACTAAAAATAGCAATTTATAAAAAAAAGAGTGTTGATAAAGCTTATTCTTGAGCAATAGTCTCACCTTTAAGTTAGCTTCATTCAACTCTCTTTATTCTTGATTCTATTTCACTAGGAATTTATAAAAAAAAAAAAAAAAAAGTAAATATTTGTGTGTACATAAGTATACACATACATGCACATAAATATAATACACACATATATACATATACAAGTTCATATATATATATAGTGTGTATATGTTTTTATAAGTGTGTGTATACAAGTATGTATAATTATATATATAATCAAAAATTCATTAACAGAAATATATAAATTAGTTTCTAACATTAAAAAAAGATTACAACCCAATATATAATACTTTTTTAAAAAAGTGCTTGTAATAAATATATATATGCTTACACAAAATAGTCCCTTTTAAAAAGCTGCTATTTCATTTAAGCCTACTAGTTTAGAGTCAATTTCAAATATTGCAACTTAGAGAAAATAATTCCTAGTACTGTGTTACATTTACTAACGACATACAATATTTAATTAAAGTTAAAACTGTAAGGAAGATATAGCTTTGACGAAGACTGCTGGACAGTCGAAACTGTAAGAAAATAAAGAAGGCTAAGAAAATTACTTGCATTAAAGTGTATATGAATGAAGTATTATAAGTAATATATATGATTATATGAAGATATGCAAAGAAAGTGAAGGAGACGAATAAGATAGTATACTTCTGATAAGAAGAAAATCATACAAAGGATTATAAAAAAGAAGAAAGACAGGAGCATTTTAATTAAAGTTAAAACTGTAAGGAAGATATAGCTCTGACGAAGACTGCTGGACAGTCGAAACTGTAAGAAAATAAAGAAGGCTAAGAAAATTACTTGCATTAAAGTGTATATGAATGAAGTATTATAAGTAATATAATGGCATACAAGTAACTAAAATCTCCACAATACTTAATGATACAAGTTGTGAAGCCCTTAAAATTGCTTAATTTTAAATTGAATATAATTAAAAGTCAGCATTTATTAAATATAAAATATTAAAAAATCAGGTTTGAATTGTTTAAATTAGTCTTTTGTAGTTTTTAATATATATATATAAATTATTAATCAATGTCTGTATTCCAATTATAATAAAATATATATAATTATTCAAAACAATAAAATAATTAATACAGTAAAAAATATTTTAAAAACAAATATATACCATAATTTAATAAAAGTATTTTAGACTATCTATGTAGTCGTTATCAACTAGATTCAAATTGTATTACAAAAAACCGTTAGAAATATACACAAAAAGAATTACGTCATACATCAATTTTCCCACAATTCATTAATTTTTATATTAGCAGCCTGTCTATCAAATGTTGCTTTTCATTTTTTATTAACATAGCTTCTTTAATTTTATGTTTATTATTATTTCTTTCAATACACAAAATCTTAACTTTATTAAAATCAAAATCAAAAACATAATTACATGTTACATTATGATCAAAAAATACTGAAGGTGGTAGAAACGTCATCATCAATGCAAATACTTTTTATTTAATCAGCATAAATATTTAAAGTATACAAAAATCAAGACAAGAGAATGTTAAAAATGATGAAGTATCACTTTCAGTATTTTTTTATCATAATGAGATGTTTGAAAAAACCTGGTGACCACCTGATTATTACTACCGAGGTAAGGAAAGGTAGAGTTTTGAGTGGGAAATAACAGGTCATGATCATCCCAAATAGATTTTCTGTCTGAATACTACGCTGAATGGCCATTGTGAGCGAAAAGGTAGTCAATTGTCTGACTTAGCCAGCTTATCTTCGAGGATGGAGGTCTGTCTGACGGAATGACTGGTGGTTCAGTTACAATCTGGGGAAAATTTTCTTTGGAGGATGTGGATCAGAGAGTGACACTTCTGGTAATATATTAAGAAAGTTGCAATTGATTAATGTGTTTTTGGAATAGTTTGCCTTTATTTATACAAACCATTATAACTTTTTCCACAGATGTCACTTTACCATTGCTTTTGACTAAAATTTATTTTTAGCTATTTTTTGCTCACATTCGTTCACCTGGCACAAATATACATGTTTGTTTCTTGTTTAATGCAATCCTCACTAGGTATTACAATTTGGTACACAACTTGTGACTTAAATATAATTCCACAGGTGATTTTCCTGCTTTAGCAATTGAAATTGAGTGCTGATACAAGAGTGCGATATAAACAGCTTCTTGTACTTTCATTTTTCCTCACCCTCACTCTTTCATATTCACTTTGAAATTGTCCAATGTGAAACCGGTTCCATTTTCAGGAAGACCTTGATAAGAAAAAATTTCATGTAATTTTTCAATTGTCTCATCGGAACTAGTACTCTTAATTAATTTACATTTTGCCCATTCTGAATATGAATCGACCACAACAAAAAATAAACATCCCATAAATGAGACTGCATTGTTAATATGGATGCATTGCCATGGTCTTAATGCTTTAACGCCTCAAAATTTTTTAAAGGCAATCTAGCACAAGTGACAATTATTGCAATTTTTTATGTAATTCTCAATATCACAGTTAATGTTTGGCCACCGTGCATAGCTACAGACTAAAGCTTTTGCTCTGATTACTTCTGGTTGACCTCCATGCAATAATTGCTCTACCTTTAACTGGTATTAATACACAAATGCCCATCAAAATCCAGCCTTCATGGGCATTCTATAATTCTATATGAGAAATTTTGGATGTGTATTAGACCAACTTTGGATTTATGTTTTATAATCCACTGGTGGCTATCAACTTCCTTTGTCCAAACACCTACTGTTTTACTATTAAATATGTCTGATTTTAGAACATCTATATAATTGATTTCAATTTCTTTTACATTGCTCTCAGTCTCATCTGACACATGAGATAGAGTGGCTGCATGCTAATTTACTTTCCCTTTGTAAATTTGTGTCCATATAAATATTAATGAAATTTACACATTCCAAACAATATGGTGAGAACTTTCTTGTCTAGCTGACTGTTAACTCTTTTCAGCTTTAGACAAGATGCACGAAACATAGGTAATTGGTCATTCACCTGTATGTGCTGGATGACATATTACTATACCAACTCCAAATTCAAATGTCCATTGTAAGAATAATTTCCAAATCACTGTTACAATGAACAAGTAATTTATTCAAAGTGAGTAGTGATTTGGTAAGAAAAATGCTTGTTCTTGCATGATTCCCTTTCTGTTTTTTTTTTTTAATAAATCATATAAGGATCTAGCTACATGAGCTTTGCCTTCAAAAAATTCTTTTTAAAGACCTAAAAAAAGCTTACAGTTGTTTAACATTATTCGGCCTCGGGAATTCAGCTCAGCTTTGACTTTTTCGATGTTCAATTTTGCTCCAAATTCATGCAGTTTTTTGCATACATTATATAGACAACTTCTCCGTTCATTTCCCTTATCATCAAAAAATGGTATAATGTCCTCAAATCCATCAAGGAGAGTCTCAATTTCCAACAGGAAAATACTAGGTGTAGAAGTTATTCCAAATGGAAATCATTTGCATTTAAATAATCCTATAAGAGTGGTTAATGCTAGTATTTCTGAAGGTTTGTTTGTCACCAATATCTGGTGGAATACAGTTAAGATCTAATTTAGCAAAAAATTGAGATTTTTGTAATGACACAATTATTTTTCTAGAATTAGAGACAAGATATGCAGGTTTACTAATACTTTTATTTACAGATATGTAGTAATCATCGCACAAACGAATTTGACCATTTGGTTTTGTAATTATTACTAATGACACAGTCCATCAGATTCCACTGCAGGGTCTGTTTCTTAACAAATTTGTTAATTTCCTTTCCCACTTTTTCTTTCTGAGAAAAAGGAATCTTCCTCAGTTTGCAAATTATTGGTACTGCCTCCAGGGATAACTCTAGTGATACAGGGGTGGTTTTTATTTTCTCATTAAACAATTTAGGATTTTTTCCTTCTCAATGTCAATCTTTTTCACCAATGTAATTTTAATGCCCTAGTTTTTGAACCAATCACAACCAATTAGTGGATTTATTAGAGCATAAACTATATTCAGAGGTAAATAAAAAGTTTTACTGTTCATTTTACTGATGAGTTTTAATTATTCCTTTGATTTTAATTTCATTCCCGTTAACATCTAAAACTTTTAACTCAATTTTTCTTGATTTTTGGCAGCTTTTTACTATTAATAATGATAAAACTCAATTCACACACTGAAATCAAAGATACGCCACTTCCACTAACAACTTCCATAGATATGTGTTTGTCATATACCTTTAACTGAATCATAATTTTACCAGAATTTTAATGTTAATGTATTTTTTATTCTTGCTGAGTGATTTTCATTTCTACTAAATATCCTTTGACAGTTATTGCTGTCCTTACTACGTTTATCTATTCTTTTTTTACACATTATTTCCAAGTACTTTTTTTTGTTATAGATTTTGTAATAATCGTTTTTGCGAAAACAATCACTGGATTTATGGCCAGCTTTTCCGCAACAAAAATAGATAGTTTTATTACTGCTATCATTTTTAAATGTCTAAATCCCTTTTTCTCTGGTTTAAATGTCTTACAAACATCGGTTTGAACTTTATCTTGGATTTTTACCTCCGTGAATTATCTTGATTGCTCAAGAACCAATTCATGGGTTATGCCACATTTTATAGCTTTGCTATATTTAATTTCACTATCAGCCAATTGCTATTGTCTTAAACCATCACTACTCACTTCTCATAAAAATTGCTAAAGGAGTGATTCATCAAAAAATGAGCTATATATACAATTTTTTGCAAGATTAGAAAGATCTATATCATAATATTTAATTTTTTCATTTCTTTCCTGATGGTAATATTTGAAACGAAGTCTGGTGATGTGCCTAGAGGGATGAGGAATAAAATAATTCATCAAGCGGCCTTTTATTTGATCAAAAGGATACTCAGGGGTTCAGGTTTACAGAGCCTATTAGCAATATCTATTAAACCTTTTCCTGCAAAACACAGCAGTGATATAACTTTAATTTTTTCATCTTCAACTTTATTAATGAATAGATATTTTTCTACATGAAGATAAAGATACCAATTACTGGTGTCACTGACATCAAATTCACCAATTGAGGATTGCACTTTAGCAGATCATTTAAAACTTATTACTCTGATAGTTTACCCCTTTTAACTTGTTCCAGGTCAAATTATGACTGCACCAATTGCTATTTATTAAATGATAATTAGAACTCCTGTTCCAATTAGTTGAGTCACTTAGATCAGGCTGACATTAATATTATTTATTATTTCGGGATGCACCCACTCAAGTCAATTCCACTCCTTTTTAATTATTATTTATTAATTAGTTTTTAATACAATTCTATTCTTATCTCTTTTTAAAGAATTAATTTATTTTCTCAGGTTATAATTAAAAACTGCAATTCTTTTATCTGTTGATTGAATAAGTTTTAATATTACATTCTATTAAAATTTATTTTACTTATTTTTAAACTTTAAATGTGTTGTATTTCAAAATACACATATTTTAACATAATTATTTATGACTGTTTTTTAGCTATATATGTGTATTTATTTTAACATATACTAATATAGCAGTTTAACAATAATTTATAACTTTTTAAACCACTTCAAACACTTTTACTTTAAATTTCAATTATTCAGAATAATCTTAATTTTATATAATCTGATAAATTTATGAATGATCATGCAATACTATATTTCATATAAATATATATATATTTGTATTACTAAAAAATTAACAAATTTTAAAATTACATACTAAACTAATTAGCACATAAAACATCACATGACGACCACCTCTTAAGCTTGTGTATAACTCTAGCTTGCTGTGTGTGGCAATATATAGGCAATATATATATATAGTAAATTTTGCCTGTTTTAATTAGCACATACAAAAATTAATTATTTAACTGCATTCACAAAAATCTCTTTACTTCTATGATTAAGTACAAAATATCTTAATAAATCAACACATTATTTAGAAAGTCTATGTAGAAGATTTAACTAGAATTTAGAAAATATATGAATAACAATAAATAAAAAAAAATGTAACTTTTATCATTTATTTTCAGTTGTAAGAAAAAAATCAAAGATTTTTAGACAAAACGGATACTTTTGAGCTGATTTATAAAATAAATATCTTCATTTAATATGCATCTGCCAAGTTTTTTTTTTTAAAAAAAAATTAGAAAAATATACTAGTGCAAATTTTCAATTTTCAGCCTTTGAATTAGCTCAATTTATAGACTGATTCTTTTCCGGAGAAATATAATTATAGAAAAAAAGGTAATACATCGTCTAATTTCCCATACCGCTCTATGGCGCTGTTGCTAGTGAAAAACAAATAGATACAACGTTACCAGGCTGTTTTTCAATTTTGTTGATTTATGTTTTTAATTTTTGGATTTGTTTGATTTTGATTTTTTTTGTTGTTGTTTGTTATTGTTTTTTTTTTTGTAAGCGGTTTGATGTATATTTCTTAAAAATAAAAAAATGTTTTTGTTTTTTTTTGGCTTTTTAAAATATTCTGTCAAACATTTCTTTTTGTCCGGTCTCTTTTTTTTTTTTTTAAAGAAATTTTTTTTTTTTTTTTAAAGAAATTTTTTTTTTTTTTATAACCAAGTCTTTTTTATTGTTTTTGAAGAAACGTTTTTTTTTTTGTTTATCGAGATACAAGGCTTTCTCGACAGACCTCTCTCTCTAAGACCTGTCATCATATTCCTTACGGTGTTTTGACACCTTTCCAACTCAACTCTAATACACTTCACTGTAAGCTGATCCTGTCTTCAAGAATAAATTAGCCGAACCGCTTGCGAAAAAGCGATTCACAGGCAGCCCTCAAAGCCCATCCCATGAGCAAATGGAACACCGTCGCAATTGACGCGATAGACATTCCATTTCAAATGTTTGACAATGCCTTAATTTCATTAAACCACCACAAAGACAGTTTTTCTGGGCGGGTAAAATATTTTGTGTTTTTTTGGGTTGAAGGAAGGCCAGCACATCTGCTTCTGTAGCAGGTAAATCTCAAAACTACAATGCCGAACGGTCGTCTGCCATTGAACTGTTTTGATCTCGAAGAAGTCTTGGAAAGTGTGCAACTTGATCGTGAACTTTGCCAAATCGTGATTTACACTCATTTAGTGAATTCTGACCAATGACAACTAAAGTAGGGGCGTTTGAGAATTCGTTACAATTTTTAATAACTCACATCAATTACAATACATTGAAGCAAAAACAAAAAATCTGTTCTAATATACTTTTCGTCATTACAACTACAGAAACCTTCATATCATATGCGTACAATAGTCAAGAGTAATGTCTATAGAGAGTGTCGTATACTCATCGCTAATAATGTTCAACATGCTAGAGATGTTGGAGTAAGGGTGCACTTCGACATCTTAGTGTTTGAACAGTTTACTAGGCCATAAGATCTATGAGCGGCCTTGTAAACAGCATATTTATATGCTTTAGCATAGAAACCGCCATCGGGCGGTGCGGATCAATAGATTGCTGTATTACCAGGAAAAAAAATGTAATTATAAACACTCATATATTTTTTGGTATTAAAATTTATTTTAAATTTAAATACAGTTTAGATTTATGTAATTACTAAAATATTTTAATGATATAAAAAACTCAAGTCATAGCTCAAAATATTGATAAACTAAGATAAACGCTACAAGCAAATGATAATATTTGCTAATCAAAGTAAATTACCAGTATTGATTATCAAGTATTATCTCTTTATTTATAGAATCCCATTGATTAGTTATCACAATTTTTTATTATCATTTTGTTTTAATGTTGTGAAACTCCATAAATATTATAACTTATTTATTAGTACTATACAGGTTGTGTGTGAGAAGGACCTCATGATGAAATAAGAGTGTAGCTACCTACTATGCCTAAAATGTGAAATATAATTCAAGGCCAGTTAAATTTTAAAAAATTTTCAATAGGCTTTGGATTTTTTCCCCAGATAGCTAATCTTATAGACAATACAGTTAATAATTCAATGATGGCTGATAAAAGTATGTAATCAAAACTGCTGAAACCCTCTCCATCTGGCAAACAGTAACCTTGATAAATATTGCCTCCTTTACAGTATATAAGGTGCTGTGAAAAAGAACTTCTGTAATCGATTATTTAAAGGCTGTTTTACCTACTATATATATATACATGAATTAGATATTATGTGTATTTTACATATGCAGTATATGTTACTTTTAGCATTTCTTACTAATTAAAATAGATTCCAATATCTTTTTGAAAGAAATCACCAACATTTTTATTATAAAAGCACTTGACTTTTATTATAGTTATTGTTTTTTTTTTATTTATATGTTCAAATATTCTTTATTTGAAAAAATTCAAAATAATAAGAAATAAATAAAAAATAAAATCCTACCTTTAGAAGGCATGGTCACATCAACTTGTTTACAACTTGCAGATTTATTTTTTATATACTTAAAACGTGACTTAATTTTCATGTATTTTTTTTGTTTTTCTTCCTACAAAACCAAAGTACGCAAATTACGTATCTTTTGTAATATAAAAAATTATCCATTATGATCATGAAAAATGCAGAGAAAAATACGAATTTTCTCCGAGAGATACGTAAACTATCATTTTCTGAAACCTTTATTGTTAATATTTCTAATTACATCAAGAAAGCATGTCACAGAAATTAATTCATTGATATTGTCCATATCAAAAATTTAAAAACTAGGCTATGTTGATTTTAATATGAGATCACATCTAGCTTGTTTGAAAAGCTTGAAATCATCAGTCCTTTTAATATGAATTATATTTAAATAATATGATTTCATTAATGCAATGTTTTCACAAGATTCATTACCTATGTTAAGTGAGATTTCTCTGCATTTATTTAGCAAGTAAAATGTTATTTGAAAATTACAGAAAATATTTATCTTAAGATATAATTGACAAAATACAATCCACTAACAGATTATTTAACAGAATGTATTCTTGTACTGAAAACTATACATTAATAAAATGATAAACCAAAATAATATTTCTAAAATAAATAATTACTCAAAAATTGCTTATAAAAATAAGATATTGTAGATTCAAAGATCATAAAACTAAAATTATAATGATAATAAATCTTCTAATTTATTAAAAAAAAACAAGAGCTTAATTAATTTAATATTTAAAACATGCAATGCTTTTGTGAGATTAAAAAAAGGTCATATAATACTTAAAAATTTTAAAACAGGCAAAGCTCACTATACGTATTGCCACACACAGCAAGCTAGAGTAATCAATGGATGCCAGAAGGCTTGTGCATAAAATCCCCATCTAGTGCCTACTCATCCAACATTCCCAGACTAGTTTCAGGTTGTGGCCTCCGTCAGTGAGAAGCTGTGATGTTTATTATTTAAAAATATGCATTACAAATTTTATACTGAATCAATTTAGAATTGAAAAGATTAACGGAGTTTTAACGGAGTTATAAAATGTTGCAATTAGCATTGCAAGTTGTTGGCATTTAAAAAAAAAATACTGATCAATATTGGAAAAAATATTTTTTTCCATACAGTTCGAAGTCAGTATCAGCTATTTAATTTTCGTGATGTGTAGCAGATTACCGAAGTTCCAAAGTTGGAAACCACTTTAATCTACTATTGCCTAAATAATTGAATTAAAGGGTTTTTGCAATAAAAGTCGTAAAGTTTTTATTGTAATTTTTATTCCGGTGCTGAAATTCAGAATGATTTTCATTAAAAGCTTTAACAATGTTTTTTTTATCTCAAATATAACAGAATGATTTTAATGATGTTTTTATATCTACATGACTAGCTTGGTGAGAATTATCATCTGAAAACACTTTCTGTGAAGTAAGATATTAACCAAATCTTTGCATTGCAATAGGTATTTAAAAATTGTTTTTAACTTTTTACATTTAGACCAACTTATAAAATAATCCACATAAAAATTCATGATTATGTTGAATGAAAATCACATATAAATGAATCTAATTAAAATAGGTATATAAACTAAACCCAAATCTCCCTTTACAATATTTGTAGTTAAGATTTTATACTTAATGTGGGTATATGTTTAATTTCTTTTTTTTTTTTAATTACCACTTGATGTCCTTCATAAATATGATATGAGAAGTCATTTGATTTTGAAATTAAATGAAAATAAATTACCAAGCTATTTTCTGATTATATTATCAGTCAAAAAAATTTTTGTTATTTTTCAACAAAAAAACTTCCCTAGATCTGAAAAAAAAAAAGATTCTTTTAAAGTTACAAAGTGCATTTTGAATGGCTGAAAGACTCAATCCATTTATCACAAAATACATTATAAGCAAAAGTTTGGTTATAATAGAGATTTAAGATCCAAACCTTTAAAGAGAGAATATAAACTTTAAATAAAAAATATCTATATAAATTATATATATAAAATAGTGAAGCTTTGCTATATTCCTACTAGTAGAAATAGTATTATGACATTCTACTGAAATTGAAAATAATTAATTAATAGCTTTAAAAAAAAACCTGAAAGTTCTTGCAATTAATTAAAATCTAAGAAAAAAATTTTTCCATTGACTAACTAAAATAAAAACTTGTCAGTATTCAAAATAGAGTATGAGTTGTAACACTTTGAAAGTTGATGACAAAGTAGATAAAGAGAACATACAAGACTGAAACAGATAGTACATGGTAGATAGTTTTGATAATAATATAAGTGTAATTTTCATAAAAAATCTTTACAAACATTTTTGGGGACAAGTTTCAATAGTGATAGATCTGACTGGGAAGTTATGAAAGCATATTAACTAAATTTTTTTTTTAAAGCATTAAAAAAAACAACAACTATATATATATTCGGTTTATACATTGAGACTGGTTTGATACTAAAATTATTGAAGTCAAAATAGCAAATCAATCAACATATAAATTATCAATTCAGGAATTCACTTTAATACCAACATCATTATTTTTGTCAAAATAAACCCTTGAAGCAGTCAATCTTAGCTTAAGATTGTGCTTCATGTTTCTACCTACTAACCTGTGTTTAAACCGCTATATCCCATCCCGCTCCTTTTGTCGTATATATATTTTTTATGTATATATTTGGAATGCGCGCCTAAATTTATAGTTTAACTTTCAATATTTATGATTATTAATTCTATTATTAATTATTAGTTCTTTTTTTATTAAAGTATTATAGGTGCGATTCAAATATATATATATAGGAGCAAAATTACTAACAAAAGATTGACTTTGTAAATATTTTATTATACGTCATTTTTTAAACTTTTTCTTATTAAAATACTTTTTCTATTAAACTGTATATTTTTATAGAATCCAACATGGAAGATGCTACAGTAATTGTCTAAAAATAATTAAGGGTTGGAAGCACTATTGTTTTAATCTGGGGTAGGTATTTTTAATTAAAGTTTTACTTAAAAGGAGATTAAGATTAGAGATACTTTTGTTAAAAACATGTTGTCAAATCTATTTCTAATCTGGAAATAGATTTGAATTTATTTTTGGATGTTATCTTACTGTTGCATCTTCAAAAACAACTGATAAAAGAAAAACTATAAAATGACTAAATTTTGAGTCACAGATTAGATTAGCTACTATTGAAAGAACGGATTGCAAACATTACACGTCGCTTGAAACTTAAAATGATGTAGTAGTAAATCCATCATTTCCTGACCCTTGTGGGTCATCTTCCACGGCCATAATATTCTGCTACCCTAGAGTGAAAAGCCCAACCTAAGAACTTTAGTGTGCTAATAGAAGCTTGCTGCCACAGGAGAACTTGCATTTCAATTGCCATGCACGTGCAACTACTAAATTGGACTCTTAAAATTGCAAGGTAAATTATTTCAAACCGCCACCATTGAAACTAAATCTAACCTAATTCATCTATCAAGATTTCTTCTAATATGTGATTTAACTTTATTTTGTAACTTTATGTAAAATGTAATTTGCTCTTAAATAATTTCTGTAAATCTAATCTCTCATATGCTCTAACTTTCTTTAAACTTGGTGCGGTCATTTATTTATTACTTGATTTTATATACATATATGCTTTTCTAATTAATCTGCCAATCTTAAACAATCTGACGAGTCGAATTTTGTAAAATCCTTTCTTCTTTTTAAGTAAGCCTTCATTAATTAAGTTTATTAATGTCCCTTAAAATATAATGTATTGTTAATTAATATGCTCGCCAGATTGTTTTATGTCAACATTTTGTTTATGCTTTAATATAAAAAATATATATATTTGTTTAACTCTGGATTTTCTACCCGGAAAAGCCAGAATTCAAGCTAATTAACGCTCTGAAACATTTATTTTATAATTATTTATTAAATTCTGAAAGGGTGACTTATAATGTTTTCTATATAACTGCTAATCTTACTTCCTTTTTCATACTCTTAAAATTTCAAATCTTGTATGTAAATATTTCAGTTATTGTAAAATCAACAAAGATGGGATTGTTTTATTTTAAATAGCAGAAAAAGGGATGGGGGAAAATCTTAATGTTTCTTTTATTAAATAAAAACTTAACGAATTTGGGAAATTTTAATATTTTATTATTTTAGTTACTAAGTAAAATCTCTCTCTCTATATATATATAACTGCATAGCGTATTATTTGTCTAAATTATGGTATTGAAACTAGGGTCATTTATTTTAAAAGCAGTAAATCTTATTCAATGTCATTAGAGACATTCAATCGTACTGCGTTCCTGACATTTAGCATATCTTCGTATACATATACTACGTGCTTCTAGTCTTCTAATCTGGGGGTTGCGACAAGTTCGAACCCATAGATTTCTTCTCATATCTCATTCTGTAGATAGTTGAGCTATCCGGAATTATATTTATTTCGTATAAAATGCCTCTGGCAGTGATCCCATAAATTTGGCACATGCTATGCATATTCACTTCATAGATAAAAGGCCTCTCGTGTTGGTTATACCAGCAAAAGTTTGGGCCACGCCATGCCTATCCACTTTTCTCTAAGCACTACCCAAGAAGAGGGTGTGAGATTTCGTTTTTCATCCAGAAGCATGACCTTTTCCTCTTAGTTATTTTTAGGCTATTATGTCAGCACTGCAAACTTCTTCGTATTATTATTTCTTTTGCTTCATGACCCAGTTTTAATGCTCTAATATTAAAATTACGCTTTGCTTAAAAGATATATATATAAATGCCAATTACTTCTATTTTATTAATTAAGTTTATTTCAATCATATACAATCTCACCGTCGTAATTTATATATCTATATTTAAGAATATCTATATGCCTTGGGGAAAATAAAGCATTCGTCTTACTATCGTTAAAATAATTTTTCATTAAATATTTTGTCATCTAATCAAATGTCATTTTCAAATATGTTTTTCAAATGTATCTTATTTATTTTCACGACCTCAATGCTATGAAAATAATTTATATAATATGTATAATGAATTTCGGAACGCTCCTAGAAAAATATATGTTAGTCACCATGTTTCTGAACCGTAAATCAAAGCGTTAATGGCAATATTATGTAATTCTTTCTAATATTCGATTGGCATCTTAATATTAGACCCACCAAAGATATGTGTTTATTTATAATATATCATTTAGCTAATAAAGAGCATATGAGAAATAATAGCGTGAATGACACTATGTAATTATCTATCGCTTGCTCATTCACGCACACACTAATGTATATAATTAATTTATAAATGTATAATAATTTGTCAGTATATTAAAATATATTTTATTGTCTAACTTAGTTGAGTAGTTCGAATTCCTTTTCTCCACTTCCAAAAGTAAAGCCGGCTTATATATTTAGGTTTAATCATAGTAATAGATGTCTCATTGTTTTGCTCAGCTTTGCTAGTTGGCCGGATTAAAATTAATTCTCATGCACCATCACTATTATGTTATTCATTAGGTGTTTGATCTGGAGCTTAGAGAGTGGGTTCGAATCCAGGCTGGTCCCTGACCTAAATCTTGGGCTTGACTGGGTTTGAAGAACATTTTGTGAGTTCCAGCTCATGTTAGATGAACAGACATGTTTTGAACGGTACACCCTTGTGTCCTAATTTTGAAAAATGAATAGCAAATGCATACTTTTAAGGAAGCATTATGTTAAAAAATAATAAATGTGAAACCCATTTTCTTATGGGTCATCCAATTTTTGGTAGGAGGTTGACTATTTGTAGTTTCATAACGAAAGATGATAATCAGAATTAGTTACAAGTAATCATCTCTCATTTTTTTGATTCATCAGCAGCAGCAGCAGCAACCATTCATAAATGAACATCATCATTGCCAAAAAAAATTACTCTAGAGATGAATTTTGCAATGACTATATAAACCAATACATTCACATGTAGAACATTTTAGTCCATTTTTGTTTATTTGATATTTTGATGTGCTATTTTTTAATTTCTACAGAAAACTTTATGAAATTCTTAAATACTATGATTGATATATATTCTATTCTCTGCCACAACTTCCAATGACCTTTTGATTATGTTATTAGTAATGTTAGAAGTCAAGAACATAAGCAAGATATTATTTATTTAATTGTTTTAATACTGAAAAAGGATGTAGTTTGGTTGTTATTAAGTTAAAAAATAAAATTGCTAGACTTATTTTTTTTAAAAAAAAAAAACTGTAGGTGATGAGATTAGTTCTAAACTTTTTCTTACATATGAGAAAAATCAAACATCTTATAAATAATGTGCTGTATTCATTTGTAATGTAATATCTTTGTTTTATAAATGGACATTATATTTTTTGAAATATTGTTCAAAGTTAAAAAATTATAAATGTTTGACAATATGACTCCACAAGGTATTTAGCTATTTCCGTCCAATGATATATTCATCTGTCCTAAAGATTTCAAAAATAAATAAATGTTATTCTTAATTGAAGATTTGGCATTCAATAGAAAGTTTCAGATTAGAATATTTTTATATGCTTTACTTGGTTAGCAAATACCAAGCTATAAAATACAACAATAGATTATAATTGATATTTGATTTAATTGTAAAGTTTTAAATGCAAATTTTTTTATGAGATTAAATTTTTTTTGTCTAGAGACTATCCTTGTTGCTTTTAAAAAAAGACAATTTGCTTGTTCATTAGATAAGTTACAATCAATTACCAAAAGAGATTCACCACAATTACATAATAATCATTTTTTAATAAATTCTTTTGATATTTCAATTAAATTTTAAATACAAATCTATTTTAATTTCAATATTTAGTTTGATAGAATGATTTTTGTCTTTTGATATTTTTAAAAGAATGCAATTTTTTTTATTCTAAAAAATAAGTTTATCTTTGGTCCATTTTGTCTTGTAAGAGTTGAGATTAAAAATATCTAATAATTCTAGAATTTATTGAATTCTTTAGTTTAAAATTTTTTCACATGCAATACATTATATAAATGCCTATAAAATAAAAGAAGAAATTTGTGGTATTTTTAAAATTTATAACCTCATTGATTATCATCAATGAATTAAAGCTTTGTGTATGACCAGTTATAATTTGAATATAGATTAAAAATAATAATAATAATAATTAAAAAGTTAGTATAAATCGATCATTGTAAAGATCTCTTCAATAGTCCTTCAGAGGGAAATAATAAAAAAGAAATCATTCATCAGACTAGTCATCTATTTATTGATCTGTAATTGGATGTTTAACTGTTTTGAATATGGATCAATTCCCTAAAAAAAAAAGTTCTAAGCTTCCATAGAAGTTATTAGCTATGAAAAAAATGTTTCAACTGATTTCAATGCCAGTATGGTAGACAGATATTCTGATCTCTACCTTATGAAGTCCACATCATAAATGATTGTTTTCCTTCAAATTATACAAATATAGTCAAAATTCTTTTTGAAAATGAAAGATGATTATTCATTGATTTCCAAATAAATATCTATGAAAGTAATAAAAATCCCCAACTATAATATTCGAATACCTAATTATTGTATATTTACTTAGACTATTTCTAATAAATAATTAAAATAAACAATATCAACATAAATTTGTTATAAATAGACTTATCATCATTATATTGGATAGAGAAAAAATGTTTAATTCTAACATAGCTGAAGCAGTTAATGATTTGACTGTCGTATTTACATGGCCTAAAACAGTTTTGATTATTTTGTGTTATAATAAAAAGTTAATAATGTTCAAATATACTACAATTAAAATTTAGCACCATAGCAAACATTAATCTTGCTTCTGTATCCAATGTGGATATATATGTATAATATATACAGTCTATGTAAAAAAAAAAAAATTTTAAACTGATTTAGTCATTCAGAATTCTCTAATTAAAAAAAAAAAACTATGATAAAAAATAATTACATATCTAAAATAATAAAATGAATAAGTAATTACTTGTCAATCAGTTAGGATGATGTATTTTAGATTTTTGTCTTTACAATTATCTATTTTCAAGACATTTAAAATGGAACATTTCTTTTGAATGCCATTACATAAAAATATAGAAATGAGTAAAAATACATTTTTATTTATTTACTAAAACAGTAATATTATACTTATGTATACACTAGACATAAAAAATATGTGTAGATCTTTAAATATAAGTAATAAAAAGACCATTTATTAGCTATCAAAAGTAACATTCGATTAAGTTATTTATTGATGTAGATTATGTGCTACAAACAAGTTAACAAAATACTAAATAGTCAGATATTACTTTATTTTATCATTGAAATTTAATTTTAATGTTTATTACATTAAAATGCATATCAATTATATTACTTAAGTATAAAATAAATTACTTCCCGTAAAATATAAATAAAAAATATTAACTTAAAAATGAAGTTAAAAAAGAGAAGTTATAAATAAATATAATTATCTTGACCTTTCATTATCAAGAAATAATAACTGTATAGATTACAAGATGATAACTAAGCCTTTTGAAATTAGAAGCTGTATTCACCCTAAATCTAACTCACCTGCATCACATAAATTTGCTGGTTTAAATTATTTCTTATTTAGAAATTTGCATCTTTGTAAATATGAAGCAGACAGAAAAGAAAATCTGAATAATTTTATTAAAGATTTGATGAAAGCAGGTTTTAAACTTTGGTCTATTAAAAATTATATTTCTAAATTCCATAATAAAATAAATAGTGTTGTACCATGTGTTCAACTTCCTAGAATTACTATTCCTTATATTTCCAAAATATCTAACAAATTAACTAAAGCATTATTCAATAAGTTTAAAATTGGATTTAGAACTCCTCCTAATTCTAATAGATTGATCAACAACTCAAAAGATCATATTGGTCGTTCATTCACCCCACATGTAGTTTATTCCATTTCATGTCCTCAAGAAAAATGTCTTGCTGTATATTATGGTGAAACTAAAGCTACTGTTAATACTAGGCTTGCTCAACACATATACACTTACAAGAGAGCTCAGAAGAACAACAATATATCTTCTGTATTTTTGGAGCATTCCATGAAATCTGGACACAATTTTATTCCTTCCAATCCTGTAATTTTATGCACTGAAACAAATGATCATAAGAGGAAAATAAAAGAAGCATTCTATATTAATGGAAATATTAATGCTATAAATAGAAAAGACACTTGCTTTGATATATCGAAGAAATGGTCCACGTAACACGTGCTAATTTTATATATCTTTGTATATATTTTATTATGTATTTTTATGAAAGCTATGATTATGAGGCATGGATCCTCGAAAACGTTTAGCATATTTTTATTATATTTATTTATAACTTCTCTTTTTTAACTTCATTTTTAAGTTAATATTTTTTTATTACTTAAGTATAAAATTTAAATTTTAAAAATGTTTACAAATACAGTACATCACAAAAAAACATTTTATCTTAATTTTCAATTGAAGATAACTATATACCAATTTAGCAATAGCAATTTTCTCATGCTTCCAATTACAATAATGACAATAACACTAAGTTTAGCTAAGTAAAATTTAATTAAAATTATTTGCAATTACCTTAAGGTAAAATAGGTTATCTAATTTAGTTATATTAACTATCAAATATTCTAAATTGTAAACTACAATAAATACATTTGAAGGAGCTAAAATGTAATTGTTTACTTAGTTTGCACAACATATCAATTATTATCATTACATTGCATTTATGCTACTTCTTTTTTTATTAGATAAATTTCTATTTTGGGTATCATTTTCTTCACATTCTTAATATTTATTTAATTATTAGATTATTAATTTATAATAAAATTTACGTTAAATTAAAACATATTTCTATTCCTTATTAAATAGAGACATAATACTTTTATTTTATTCAGGTTCCAAAATAGCCAGATATAATTTTATCTATATTTATAGCTATTTTATCTTTTAATGAGCCCCATAATTATTAAAATGCTTTTAATAGTTATATGATGAACTATTTTTCCATTATCTAGTTGAATTGTTAAATGTTTTTTTACAGAAAAATTCAAAATGTATTTACATTTTTTTAAATACATACAGATATTATACCCAGGTTAGAATGGAATACAACATTACGAGTTGCATTATTCTCTTCTTTAGATATTGATAGTCTGACTAAGTGTAGCTAACAAGCAAATTTAACTGTTGACTTGTAGATTCATATATGCTAAATTTAAGGTGATACTCTAATCAATTAAGCTATTCTCTCAATATAACTTTTGACGAAATAGCTAACTGATTAAAGTGTCACCTTAAAGTTAGTATTCATAAATCTAAAGATCGCTGGTTCAATTTTAGTTCTAGCTGCTACTAATCAGGCCAACAACTAAAGCATGATCTTAAATTCAGTATTCACAAATTTAAAATTTGCTAGTTCAATTCCTATGCTAGTTGTTACTTCTCAAAACTGACATTACTTAAAGAAAGAGGGAGGAAACCCCATTTAAAATGCTGTCTTCCACATTAACTTATATGCTATTGCTAAAAAATGAATGCATTTTTAAAAAAAAATAATGTTTAGAATTTTTCTTAAAATTTTTTTTAACAATTTAATTTAACAATAGAAATAATCCAATATAATATCTACAAGTAACATGGCAGCCCACAAATCATCGGATCATTAAATGTTTACATATATATATACACACACACACAAACATTCTTTTCATATAATACTGACAAATCATATTTTTATGAAAAATAAACCCTCTAATAAGATCAGTTAATAACATTTACTTCTTATATTTTGAAAATCCTTTGTGAAAGTTAACAGAAACAATAATCAAATAATGACATTTCACAAAAATCAATTTTAATGTTACAATCCTGAATTTGAGACATTTTCTATTAGAATATTTTAAGAATCTAATCTTACATTATCTCACAAACAAACAAAAATGAAGAGGATAATCTTAACCTTACCATTAAAAATATATAAACTTGATTTTTCAGGAAAATAATTTACTACTTTCCAAACACATCTTTAAACAGTATTAAAGGTAATAAGTTTTGCACTAAAATTACTAAAACAATTTTTATCATTATTTAAGGCAAAATATTATATTTCTTATTTATATATCTGTTTATACCAATAAATCACATTAATAAATTCTAACATTTATATTTAGTACTAAATTTTTCATTTTGTTTTGTGAACAGAAAAATAAAATTTAATAAAATATCAATTTATTTATTTTATTATTATTAAATAATAAATTTAATTTAGTTAATTAAAAAAAATTAAATGTTCTTAATTTTAAATATAAATATATATATAAAGAAATGTAAGGTAATATTTAAACATATATATAATTATTATAATTCATTATTATCATTTACATAATACAATCTATAAATACAACAATATTATTTTTCTGAATTTCAAAAACATATATGCATATACATGTAGCAACCATACCCAAATGAATATAGTTATTCCAGAAAAAAAAAAAAAAAACCTGCTCTAAAATGTGTTTTCCAATGTCTATACCAGTGATTCTCATCGAGGGTTCTGTGGTACCCTGAGGTACCATGAACATTTCCTAGGGGTACTGCGAGATTAAAAATATCAAATTTTCAGATGAATACAAGTACATTTGATACAACAAAACACAGTATCTTTAAACTATTGTTTTAATTTAATTAGTTTAAATTACATTCATTTTCACATTATTAATTAATGAATAAACAAAAACTTAATAGCAATAAACTATTATGACTCTCACTTAAGTAATAATTAGAAAGTAAATCAATTTTTAAAAAAGAGGTTTTTTCCTCAAGGATACTTTGGAGAAATGAAGAGTAAGGTCAAGGATACCACAATATCAAAAAGATTGGGAAACATTGGTCAATACAATTTGTGAACCATAAATATATCCAAATACAGAACATGCTAGCCCATTCTTCCATTTCTTTTGATATTCTGTGATATTTGTTCTTTTAATTTTTCCATAGCAAACTTTTCTTTCTGAATTACTTCAATACCAAGTCTAATTGTAATTTTTCAATGTATTCTATTCTCTGGCAAATCTTCTCAATGAAAACAACCAATATTGCACTTCTTTAGAATATCTTTCAGCTAAACTTTATAATATAAATAAAGTCTACTTCTAATACAAAAACTACATTCAAGTTCCCATAAAATATTTTTAGAAACGTTCATTTGTTTTATAATCCAATCCAATAAAAGTGTAATTTTATAATAGTGGATAAATATCCAGTGAGTAGAAGGCAATATTGTTTGTTGATTTTATGACGTTACCATTATATTCTTAATATTTTACAGAGTATCCTTAAATGAAAAACTTATATAAAACTTATATAATAAATTAAGTAAAATAACAGCTTTATATGCAGATTTAATTGCAATAGTTATTTCTCTGTAATAAAATACCCTACTTTTTAACTTGTTAAAAGCAGCAATGGCACACTACAGTCTGTTTGCATCTCAACATTTAAATCCACCTTTCTACATATAAAACTAGCAAGATATTTAAACTAGTTTACATTCTCAAGATAGCCATTCAAGCTAAAAGTTGCTGAAGATTTTTCTTCTATCACTGGCTGATATAGAACTTGAGTTTTTTTTTAAAGGTTAATTAATAAACCAAAGTCTCTATATATTCATTCAAAACATTAAGTATATTCTGTAAATCATCTTTTGATTTGACAAATATAGCACAATCATCTGTACATTAAGAATCCAAGTATTTAATCAATTCAAATTAAAAATTCCACCACCAAACCTGTATTGAAACTTGATCCTTGTTTCATTAAGCAACTTATAAAGTTTCAAAAATGATGTTATAAAAATTGAAAATAATGTTGACATAAATTTTCATTTCAAATGCTTCAGATTTTCTATCTGTGGTAATATCACTTCCTCTCATTTCTTCATGTAGAAGCTGTATTATGAGATTAAATTTTGATGGATAACCCACTAATTTCAAATAATAATGACAAAACTGTTCAATTGTCAGAATTAAGCGCTTTGATCAAATCAATAAAATTATATAAATCACTCTTTTGTTCCCAACACTTTTGTTATATTTGCCGAGCAACAAAAATAATATCTAAACAGCTATAACGTCATAAAAATTTAAAATAATGTTGGAGCAAATTTTCATTTCAAATGCCTCAGATTTTCCATTTATGGTAATATCATTTCCTTTCATTCCATCATATAGAAGTTGTATAATATGAATAAATTTTGGTAAACAACTAACAAATTTCAAACAATGACACAAATATGTTCAATTAAGTGAATCAAATGCTTTAATTAAATCAATAAAAATATTATCACTTTTTTGTTACCAATACTTTTCTTGTTTTCCTGGCAGCAAAATTCATATATATATATATAATTATAATTGAAATAATATTTTTAATGGTTTACAAACAATTACAAACAATCTTTAAATCCGCAGAAGTACTTTCGGTTACTTTCTAACCTGCCTCAACTGCCATTAAATTCAAAAACTAAAAGCGGAAGCAAACGTCATCAATTCAAATTCCACGAATCTCGTATTTTAAGGTTCGAAGCTTGTCGATTTATTAAATGCGTTTTATTCCTGTTTATAAAAATTGCCTCTTTAATTTTTCTTTTACTATGGTTTCTCTCTTCATGAAGAATTTTCACATTTTAAAAATTAAATTTAAATTTATATTTACATGTTTTTTCATGATCGAAGAAAACTGAAGAAGATATTAAATCACCATTATTTTTATTTTTTACATGCTTATATAACAATTCATGTTCCTTCAATCTTTTGTCAATGCTGCACCTAGATTCACCTACATATGATAGCATACAATCACAAAAAATTTGATATATGACATTACTTTTTTGCTTGACAGGTATGACATCCTTAAAATTATTAATTAATTTATTAATATTGTTTGGAACGTAGAATGAAACATTAAATACATTCTTATATAAATCCTTAAAAAATTTTACTTGTGGATTTGAAATAAATGGAATAGATATCCATTTTTTATTATTAATCTTCATTTCTTTTAAATTATAATAATTTTTTTTAAATTGACTTAAAGTATTGTTTATTTGTTCCATTTTATAACCAACATCAAGCAATTCCTTGGCAAATATCTCAATATTTTTCAATTTATCACTTTGGTAACAACATAATTTTTCATTCCGAAACAAAAAAGATTTAAAACTTGCCATCTTATGCATCATTGGTACTTTTGATTTACAATTTATATATCCTCTTTTTTGCAATGGCTTAATTATTAGTTTATAATTTAATATACTGTTATCTCTTGTGATCATTAAATCTAAATAGTTAATCTTATGGTCCTGTTCTTTTTCAATAAACCATTTCAAGCCATTTAACTTATTTAATTCCTCTATAAGCAAATTTATACTATAAGTGTTTCCACAGACAAAAACATCATCCACATATCTTTTGAAAATTTTAATATCTCCAAAAATACTACTCTCATATGTAGATAAAACGAAATTGCAAACTTGTGCAACTACAGGCAATCCCATAGGCCAACCTTTGTTCATTTTATAATATTGACCTTCAAAAGATGCAACAATGTTATCATTAAAAATTTTTAAAGAATCAATGATAAATTTTATCATATTAAAATGCAAATGGACAAACTTGATTTCTTTTTGATTGAAGATTATAATATGGATGGTCAAAGAATAAAGTTTATTAACAATATTTTAAAAAGTGCTAAAAATAAAATTTTAAATAATAATGTATACTATATGATATATCCTTCTTGTGCTATATGTCCTCGTATTTTTGCAAATATAAAATTACATAAAGAAGGTAATCCTTTGCGAGTTATGATAGATTTTGGTGGTTCCTTTATATATCAGACTTCTAAATATATTGGTAAACTTTTACAAGACTTTTTAGGATTTGGGGAAAATACTATTGCTTCATCGTTTGACTTTGCAAATAGTATTAAAAATTTAATTATTGATGAAAATGATATTATTGCTTCATTGGATGTTACAGAAATGTATGGATCTATTGATAGAATGAATTCCATAAAAATAATTGAACATGCATTAAAAAGTAAAAATATTTGTAAATATATGATAAAATTTATCATTGATTCTTTAAAATTTTTTAATGATAACATTGTTGCATCTTTTGAAAGTCAATATTATAAAATGAACAAAGGTTGGCCTATTTGATTGCCTGTAGTTGCACAAGTTTGCAATTTCGTTTTATCTACATATGAGAGTAGTATTTTAAATATGTGTATTTTTGGAGATATTACAATTTACAAAAGATATGTGGATGATGTTTTTGTCTGTGGAAACACTAATAGTATAAATTTGCTTATAGAGGAATTAAATAAGTTAAATAGCTTGAAATGGACTATTAAAAAAAAACAGGACTATAAGATTAACTATTTAGATTTAATGATCACAAGAGATAACAGTATATTAAATTATAAACTAATAATTAAGCCATTGCAAAAAAGAGGATATATAAATTGTAAATCAAAAGTACCAATGATGCATAAGATGGCAAGTTTTAAATCTTTTTTGTTTCGGAATGAAAAATTATGTCGTTACCAAAGTGATAAATTGAAAAATATTGAGATATTTGCCAAGGAATTGCTTGATGTTGGTTATAAAATGGAACAAATAAACAATACTTTAAGTCAATTTAAAAAAAATTATTATAATTTAAAAGAAATGAAGATTAATAATAAAAAATGGATATCTATTCCATTTATTTCAAATCCACAAGTAAAATTTTTTAAGGATTTATATAAGAATGTATTTAATGTTTCATTCTACGTTCCAAACAATATTAATAAATTAGTTAATAATTCTAAGGATGTCATACCTGTCAAGCAAAAAAAGTAATGTCATATATCAAATTTTTTGTGACTGTAGGCTATCATATATAGGTGAATCTAGGTGCAGCATTGAGAAAAGATTGAAGGAACATGAATTGTTATATAAGTGTGTAAAAAATAAAAATAATGGTGATTTAATATCTTCTTCAGTTTTCTTTGATCACGAAAAAGCATATAAATATAAATTTAAATTTGAAAATGTGAAAATTCTTCATGAAGAGAGAAACCATAGTAAAAGAAAAATTAAAGAGGCAATTTTTATAAACAGGAATAAAACGCATTTAATAAATCGACAAGCTTCTAACATTAAAATACGAGATTCGTGGAATTTGAATTGATGATGTTTGCTTCCGCTTTTAGTTTTTGAATTTAATGGCAGTTGAGGCAGGTTAGAAAGTAACCGAAAGTACTTCTGTGGATTTAAAGATTGTTTGTAATTGTTTGTAAACCATTAAAAATATTATTTCAATTATAATTACAATATTGTTTTTAATTAACGGATATTTTATTTATTTTATATATATATAGTACTTCATGATTCTCTAAAACCACATTGAAGCTATGATAAATATTCATTTATAACAAGAAACCTATTCAATAAAATCCTTGACAATATCTTTGCTGTCAATAATAATAATATTTCAACAAAATTATAGCATTCTTGCCTATTCCTTTTATTTTAAAAAACAGAATAGTAGAAACAATCTTAAAAACAGGCAGCCAATTTCATGCATCCATATATTCCTAAAAAATTTCAATCTTTTTGACACTATCATGTCACCATATTTTAAAAGTTCTCCAAATGTTTCATCAAAACCAGCATCCTTTCAATTTTTAAGATTACAAAAAACGGTTTTGATTTCATTAAGTGGAATATTTTCATCCAAATGTAAATGATGAGATAAAATGGATATATCATTAAAAGCCCATCTCAATTTTTGTGTATCAATATTCAAAAAATGATCAAAATATTCTTTCCACCTGTCAAAAATATCATTGTCATCTTATAAATACTGTCACTGTGGATTTAATATTGTGATATCATTTCTCAGGACAATATGTTGCTTTCGGTGCATAAAAAAAAAAAAAAATAGAGAGTGGCTACAATCAAGAAATGTCTGTATCTTCTGTGCAATTTTAATCTTTAAGCCTCCATGTAAGTCTACCTTCAGATCTCTATATTTATTATTCTGACAAATAGAATATATTTATATTTTCTTTTAATCAAATTACTAATAAGATGATTGTCAGAAAAGCAGATATTATTCTTTTTAGTGAACCTAAAAATATATTTCCTTGCATCAATAATGCACTCCTTAAGAGAATTCCATGTTTCAGTAATATGATAATCCTGAAAGTCCAAATTAGCAGCTTTAATGTTCAATATAATAAATATTCTAAAGAACAAACATTAATTTTCTTGTGAATATGATATATATATATATGTATTTATCATTTTAATTTTGAAGTGTATTAATTTATGATCTATTCACCAATGTGTGCTTCTAAGTGATTGTGTAATAATATAATCTATTAAATGCCATTGTTTGAACTTAGATGTATCCACATTGCTTTATAGCAATTGTTCTGCATACACAAAATATTGGTGAATCTATCTATGGGTTGAGCAAAAATTCCGTAATAAACAATCTGAATTTTCAGTACTAATACTGTTATTTCCAAAAACTTTTGGCCAAAATCTATTATTTGTACCAACACATGCATTAAAGTCTTGCTATCCAACAAGGAATAAAAACTATCCTTCTCTGAATTCTCTAAATTTAAAGTTGAAGTATAGATGTTAATAAAATTAGTACTAGTGCCAGTGTGCCGGTCAAATTTTAATACTCTTAGCTTATTATCGATATGAGAAATTCCAACAATAGAAGATACTAATTTAAACTTTACAACAAATCCAATATCATGCATTCTCTTTTCACTGAGTGATTTTCACTTTCAATAAAACTTGTATCTATCAGCCTACTCTATTAAACTTCCTTCTTCTGAAAGATGAATTTCACGAAAAGCAGCTATAATGACCTTAAACCCTGGAAGTTTTTTAAAAACCAATGCAATTCTCTATTCTTGCCTTGAAAAGTTTATATCAAAAAAAATTAAACTATAATAATTATTTTTAGTATTAACTCTACTTCCCAATTTACCATTACTACAGATATTGTTTCTATTATTAAAGTAATGAGTTAGGCATAACAACCTAGGCAGACTGTATAAGATAAGACTATTTTTTGATCACATTTTCTAGGCTCCTTCCACTTCCATGATTGGCAGGGAAATCCCTAAATAAGGTTATTTAAATATACAATCTTAACCAAAAAAAAAAACTCCTGTCTCAACTCCAATTCCAAACAGCTATTAGTGATGGCGCTGCCTCAAGTAAAGAGTATATCTAAGGTTTGCCAGCCTAACCTATCCCCATCATTGCTTTCTTACATTTTGAAGGTTTTAGCTAAAGAAAAGTGAAAAAAGAAATTGGAATCAGAAATTCTGTTTATGTAATCAAAGAATGAAAATATGATTGCACAAACATACATTCTCATAGTCAGTTAGTATAGGAAGATGTCTGCTGGTATGAGAGAATTCATAATGACCAGGTCCTACTATGAGGTAGACAAAATAAATTGTTTGTATTAGAATCAATGCCTAACCTTTGAATTAACATCCAATCCTACAGTCTGGAGGAGGTATTTCTTAATTGGGCACTGTCTATTTGTAATTCATAACTAACCTTCATATCTGAAAATTATTCTACTACCTACCATATGCAGAGCTTAATTACCATAACATTTCAAATTTAACTAGACAATCTAATTATTTGTCATTAACATTTTCAGAAATTGCATTCTGGAACAACAAAAAAAGTCTCATAGATATGTAATTTCACATTGCATTTTTATAAAAAAAAAAAAAAAATGACAAAAATTATTTTGCGACTTAAAATCTTGCATTGTAAATCCTATGTTTGGGAGGGAAAGAGGCGTTAACTGAAAACCGATTTAAAAACACTGATATTTATTTGTAAACAGTTGCTTGTTAAAACATCATAATGGCAAAATAAACTTTACCAACTTTTCTAAGCATTATACAGTTTTCTCACGAATTAGACAATCACATAATATGACCAAAAAAAAATAAATTTCAACCTAGCCAAGTATTGCTCATTCCTTTGCCTATCACATGTTTTTCTCTTTGCCATTTTCATAAGTCATAAGCATAATTACTTTTCCTATCTCTTTCAGCATCCTAATTCCCTATTTACAGATGAAATAAAAAAAAACATAGCTTGAACAATTCTCATCCTTCTTTAAAAAAAAATATATACCTATATCTAAAAATGTTTTCCATAAACTCCAACCAGAATCAATCTGTAATAAATGACTTTATTAATTTTTTTATTGACAAATAAATCCAAAGAAGCAAAAACTATCCACATGATTACCATCATCAATTTTAAAACAGTTACAGACACTGTCATCATAATTATTAACCAGGTGAATCCTATCTTTTCACTGTCATCTATAACTGTAATGTTATTAGAATATCTGGGGCATTGATATTTTTTCCACTGATTTTGAACTGATAAGGTGATAATATGAAGAAGTCCTATAGAACTCCTTTTTCAATGTTAGTTTATTTTACTATAGCCTGTTTAACAATAATTTCTAGTTTGATATATAAATTCTTCATAAAACTAATGAAATGCTCTAGAATACACACATTCCTGAGAATGTTTTATATTTCAATATGCTTAATTGGAAAAAAAAGCCTAGTTGTAATCAATGACATACATATTGATTTATTCTCTGATATTTTCAGACACTTCAATTCTCCAACATATAACAACAATGTCTCTTCTTCAACCTATCCTAGAATCAGCTATACATCCGATGTAAGTGTAGAGTCTAAGTCTGGGATGAATGATTTAAAATATATAATTTTATTTGAATTTATAAAAATTTATACAATAGTTAAAACATGGCCAAATTCCATTCTTTAATACGGAAATAAAAATTAAGATTTTCCAATCTGTGATTTTTCAGATTTATCACAATAATTTGGTCAATACTTGTAATGATTGTTTTTCAATTTCTTGTAAAATAATTTTTAGCATTGACCTCAATACTAATCTGATTTTATCTCTGACTACTGAAGGTTTCTCTGAATTGTGATAAATGCTTTGATTGATGTAGTCATATAGCTTCTCTGTATATTTCTTCCATTTCTTTTAAAACTTTGTTAGCTTGCTTATAATACATGTACAGTTCACCTGGGTCTCATTTTATGGGGATTTTTTTAATGCGATTTTGAAATTATGCAATTCATGTTTCTTCTTAATATCTTTTTATGAAGTTTTTCTTTATGCGATAAAGAAGTTCATATTTCACTTAAAATCGGGTTTTCCCCATTTTATATACACACATTAAATTTTACATACTTTAAATGCCTGTTGGAAAAAGGTTTGGCAATAAATTTAGATACCATAAAGATTTAGAAAAAGATAGTAAAATGGAAGTGGAACCTGTTCATTTCACAGCAAAAATGAATCTAGAGTCTTCAACCTTCTAATCAATTGGAAAATCCTTTTCTTGTTATGAACTAAATTCCAATGAGAGCTTTATAAATAGTTGTATATCTGTGTTATGTATGTGTATATTTATATTTTCTTTTATACACATATATACATGGAGAAACTTTTAGACAGAAAAAAGTTACAAGTAAAAATATTTAAGAACTTTTAATTTTTTTTTTATTCAATGATGAACTTTATTCATCCAATAAAAAAAAAAAGGTACATTACAATTTGTAACTTAGGTGACAAATACAGTTGGTATTAGGGACATCTGAAAGACAAATTAACAAAAAAGAGCATATAATTATTATGTAATGATGATTTTACCAATTTGCTATGGGTGGTTGAGATACAGTAATATTTAATAGCTTCCATGTATATCATCATAGATTTTAGCAAAGGAAACTTTGCAGTCCCTTGCTTTTAAGGTTTTAATAATACCCAACAGATCACTAAGTAGATTCCCTGAGTTTCTATCAAATGTGACATTGCACCTCAGGATCCACAGTGAATAGTTCAGCATGGCAGAGAGTCTTATTGCTGAGAAAACACCAGTCTGAATACAGTCTTGAATATTGAAAATTCTGTCCTTATATGATGTCATCCAGTAGTTGATAGACAATCTATACTGTTGTAGAGTTTTGCACCCATTTAGGAAGTGCTGCAGTGTTTCACTTTCAGCACTGCACATTTGACATTCAGTATGTAATTTGTCAAAGCCTCTTTTATTCACCAAGAAATCATTAGTTGGTAAGGAATGTACATTTATTTTTAACATAAAGTCTATATATTTAGCCCCAAATTTTCATAGTTTAAAGCATTTGATGATGTATTCATTGTTCACTTTGAGAACAGTTGGATTTATCAGGAAGAATTGACAGAAGAGTTGATGAGTGTCCCAATATTTGAGCTTATTCCCAATCACCCCCACATTAATTCCAGCACTCACAGCCAAATTGACAACCATATTGGTCCAGGGTAAAAACCAACCATGAGAGGGTGGGGTATCAGTAGGAGCAACTAGGGATTGATAAGAATCAAGATTCTTCTTCTAATTGTGACAAGCATAATGTGTGCTCTCTGAACATGAAAGGAAGAGATGGTATGTAGTCCTAGTCAATTGAGTTTTTTAGGTAGACATGCTTCCTATCACTGATTGCGACAGTTTTCTTTCTCCACAGGAATCCGGAACATAGGGAATTAATTTTTGATATGAAGGTCTTTGTCGGAAGGATGATTGGAAGGAAATAATTTCTATTTAAAAAGAATGTATCTTTATAAGTTTTTAAATATTTTTACTTGTAACTTTTTTCTGTCTAAAAGTTTCTCCATGTGTATAAAAGAAAATTGAACCATTAGTCATTATTAACACACTCGTGGAAGCATGTTATATATTATAACGGTCGGGATGTATTGTGATCTTACCGTAATCTGCCGTACAAGGCGCCACCAGGCCATCAAACCTGGAAAATTTATATAGTAGGCAGATACTTACAGCAAGATACAGAATTTAAATAAATAAGACCGAAATGCCACAGTCACTAGCTTGCGGAGCAGCAGAGATAATATATATTTTATTATAAAGAAAGAAAGATAATAAAAAATAAGAATAAGCCACTGCCAAATTAACAATACACAGAAAAATTTATTTTGCATATATATAAAATTCAGCATTATGAATTTTTGTCTTTTACTTTAGAACTTAATTTAATTTATATTTTAACCTTTCATTTTAGAAGTTCGCACAGATGAATTAATTAATATTTTATTAGTGTCAAGTATGGACAGATTACATATATTGCACTCGAAAAAGAAAATATTCTATATCCCTTATTTAACCCCAGGCCAAAAATTCGCAGTCAAACTAACGCCAATCTATCTGATATATTGATGTATTCAATGCAGCATGAATATGACAGCACAATATCGTACTGTCAGAAATATACATCTGAACAGCGCGGTTATCTAGAAGAAATGTCTCTCGTCCAGTACAGGAATACTTTGTCTGTCTGGTGAGAAGAACAATGAAAAAAACTCCATAGGAAGAGATTGCAGTCCTTTTTGCCGATTTACCATCCCATTCCATAGTCTAAAAGGGTGATGCAAGGAGCAAAGGAATACCATCTGCTTCTGATGGTCAGTAAAAAATGGGACTATTTTGCCCAAGTGCGGCGTATAATGTGATCCTGCATGTAGTGGATCTTCATGCTACATTTACTAATTACACCGATACATCTAACCCATTAACCCAATTTAACTGCAAAACAAATAACCTAAGATTAACCCTCCCTTAATTAAACTAACATAACTTTACGATCTATGCAGCCATCACCACCCAACTTAAATTTAACATGATTTAAAAGTTTTAGCTTAACAAAAAAAAATCATAATAAACACTTAAAAGAACGCAAAAAATAAATTAATGAAAATTATTTTAAAACTACATATGATAAAAATAATTATTAATAAATGATTGTTTGGTCAGATAGGAATTCATATTTATATTTAAATACTGGAAAGGTTTTATAGTTAAAGTTCATTAGTTATATAAAGTTCTTACGGTTTTAAAAAGAAAAAGCCCATACTTTCTAGTTGCTTGTAATTGGGATCCAGTGTTGTTTCTAATTCACACAACACCCTTGGGAGACCGGTGTGTCATTAGCCATTCTGTTGGTATTTATATGGAGGTCCTTTACTGTACCTGGTATAGTTCTTTGCAGGATTTTATTGCAGAACCCTGATGTCCTGGGGTCTGCAATATAGGAAAAGGATACTTCATTTCTTTTTTGTTTTGGAAAAAAAATAAGGGATTGAAAAGTGCATCTTTTCAATCCCTTCTCCATCAATTCTCCCAGAACTAACACATATCACACACAAAATAATTTATTTCCAATCTTTTATTTTTTATATTAAAATTGCGGATTAACTGAACATGATGTCATGATGATGATGATTCTTTCGCTGTAGTCCATTTCCTGAGGGATTTTTTTATTGGCTATTATGTTCTTATTGTTTTTCTCTTCTATCTGACCTTTAATTATAAATTTTGAGATGCCCAATGGCTAGTTTACTTAAGACTAATTAAACATAATCATTTCCATTTTTAGCCTTTTTACACAATAGAATTAATTAAATTTTGTACATTCTTAAGGATATATTTTTATCTTTAAATTAGTTTTTTCCTGAAAATTTAGTTCTAACATACTTTTTTTTTTTTTAAAGTTTTCTTTTAATAATTTTCCATCTGTGCAATTTTATATATATACAAGTTTAGATGACTTAATTTTCAATTTTTAATTTCTAATTTTATTTATTAGAATAATGTAACAGCACGTGTGCCCATTACCATATATATAGTTGCACTCATGGAAGTGCATTCTCTAACAGCTAGACATAGTAGTCTGGATATCAAAGCTTCATAAACAATTAGTAAAATCATCGTCTCAAAGTTTAATTACCGATTGCATTGTTGACAGAAAACCATTAACACAGCATGAGACTGAAGTTGGCGCTAATTGTATTTCCTCTTGTGACAAATCTGATTTCTTACCAGTTCACAAACGAACAGCATATTGTCAAATAGCAATAATGATTAAAATATGTATGAAAAAATGTAAAATAAATAACACATTGTTTTGAATAAAATTAAATAGTTAATAAAAAAAAATTGTCTTGTATCAATTTTTTTCAAATATTTGAAATTTTCTATTCCTTTTTTTTTTAATGCGAATTTTAAAGTAATTTTATCTTGTTGCTTTGCTTTTATGCGATTTTTGAAAAATTATAGAACATATCCCACATTTTTCAAGGTAAGACTATTTTTGTGCAATTTTTTTAATGAGGATTTTCTGTGGAACCTATCTACCACATAAAAAGAGACCCAGGTGTATTTCCAAATTTTCAGAAAATTTACTTAAGACTGGAACTTCCTTTGGATCTCATAAATCCATTGAAAGTTTGCTCTTGTTTATCTAAGCCTGTTTACATTTTCAATACTTTTGCAACTATTATTGCAAAATTTCTCTATTTCCTGACTGCATTTTAATATTTATTTAGTTTCCTCAAAATATCTTTTATCATTTTTAATTTGGCTTCTCTTCCTTTCTTTGCAATTGTCTGTCACTGTTTTTTGATATACATTTTATTAAATCACGTAAAACAACTCGGACTCATTTATTTTTTCGATTTCTATTCATATTGTCAATCCCCCCCCCCATCTTACAAAATATGGAATTGATAAGTTCAGTTATTCTGGATCTTTAAGTATAATTAAAAAACCCAGATAGATTAATTTCATCTGAAGTTTAATGTTTATATCAGGATCTGATTTGATAAAGGATTAGTAATAATCAGTAATGTATTTACCTGAAATGATTAGTGTCAAAGTTATGAGAGTAAGAAGCTTAATACTTGTAAATCAAAGTGTAATAATATATATTTACCTCCACCAGTCAAAAAAAGTGTCATACTACAATTATTTTTGTTTTTATAGTCAGTGCTTTGTCATTTATTCCATTAAAGAGATTAACTTGGAAACTTTAATCCCTAGAAAATAATAGCTAGAAGTTCATTTATTAATCAATACAGATTAGCTAATCAATTGAAATAGATGGAATACCAAGGTATAAAAACTGGCATTTAAATCTAGATGTAATATTTAAGAATATGATTAACTATAGTAAATCTTTCTATGACACATTTTGTTCCTAGTATTAGATTTGGTGAAAAGTTCCAAATCTAAAGAGAAAAGAACTGGAAAAAAAAAAGATATCTACTGTCACACAAGTAACCAGAATTTTAATATTAAAGGAAATAAAAGCATATTAAGAAATTTGTTTTTATATTTAGTAAATTTTAACCAAAAAGTTGAACTAAGTCTAAACAAATAGATAGTTAATATTTGTTTTTTTAAATGCATTTATGACTTACTCTAAATCTCCTCGTATTTTGCTATATTCTTAAGATACTAATTTTATCTTTCTTATTGATATTAATATTCTTAAGATAGAATTATTTCCTTTCTTAAGATCATCTACTGATATATATATTTCCAGGTCCGCAGAAACTTATATAACACATCTACAAACAACTTTCAGTAAATATTAAAATATATTTTAAAAAAAAACAACAATTTAAAATAAACATTTGCTTATTTAAAATAAAAAACAATATAACAAGATCTAGCATCTAGCAAAAGTACTTCAAGTCCAATCATGCGCAAGATACATAAGTCAGGAACACTCACGAACTATCTTCCAGAGATCTACCAACTTATGAGCAATAATTCCGATGATACCGATCTAATTTTATGTCTCTCCATCGGCATCGCAAAACAGAGACACAATGAGACTCTAATTGGAAATAATATAATGAAACCCTTTTTAGCATAGCGATATCACAGATTAATACATCTAAAGACCGTGACCTTTCACATTATTTAAATCAAATTACCGGATATCATCTAGTCATATTACACAATTTATATAATCAAGAAATAATATTTATTAAAGAAATGAAACAATGATTCGGAAAGTTTAGTTATATATATGATTTATTAATGTAAATAAAATAAGCATGAGTAATAGATTATAATTCTCCATTAATCATCATTGGCCTATGCACATTGACTTAACAAGAGATTTGTCTTTTATAACATAAGAAATTACAAATATATTCATTAATTTACTATTTTACTGCGGCTGATTTATATGCCAATAATTAATGAATTACATCCTATATAAATGAGATTTGGATAGCGCTAGACCAGAGTAGTTTAGGAATCTTTAATCCACCCCTAGAGAAAGAAAAGTAGCACTTAACAGATTATTTAGGATTACTGAGTTTATTATAAAATATGATTAACATTAATAACTGAAATAATCTCAGCTTATGCTGAGTAAGAAACGGGTATAGGAGAGTTAATTTATAGTACATAGAACTACGTCGCTAAATGGTGCACACATGAAAATATTAATAAATGATAAAAGAAATCTGTTTAGTAGAATCAGAACATTATGACTTAGGGATATTCATAGGTTTTACTTGGAACTAGAGCTAAGAAGGCGGTGCATACACAGTGGCTTATTTGTGTGACCCAGTCTCGGATCCTAGAAGTGCTTCGGAATTTTCACGTAGGAAATGAAGATTGGTGACCGATTTCTTTCTGCTAATTTGGTTGAGTCTGCTGTGAGGTGTAATAAGCCATTTTTTCCCAGAGCGCTCCTATGCAGTTATCTCAATCAACAAAATAAGTCCCAATGGGGATTTAAGAGTCTTGTTCTTGGACTTGGATATATGAGACGGGTTCACTTTTCCGATACGACTGGGGAACGAAGCACTATATATTTAACATCCACTGCTCTATTAGGTTTTTTTTTACGAGTTAACTACCCATACTGGGTGACCAAAGTACGTCCTATTAAATTTGTTTCATCAGACAATTCAGTAAGATTTAATGGATGCAATTATTTTTCCTGGTCACACAACACCCTTTTAACTATTGTAACTACCAAAATAATGGGATCAAGTAAGCCAGCTTTTAATTTATTTGAAAAGCGCCAGGATTCTGTATCGGAATCCACTGGCTAAACCCCATTTATTTATTTAATTACGATGAAATTATCTGGAAACTCCGGAGGATTGAGTTTTGGTACAGCGTTGGCAAAGGTACATTTTATTTTCAAATCTTAATAATTAACATTAATAAATTTATTAATAATCATTAATAACGTACAATGAATAGTTGGTATTAGAAATAAATATTTTTATTCTAACAAATTACAATATAAAAAATAAAATAAAAACACATTATGAATTAATTAATTGGAAATATGACACACATGCTAATCCAGATATGAATCAATTAATAAAAAAAACAGTTCAACAATTATAGTTCTTAGGTAAACAGGAGTCTCTTGATAATAGAATTTAAAGACTTTATCGGGATTACTTTCATCTTATTTTTAAGAATTATTTGCAAACTTTGTCACAATCGGAAAAGTTATTCTTAACTTACCGGTAAGTTGGTGTAGGTTTATGGGATCCCGAGCTCATAAGAATTTCCATTGGTCTCTTCTGCTGGCGTCTTCCATTATTGTTTCATTCTATAGCTGGAGAAAAGTCATGGTTGTAGTGACCCTTTCCTTGCAAAAAGCGGTCTTCACAAGGCCCATTTCCATGCTTGCATGACGGCTTGGTACAGCAAATGATGTCCTTGTGCAGAAGTATATTACTGCCACAGGTTATGCTCGCAGAAACTTCCAACTCTCAGACACATAACTAGAAGGTAAAGAGAAGACCCAGATCAAAGTTGTCCTTCTCTTTTTATACCTCGATCCAGTTTTTGAAACTTCTGCATATCCTTTTGTCCTTTTATCAGCATATAAGATAATAATCTTGTCCATTCTCTCTTAAATTTAAGTTACAAAGTCCTCCTTTCACAAAGTCCCTCTGCCATATTTGATTAGCTAAAATATTTTTCTTTTAGCTTATCTGGATTAGTAATGAGTGTGTCTTTTGTTCTTTCCAATTTTTACCTTAATTTTTAATTAGATACAAAAAAAATATGTATGAAAATTTTACTTTCATTGTACGTTTAAAAAAAAAATAGAATATACAAACTAAAATTTAATCGCACCTTTTATTAAGAAAGCTAAATTTACTTTTTCTTTTTTTTAGCTTTTAAATATCTTACCGGATGTCAATCTATTTGTACCATATAAACAAACAGTACAATATATAAACATGAACGAGGGAGCCTGTATGCATGCAACGCTTGGAATAACATACACAAGCTTTTAAAATACGACTTAATTAATTAATACCTATATATTTTGGGAATATCCAGCGTAATGCTATGATTAGATTAATAAACAGTATGAACACATTAAATTAAATGAACACATTAAATTAAATGAAAAGATATTACTCTATAGAGAACCAAGAATCCCTCTCCCCTTATTACTTTAACATACATACATAATTTCCCACAAACATTGAAACAAAACACGAGTATTCGATTCTAAGTACATTTATTACATTTTACAAATAATTAAATATATATAGGAGTTAGGTGGTGGTTATTGAAATTTATTTCATGAAAAAAATATTTAATTTTAAATAAACACATTTTATGATTTAAAAACTAGTGCTATTATTTTAATCTTAGAAAAGCAGATTTCTACTCTGTTTTTCGACTATAACATTATGATATAATTAAAGTGTTTTCCCCCAACTGGCAAGCATCATGAAAGGGGGGGGGGGGAGAAGAGAGCAAATATACTTGCGAATTTAGGTTATTGGCATACTATTTCAAAAATACAAAAATATAACATATAATAATAAGAATCACAAATATTGTTGCCGTACGAAAGTGAAATAAGAAGTTATTCTTGTTTAAAAGAGATTATAGGAGAGATTTTAATAGAAAGTTTATAGAGAGTTAAATACATTTTAACAGTCAGGTAAGAGTTTATCAACCATTTTGAATTGATAATTAATTTCTGATCTCAGGATCAACAAAAAAAAAGAGAGTTACAATATGTTTAATAAATAGTTAAGCAAGACGTTCAGATTAAGGGTGAAGTGATTTAACAAGAGTTTATGAGTTATAAGCGGCAGCATGAATTTATTACCTCAATCCATCGGTAGTAGCAGTCCTTGGTTATTCATAATGTCCATCATAGACTAGATCTAGTTTTTATTCTGGTTTGTCAGGCAGGTAGGTAGCATTCGATTATCTAATGTTTAAGTACATAACTGTAGTTCATGGGTCCGTAGGTTCTGGGCAATAATTTTGGAAAAGACTGCATTTGAGAACGGCAAGGAAGGTGAAGTTTTCCTTTAGTCATGCCACATTGATTTAAAATGAGCGTGGATTCGGTTTGCCATTGCTTTTGTAAAAATGGCTGTTCTCCTTGGGGTATTCAAATCCAGCACTATTTATATGTTTTTGCAAGTTATTTTGGAATGTTTTTAGTAATCATCCTGAGGCACTTTACATACTTTATCGATCCACAATTTGCAGACCGGATGAACGCTTTTGTTCTTGTAAGTTATAAGACAATGATTGTTTTAAAATACAATCTTAGATTTTAAAACTAATTTGAAATGGATAAATTTTCCACTAATGGATCTTATATTATTTTTATAAAATTATCATACTTTTATCTTGGACTAATTGTTTCCCGTTAATTGATTTAATTGCACTCGAAAATATTCGGCAGGATTACATCAGATTTTTCTGGACCCAATATTTTATATAAAATTTTAAAAATACAGTTTAATATAGTACATTTTGATATAATAACTATTTTACAATTAATCTCCCATCACCTATTATATATACATATCCATTACACCTATATACGAATTGAAATAATATAAAATATTTATTTATTTAAGATATTTAAATTAATATATTAATAAATATCTACATCATGGTTATTTTAATAATTAAGGCAAAAAAATGTGTTAATAAGTGCATATATCTGCATAAGGATGGAGTTTGAAGTCGGTTTGATGGTGGAAGATTGGGGTGCGCTGTGAAGCTTAATCTGAGTATCAGATTGACAGCTTCAATAAATATAATAATTAATATACAGTACATAATTATACAAAGTAAGAACAGAAAAAAAAAATTTAATATTTTAAAAAAGTGCTTTTTATTTTTTTTAAAAAAAAAGTTATATGGACAACTCAGAACTGGCTTAATGTCATCTGATACTCCTAAACACAACCCTAAAACAATAGCTTTCTATTTCTTAGCTAGTAAGACCTTAACATGCATAAGTGGTGAAAATGAAATATTAATAATTCAATTTTCTTCAAGGCCTTCTCAATGCCAGAACGCACAACTACATTAAGTATAAACTGTTTGTTTTATCTATTTACTTGGCATTAAATTAGCATAAGCAATACTAACCAATTACTTATTTATTCAGAAACTTTATGCTGCCTTATTTCCTTCCATACCCTAAGCATATTCTTATTTTATCTAATGGTTAATCTAGGCTTGGTAAGAAAAATGTTAATTTCCTTATTAAATTTTTTATCACACTTAATTTTTGTCCTCAACACATATTTAAAGAGTTTGATAGGCTCCAATAAAGTGATTATGGACAGTTACCTATGTATCATTTAGTTGATTTGAAAGAACAAGATCTATAATCAATAAACTAATTGTTAAAAAACTGTGCAAAGTATATTTTAATGTTATTTACAGTTAATTTTTATAAATAATAATCTACAAATATTATCAAATATCTATTTCTATAATTTTATGATAATGATAACAATAAGGAAACACAGGAATCAATTTAAAAGATCTGACTATATTTTAATTTGTACTGTTATTAAAAACCATTGAAACTAGTACAGCAATAATAATCCACTTGATAATTATTAATACAATAATTAAATTTATGTCTACTACTGTAGTCATGGAAACTCTATTTATTTTCATAAAAGGAAAAAAAAGTTTTAAATTTAGATAAGCTAAAACAAATAATTAAAATAACATTTGAATTAGTTTTATAATAACATTTTCTTCTAGGTATCTTTTAAATTGACAAATTACATTTGTTTATTTTAATCATTTAAAAATGTTGCTTTATTCAACCTGAAAATTTTATCTCAAAATCAAAATTCAAAGTATTTATGATTAATACAGTTGCTACATTGTTATATGATCACCTTTTGCACTTTCTAATGCATGAGTTCATGACAATCTGTATGGGCATATATATACTAATCAAATAATTTCATAATGTTTTTAAAATTGCATTCCATACTTTCACAGATTATTAATCCAGTGAAAAAAATATCAGATATTCCGTTCAATTTCTTTATTAAAAATGGAGGGAATATAAATAAAATAATACTTCAAACTAAATAAATGTTAGTTGGAATTAAAATATAATAAACAAAATAAACATGCATTCTAATTTTCAGTAAATTTGTAAATTCTAATAAACTTATGTAATGGTGATAAGCTTATAAAAATTGGATGTGAAATATGTTTATTTTAAAAGAAACATATAAAATTTCAAGCACATTTTTATAACTTTTAAGAATATTAACTTGTTTATATGATTTTTAAGTTAATTAAAGATAATTAAATTTAAAAAAAAAAAAAGAAAATTGAATGAGTTATAACTAAGTTGCTAATTCTTACAAAAGCAACCACAAGTGCAATAAAATTGTTTATTAAAAATAAAGTTTTGTTGTTAGATTTTAGTTGTGTCATGAATTGAGAAATTATTTAAGCTTAATTTGGAAACAGCTGAGGAAATTGATAGTTTGGAAGAAAGCAATTGTCTTAACTCCATGCAAGTTGTTTTAATAGGTACAATTTATGGCAAGCCAAGCTCCTTGTACTCAATGAGATTAAAGAAATCTTTGACATTTTAAGCAGAATAAAAAGAAACTTATTATCATAGCATTACAAAGAATTTCACGTTATTGGAAATTTTAAATAAAGCACTAGATTTAAACCAATATACCAACTGTATCATCAGTCCAATGAGATCTAAGCTTACTGTGAAACCTACTTAAGTAAAAATCTCTTTAGAACCTGCATAGCCTGTTAAACCTGTCTCACTACACACCTTTAACTTTTAATGCCTCTCTCCATTTATAGTTATATTTAATCAAAAACAAATAATTTATTTTCTATATTATGCATAAAACTGGATATTATATAAAATAAGAAAGAAATAAAATTTAAAGAGAACTGTAAAAAAAAATATCCTGAAAAATAAAATATATCTCTTCAAGAAGAAAGACCAGACAGACTGTCCTCAGGGGAAACACACAAATAAAATACTCCAAAATATACTGCAACATCCAGTAGGTGTACAAAAATTAACTTAATTATTCATGAGTTAAAACAGTGCAAAAATTAACTTAATTATTCATGAGTTAAAACAGAATGTATGGTTTGTATATCTATGAGCTCAAAAGTTAAAATCAAAGGCATCTAAGTGAGAACTTTATTTTATTTTTTTAATTTTAATAAATTAATAACGGTTAAACATTTAAACAGAAAATATTACTCATATTCATGTATAATTTTAGAATAGAAAAGATTGTATTAGAAATATTGTTTTTTTTAAGGTACATATATTCCTATATGAAATTTTTACAGTTTATGCATCATCATCATCAATTATTGATCCACTGCAGGATGAAGGTCTATCCAAGTTAAATCCACTTCCTTTGATCTCTAGTATGTCTTCTCTACATGACTAAAATATACTTCCTTATTTCATTCATCCAACTCACAAGTTATCCCTTTCTAAATCTTTTACAATCTCTTGGAATTCAGTTTAAGATTTCAACTGTTTATGTATTATTATCTCTTCCAGCAATATGTCCAGCCCAATTTCACCTCAGTCACTTAATTCTTTCAATGATGTCAAAAACATCTGTTGTCCTTTCACCCATGTATTTCATTTTCAACCTCTTTTTGTTACTCCTAACATGCATCTTTCCATACTTTGTTAAATGGACTAAAGTCTCTGTATTACTCTCCTGGCAAGTGTGCAAGTCTCAGTTCCAAAAATAAGAAATGGTAAAACACTTTTACTAAAAACCTTCCTTTCAAAACATGTCATACTTCCTTTTAATATTGTTATTTATACCAAAAGCACCCCACACAAGTTTAATTTTATGATTAATTTCATATATTACATTTCCATCTGTAATCATAATCTGACTAAGATATTTGTAGTTGCTAATTTCTTCTAATTCGTCATTTTCGATCTTTATTTTCTTTTTTCAAAAAAATTCATTGAACTTCAGTTTTTTGAACATCTATTTTTACACCTACTGTTTTACTTTCATCTGATAACTCTTTCAACTAGTCCTGATGCTCTAAAGCATTATTTGCAAAAATAATATCATCTGAAATATCTAGATGACTTAAAGAATCTCCATTTACTTTTACACCCTTAGCTTCTCCTTTTAATTCTCAAAATACTTCTTGTAAAACTGCTGTAAAAAGCTTTGGAGATATGGAGTCATCCAATTATATACCCTTCTTAGTATTAATTTTTCTAGTATCATTATGTAATCTAAATTATTGCCATTGCATTTTTATAAATATTCTTCAAAATATGATAATATTCTGGATCTTCACTTTGATGATCCAATGCTTTGATCACTTTAAGAAATGCTTATAAAATCAAATGCCTTTTCGTAATCTATAAATCAAAGTATTATGGCAACTCATATCCATTGGTCCTTGCTATAACTTCTCTCTATATATCAATATGATCTACTGTACAAAAACTCTTTTAAATCCAGCTTATTCTTTTTGTTGGTTAAAATCCAAAGTTCGCTATAGACAAGTTATAATTATCTTGGTAAAAATTTTGTATAAACTGATAAAAGAATAATAGGTCTATAATTTCTATTATCTTTTTAAACACCTTTTTAAAATATTATACTGCGTTCTTCCAATCATCTTGTACATCTTTATCATTTAGATATTTGGTATACAACTTTGCCAAAATTTTTATATTTCTTCACTTGCTTCTTTTAAGATATCGATTGTAATTCCATCATTACCTGGAGCTTTTTCTTCTTCATAAATTTAATTGCAGGTCTCACTTCATTTAAAATCCAGGGCAATTCAGAAGATATAGTAATTGTAGGAGATATTTTTCATTGTTCTTTATTGCTATATAATTTTTGATAGAACTCTTCTACACATTTCCTGATGTCATCTCTCTTTGTAATACGAGTTCCATCTTTTTTCTTATTGTAGATATTTCCTGCCAATATCAAGATGTTGTTTTACACTCTTGAGACTTTCATTCTCTTTTATAGCTTTCCTTGTTAATTCACTATTATATTTTCTTATATAGTTATCAATTCTTTTTCGCATCTTTGCATCATTTTTATATATTTTCATATTCCTTCTTTTCTTCAAAAATTGCCTTGTCTCAATGCAAACTTTAAGAGGCAATTGCTTTTTTGTACCAATTATCTTTGTTGCAGTTTTTAAAAGTGTATCAGTTATCTTTCTAATAATTTCATTCAAATCTGAATCAGTTCAAATCTATTAATATTTGAAAATGATTTGCAAGTTCTAATTTAAATTCGTTTGAATGTTTCTGAAGATTAGGAATATTGCCTGAGACTATTCTTTTTCTTAATAATTTTTATCTCTATAGTTTTGCATTAACATGTATCATATATCTCACTAATCAATAATCACTTCCAGTTTTGAATTTATAAAAAACATTAAAATCTTGAAATACATGATCACTTAGTACGTTGAATTTATTAAAAACATTACAATCTTGATATACATATTTTATGTTGTCAAACTACAATCCAATTCTGCTGTACCTTCATTTGGATGTTTCTATGTCTATTTCAATTTAGCATTTTTCTCAAAAAAAAAAAAAAATTCATAATAGTTTTTCTTTTGCTACAAATTCTAGAAGTTTATGTCCTCTCTCATTTCTTTCATATAACCAACCTTCATTTTTCAATTATTTATAAATTCTAGCTTTTAGTCTGATCAGAAATCTTTTATATATCCATATAAAAATCTTTTATTTCTTCATCAAAATGAGAACTTGCTGAAACATAAACCTGAATTATCTGTTTGGTATCTACCATTAAGTTGAATAACTAGACCTTGCCATTGTCTGATACACCTTCAAACTCCGCAATGTTGTTATTCAATTTTTTATTTATAATGAATCCTATTTTACTTCCAGTGTTTGTGCCTTTATAATACTACATATCCACTTTTTAAATCTATTGTCTCTTCACCTTTTCTTTTAATTTCACTAAGTCCAATAATATCCCATTTAATATTAGACAGTTCATCTTCCAATTCTTGTAATCTTCCTTCACTTGAAAGTGATCTGCAGTTTTAAGTACTAAATAAAAGGTTAGCATTAAATAGCAGCCTGGGTCCACAATCAGAAGATTCTTACCATACTCTGCCTTTAGTCACCATCTGCTGCCTTGACTTGTGACTTTACAACTTCTGTTATGATAACAGTTATATATTTAAAAAAAAGTTCATATACACACACATTCATTGTCTTCAAGAAAACCCAACTGATATTTCAGTTAAGAGCTATCAGACAACTGAGAAGAAAGACCATGGTATTTTTTGTCTTAAACTCAGTGGTAAAAAGCCAATAAATTTACCATGGTGGCTGATGCATGTTGATGAGCCTGCCATCCATGTTCATATACTATATGAATAATCACATAGTAATAACAGCTGCAACGACAAGAACATATGGAGCAGACATTAAGAATTTGTCTGCTCGGTTCTTTTAAGGTCTTAAAGAGGAATCAAAGCGTCTCTTTTCTAACAGCAAACTCCTTCCTGCAGCCATTTATTTATGTGTAATGGAATATATATAACCCACACATCAAAGTTGAGTATTTTGATAAAATTATCAATAGCATGCTAGAAAGTCATTATTACAATAACTAAATGTTTAAATGATGTATTGCATAGAGCAATGATCATTTACGCCATAAATCAATCCTCTTTAGAATTTACTATTTTATTTTATTATATTAAAATATTTTATTTTATTCAAAATATAGTCTTGGAATGTATTTGTTCTCTTCTTTATGCACTATCAATGATAGTATACAATATTAAACTTCATTATTTTGGTGTGTGTGATAACTAAAAATTAATTTTTTGGTTACACATGGTATAACTATTACTGCATGTGAAGCAGCTAGAATTTTGGGACATGATATGTAGATCATTTAGATTATCTGATAGTTATGTTGCTATATTTTTTACATTACCGCTGGTAAGTAAATTCAAATAATCATCATCACATTCTTAGACTGATCTAGTAGAGTTGATATTGATAATTTTCATTATAAGTGTTACATGAGAAAATACTCAAAGTCATTACTTATACATATATTTTATGTATAAATTATATAGATAAAACTAGAGATAATTGTTGTTAATCAACTCCTGTTTATCTGTAAATTGTTTAAATTTCAGGTGAAAATTTCAATGCTTTTCATTGTTTAAATACATTATACTACCTTGAGTCCCATACCATTACAATACTTTTCTTGAATAATCTCCCTTCTTTAAGAACCCAGTAATCAAAATATCAGAATTTTTTCACTAGAAACAATATCCCAACTTATTAAAAATGGTGTACTTGCTGATCAAAGTTTGAATATATTTGCAATCAATCATACATGTAAATGGTGGTAAATATTTTAATAAAAATTCTAAACACGTAACAAATGGTAATAATAAAAACACCAAATGAAATATTTTCTATTTCCTTTGAAACAAATATATATATATATAAAATTAAATATTAAACTGGAAACAAGCTTTTAAAATTACAGTCTATATTCTTTAATATTTAAAAACAAGTATAGTGTCCATACTAAACTTAATGTAATTAGAAGGGATTTGAACTCAGACTTTTAAGCTCTATACAGTTATCCACTCCATTATTTTAAAAAAATACACATAACTACATACATGTGAAAAAATAAATGATCTCCAATATGCATTTCATGCTAAACCAGCACTCATCAGTTGGTCTAGATTCTCTCCAACACATATATTTATAATCAGTGCTCAGTTTTATGTGCCATTAAACTGATCTCTCTCATTATATATATGTAAATGAAATGTTATTTATATCTGTTGTCTATGAAAATGTTTGCTTTAATATATACAATAAACAGGTTACATTTACTCGTTTAATGTGGTTTAGTTGGGGTAATTTTGATTATTAAACATCTTTGTATAATTTCATTCTCTGTAGTCAAGTTGTAAATCTTTAGTGTTTATATATTAGACAATAGATAAAAGTTAATCTCCACATTTATTGATTAAAGGAGGATACCTCAATAATAGATTGATTGTTAATGATATTTGTATTATTTAAGTGTTGACTGCTTTCATGGATTTACATTGAATACCTATGTAGCCTTTCTTATTATTAGCTTTATTACCTAATTAATACATGATTGGAGTGCAATTTGAAAATTATAAGTTACTATTTGTTAGTCTACTTTCAGAACAGGTTATATTCACCTGTTCAATGAGGTTTATTTACACTTCTTTGTATAAATAATTTCACGCTCTGTAGTTAGGTTGCAATCTTTAATGTCTATATAAACTTATTAGGCTACAGATAAAGGTGATTTCCATCTTTATTGATTAAAGGAGGTTGCATTGACAACAAATTGAGACTGATGATTGTTAATGATATAGGTATTATATGTTGAATGCTTTCATGTATTTATATATTGTAACCGGACTAGCTTTTCAACCCCTCTCTCGGTTGATTTATTTCCTGATGAGCATATTGTAGGAAGGAAAGAATGATTGATGTTACTCAATGCTGACGTTACCCCCTCCCCCTTACAACAATATTTCCTGCTCATCAGAGGTTATAGCATTGAAGAGACCAAAATGTTTGGTTTCCCAAATGGCACCACTAGAGTTCCAGCTCACTACAACCTGACTTACTCAGATCAAGTTATGCCAGACATAGCTCAGGAAACAGGAGATTCCCGTGAACAAGTGCAATAGTAAATGGATGACATGAAATGAGACTGATATTATTTTATGTAACAATAAATTTATTTCAATAATAGTATTTGGATGCCACCCCTCATAGTAATTCATTGCAGTTCAGGTTCCATAGATCAGCTAGTCCATTACTTTCCAATTTCTCTGATGCCTGGTCCCATCGTTGTTGATTCCACAGTGTCCATCATTGATATTCAATCATCCTGTTCTGGTAGCATTCACACAATAGGGATTTAATTAGATATCTGTGTGTACATCACGGATACTTCCCCTATCATTTCTCAAGTTGAATCTCTCCTTTGGAAATCTAGATTCTCTTCATAACACATATATTTAACTTTGTAGACATGGCTTTTGCTTTCTATTGCCAAATAATTTTAGGTAATTGTAGTTTGCATATGGATTCATCCTTTTATTTAATCATTTAGAAGCCAATAATTCTATTTGAATATGTTCACAGAATTAATTCCAATTTACAGGTGCAGATTTCCGTCATTCATGTATATAAATCTAGAAGCATATTCTTAATCCAGGTATATAAATGGAGATTCAAGTCAAATTCGGGTATAGATGCAGATTCAAGCCATTCACGTAAATTCAGGTATAGATGCAGATTCAAGCCATTCACGCATATAAATACATATTTAATAGAAGCATATATTTAATTCAGGTGTGGATGGAGATTCAAGTTATACATGTATATAAATACATGTTTAATTCAAGTATATAAACATATCCTTAATGTAGGTATATGGATGCAGATTTAAGGTATATAGACACATATATAGACACAGATTTAAGATATCCATTATATAAGCACATCTTTAACTTAGGTATATGGACACAGATTTAAGTCATTCTCATATATAAATACATATTTAATTTCAGTACATAAACACATCTTTAATGTAGGTATATGGACGCAAATAAAAGTCATTCAAGTATATAATGCAACAGGGCAGGTATAATCAAACCCTGTTGCGATAATTAGACAAATACGTATTCGTATACTTAACGCATTATTAAAAAATATATATATCTTATTACTAACGTATTCGTATACTTAACGCATTATTAAAAAATATATATATCTTATTACTAACGTATTATTAAAAATATATACTACTTTACTAACAAAACTAATATTTACTAGTTGATGTACAATCAACGGTCATTTGCGTGGTCGTATTGAATTTATTTAGTTATTTTAATTAAAAAGAACTCATAAAAGAGGTATGTGGGGGTTATATACTTGCTCTGATTTTTTTCTCTTTCTTTTGCCAAACCCAGCTATATACATCGCTGTATATGTGTGTGTTTTTGAACCATTAAAAATGAAAAATTCACAAAATAAATATAAAAAAAACATTTTGTTTGATAAACTTTTTAAATATATACATATTAAGTCAACGAAAGAACTATAAATGTCAAGATGGAAGACAGTGATTTTGCAGAACAATGGAAGTAATTATTATAAAAATCTTGGAATGTCTAATTCTAATTAAATATTAATTGGAAAGAAATAGGTGTAAAAAGCTTTTGTGGTGCATTCCAACAAAGGCATATGGAATGTGATTGGAAATATACCTGGAAATGAATGAAAAGAAAGATAAATTTGATAATTAAAAAAAAAAAAAGAATTAAGGATTAGTATAAGTTTGGATGGAGAAGAAGGCAGACGTTAGACTGATATACAGAAATAAGAATCCAGAAATCAGATTATATATTGATAAAATATAGTCAGGCTGGGGTAGAAGCTTCAACGTGCGAGGTATTCGAATCCTTCCCCCGAATGTATAGCAGCTGTCAATATCGGAGAAGGGAGGTCAAGCCCAGAGAATTCGCCTCAATAAGCAACAATGTTGAATCGCCACAAGAGGAAGAAAATAAATAAATAAATGGACTTTAGCCATGGAACCTGAATTTCAAACTGTTTAAAAAACAAAGTTCGTTCACCGACAAAGGACCGGAGATTCCCTTTTCACCAGGTGAATTCGATCAATTCCCCGGGGAAACGCAGGTATTATTTTTTCATATTTGCCTATATATGTCACTGTTAGTAAGCTTACTCCACGAAATTGAGAAAACTGTTATTTGACACAATTGCGAACTTAAAAATTTCTTTTCTTTGCCCAGAGAGGTCAAACTATTTTCTACAGAATTTATTAGTGTATAAATTAATCCATCATTAAATCTGCGGTGCAAAATACATATTATAGCGTATTTGTGGGGGGGTAAAGGGAGAAAAGAGCAAACCAACAAAGGGGAAACTGATATGAATCTTTGAAGAAAAAAAAAGAAAAGAGACATTAATTTAACTTATGTAAATAATATTTATTTTTTTTTGATAGATCATTACTAATAAATATGTTTAAAATGAATGGGTTTTTTTTGTGTTGTGAGTTTTTTTTTTTTTTAAATAAAAAAAAAAGAAGAGAGGATTAGATCTACTGCCGGTAAATTTTACCACCAGCCCTGAGCAGAGCTAGTCCAGTCGCATTTCCATATTGGTATTCTAGCTATCCCAGCATAATTCTTATGAAATATAGGATTGGCGCTTGAGGTCATAAATTGATGCTCATAAATATGCTGGGCGATAAAATGGAATAATTTAAGAATAAATATTTTTTTTAATACAATTATGCATATACGTGTATCGTTATATATACATACACGCAATCTTTCAAGATTATATATGTGCGTAAGATATATATGGAAAACGGCACATCCCGTTATAATAAGTACATATTTAATAGAAGCATTTTAAATTCAGGTATCTGGACACAGATTTAAAAATAGTAACTCTTTCTTAGTTGACATAATATTTTATCCTTTGTAAATTAATCATTTTAAATAACTGCGTTTTCATTTTATCTTTTCAATAACAATATTCTACTATAAAGATGTCAAATGTTATCTAGAGTTCTCTTACCTTTATATTTATCTGATGGCGGTTCACTGGTAGTAAATCTTCACTTGAATAGAGATTGGTCTTAGAGCTGAATAATACACTTTTCTTTTGGTGGTCATCTAGGCATTATTTTTCAACTTCATGGTGTGGGAAAAGAGAGAAAGCTATTCTTGTTAGCCAAGCAAACTTTATATTAGTAATCTGCCTCTTCATCTTATAGTTTTTGCAGAGCAGTTACTGGTCCAGTTTTTCTAAACTGGATTTAGCTGCGTAGCAATGATAACAATTATCTTTCTAGTAATTCATTTAACTCACTTTTGAATAAATGAATGCCTCAACAATTGCCTGATATCTTTATTTATATTCTCTTGCTTCCTGCAATTTTCTTATCAATATTTCTTCTTATCTAGCTAGCCTGCTCATAGGCATAAAAAGCTAAAAGGAAAAAAAGAAACAGAGAAAGAAAATAAATGAAGAAATATGGAAGGCAAATGCAAATTATGATTCTGTAGATGTGAACAGTGCATATAGTGGGGAGGATGTGAATTGAAATGAAGAAGGGAAATTGATAGAGCTGAATAAAATGAATAGGTATACAAGGAATAAAATAGACATAATAGAGAAGTTGGAGCTAAATCAGGGTGGGGAGGGAGAGAAAAGCTTACTAAAATTGAAATATAAAAGAAATCAATAATAAAATTATCAAAAAGCAATATCATGAGAAAGAAGTAAACTATAAGTAAATAAAATATACATGATAACCAGAATAAGAAGAAAAATGATGAACATAGAAGCCAAGAACCTTCCTAGTGAAGAACAAAACAAAAAGTGACCCTAAAGAAAATGACCAAACAGAGGATGTGTCCATGTTAATCTAACTACTACAAATGTTCTAAGAAGATAGTAAAAAGAGTGACCAACAAAGAGAAGATGATAACAAACAAAGAGAAGAGAATAATAAACAAAGAGAAGAAGATAATAAGAAGAGATCAACAAAGAGAATATGATAAAAAACAAATAATAGAAGCAAACCAAATAATAGAAGTAATAAATAATAGAAGGACTGAAGGTCATAGAAGGACTGAAAATCAAAAAAAAAAATCAAATAATGAATCATATTACTGAACAAATAATGAGAATTAAAGAAGAGGTTATGGATGAAGTTAAACAATCTCTGGATGAACAAAAGACCCAAATGCCGCAGGTATGTGTGGGAGGGGGTATAGGAAGGAAAAAAACACCCACCCCCCAAGGGGGGAGTGGGTGGATCGCCCCCCCACAAAAAAAAAAAAAAACAAAAAAAAAAAACAAGCGGGGGCCCAAAAAAGGGGCAGGCAAATGAAGAGACAGAAACAGTCCCAAAACAAATTGTAGAAGTCCCAAAACAAATTGTAGAAAGAAAATATTTGCAGAATCAATCAAGAAGTCCCATTAACAACTACATGTCAGGGATTACAAAACAGTTCCTCTAAATACAAGCATTTGCAGGAGACTAATGAAGTACCTATTGAGTACCTAAAAAGACCAGATAGGTATTTCAGCATCAACGCAATGTCCGAGGAGGCAAAACTGGCAATAGCTCACAGTCATTTGCAGTGTGCAGCACAAGCATGATGTGAATAACTTTTTGCACAGCCTACCAATTTCAATGATTTTAAAAAGGCACTCATGAGCTGCTACTGAAGTGATGATTGTCAGGAGGCATCAAGTACAAATGCCAACCTGGTGAACTTTATACTGCCTTCTTCTGAAAACAAGTGGCCAAGCTAAGAGCTCCCTGACAGTAGATCCACTGACGGAACTCCAAGTCATCTGAAAGATCCATCAAAGCTAAGGGCTCCCTGACAGTAGATCCACTGACGGAACTCCAAATCATCTGAAAGATCCGTCATTTTCCACAGCTATGTTGAAAGGATGCTGATTGGAACTCATCGTCGAACCATTGAGCAGGTTGCCGAGCTGTTGACAGCATATGACAATTGCGGTACCCCAACAACAGTAAGCAAGGAGGATCCAGGCTGCCAAATAAAGCTCCATATAGGAGGGATGATGGATATAAGTGCTTTCGAGTATAAAAGAAAATTACCCCCATGATATTACTGTAACTACGACACACCACCATGGCAACAAAAGAAACAAAGTACTACCATGGAAAAGGACAAAGAGAAATTCAACAGGCAGCATTCAGTCTGTATCAGACGTAAATAATAAATAGGTCTAACAGTAACCACAAGCTACAGAAAAATGAAGATAGAGAAGCAAGCCACCATGATGATGCCTGGCCTGATAAATGCCCAAAGATAGGACAATCCACCACCTCATAACACAAGGAATTATAATCAAAGAACTGATCATGATCCTCAGCCTCCCAAAGCAGGATGCAGCTATACTTCTGACAAATGAAAACAAAGTAGCTGATGGAAGTTCTTGAGTGGGATATAATGATGCATGAATTTGTGCTTTTCATGTTTATGGTGGGTGAATAATTGAGCGGGGCTGCTTGAATATATTGTGTTCATGATGCTCCGAAGTATATTCTCAGCACTACCCAGACTTAATGATAAAGGTCTGACAGTAGTCAGAGTGGGAATAGGCCTGGAGCCCAGGAATAGTAAGCCCCTAAGATTCACACAGCAATGAGCAGGGCTGGCCCAGCGTCAAAAGTATTCTCTGAATACTATTTATAGTGGATGGTTTCTCTAGGTACAGGAGTGGTAGTGCTAAAATTTGAGGTATTTTCTCACATCATTGTGCATTGTGTACTGGTAGTACATGCTTATGCATAGTTCTCACATCATGGTGCATTGTGTACTGGTAGTACATGCTTATGCCTATGCATATACTTATCCTGATGTTGGGAGCTACAGTTCATGTATCCACTTTTCCCCATTTCATCTTGCCTATTTCATCAGCATCATCTACCTGAGAATAGATATTATTGTTAGTAATGAATTTTATAGTTATGGAATGGAATGATGCATTTAAGGCAATTTCATCTCAAAATTCAGCAGGGAATAATGAAACAGAAATGTTTCATATATCCTAAAGTTACCCCCTCCCCTTTATTTTAAAATGGTTTGATTAAAAAGCTGAGACAGTTATAAAATTAATATAAAAATTGAAAATTAAATGACACATTTAGTTAATAAATTATTATCATTAAAACTCAACAGTTTCAAATGTTACCAATGTAATATTTTTGTTGTTGTTGTTGAGCTGAATGTTTACGAATTACAATATAAACAAGATAGCGTCACTTTCTTGCCCTAGGGGGTGGAAGACAACACGTTTATGAAGAAACAAGATGATATGAAGAAATATTGATAAGAAAAGCGCATGAAGTAAGAGAATATAAATAAAAGAAATTGCCTGAGACATTCAGTTTCTCAGAAGTGAGTTAAATTAATTACTAATGAGATAATCGTTATCATTGCTATACAGCTAAATCCAGTTTAGAAAAACCAACTAAACTTAGAGCCTCCAAGGCCGTCAATCTAAGAAAAAAACCTATAGTTACTGTAAAAACTGCATGAAGAGGCAGATTACTAATATGCAAAACACAAGAACGCTCGGCTAACAAGAATAGCTTCCCCTCTCTACACACACACTATGAAGAAGCCATGAAGTTGATGAATAATGCCTAGGTGACCACCAAAAGAAAAAGTGAACCATTCAGCTCTAAGACCAATCCCTTTTCAAAGTGAAGATTTACTAGTGGTGAATCGCCACCAGATAAACATAAAGAGAACTCTAGATAACATTTGAAATCTTTATAGTAGAATATAACTGCCATTATTGTCATTGAGAAGATAAAATGAAAAACACATTATTTAAAATGATTAATTTACAAAAATAAAATGAAATAAGCAAATAGTTTATACTTTGTGGCTATTTATGAATCAAAATATATAAAATGCGCTAACACATACAAGCACACAAAGCTAAAAACAAATAAAGAAAAAATATATATAAATATTTTTTTAATATCTATTCATTAAATGGCTAAGCGCTTTCAAGGTTCAAAGCCCTCATAATCATAGCCGTATTACAAAATATAATAAATTGACACGGAGTGATGCAAATTTATGCAAATGAAATGATTACGCATTCCATTTCTTGGATATTTTGTAGCAGGAGTCTTTTCTAGTGATGGTGTCGCCATCTCTAGATATAAAGAAAACTTCTTTTATCTTTCTTTTTAGATCGTGCTGCTCTCTGCATACCACAACTGGATTTCCCGTTTGACAATCGTGTCCAGCTGAAGCGCGGTGCTGTGTAAAAACTGAACTATGAGCAGTGTAATTTACACAAACAATAAAATATTGTCAACTAAAAAAGAGTTACTATTTTTAAATCTGCATCTAGATACCTGAAGTTAAAATGCTTCTATTAATAAATGTATTAATATACGTGAATGACTTAAATCTGCGTCCATACCCCTACATTAAAAATATGTTTATATACTTGAATTAAATATGTATTTATATATGAGAATGACTTAAACCTGTGTTCATATACCTTAGTTAAAGACGTGCTTATATTAGTTAAAGACGTGCTTATATAAGAAGTATCTTAAATCTATATCTATATGTGTCTCTATACCGTAAATCTGCGAAGTATCTTAAATCTGCATCTATGTGTCTCTATACCATAAATCTGCATCCATATACCTACATTAAAGATGTTTTTGTACTGAAATTCAATATGTATTTATATATGAGAATGACTTAAATCTGCGCCCATATACCTAAGTTAAAGATGTGCTTATATAATGGACATTTAAATCTGCATCTATATACCTACATTAAAGATGTGTTTATATACTTGAATTTATTGTGTATTTATATACGTGAATGACTTAAATCTGCATCCACACCTGAATTAAAAATATGTTTCTATTAATTATGTATTTATATACGTGAATGACTTGAATCTGCATCTATACACTTGAATTAAAAATATGCTTCTATTAAATATGTATTTATATATGTGAATGACTTGAATCTGCATCTATACCTGAATTTAAAATATGCTTCTATTAAATATGTATTTATAAACATGAATGACTTGAATCTGCATTTATATACCTGGATTAAGAATATGCTTCTATTAAATATAGATTCATATACATGAATGATATAAATCTGCATCTGTACATCGGAATTAATTCTGTGAACATATTCAAATAGAATTATTGGCTTCTAAATGTTTAAATAAAAGGATGAATATATGCAAATTAAACTTACCTAAAAGTATTTGGCAATAGAAAGTAAAACCATGTCTACAAAGTTAAATATATGCTCATATGAAGAGAATCTAGATTCACAAAAAGAGATTCAACTTGCGAAATGATAGGGGAGGTATCCATGATGTACGCATGGATATTTAACTAAATCCTTATTGTGTGAATGCTTCCAGAACAGGATAGGACACTGTGGGATCAACATTGACAGGACCAGGAATCAGAGAAATTATCAAAGAAATGAACTAGCTGATCTATGGAACCTGTACTGCAATGAATTACTATGAGGAGCGGCATTCAAATATTATTATTGAAATAAATTATTGTTATATAAAATAATTATCTTATCAGTCTCATTTCATGTCATCCATTTGCTATTGCACTTGCTCAAGGGAATCTCATGTTTCCTGAGCTAGGTCTGGCATAACTTGATTTGGGTAAGTCAGGTTGTAGTGAGCTGGACCTCTAGTGGCGCTGTTTGGGAAACGAAATATAAATATCTAGATGTTTTTAGTCTCTTCAATGCTACATCCTCTGATGAGCAGGAAATATAGTTATAAGGGGGGGGGGGGTAACATCAGCATTGAGTAACATCAATCATTCTTTCATTTCTACAATATGCTCATCAGGAAATAAATCAACTGACAGAGGTGTTAGAAGTGCCAGCCCGGTTACAATATATATTACAATATATATATTTATTGAACAAGCTTCAATATTCATGTGAGCCAGGAATTTAAATATTCAAATCTTACAAAAAAATAATAGCCAACATTTGTTCCAATTAGTTCCAAAGTTTCAATATATTTGCAATTAAATATACATATGCACATTGTTAAAATTTTTTAATGTAAATTAGGAACTACAACACAATGGCCGAGGCTATTCATTTTACAACAAGGAAATGGAATATTTCAACTTCACAATTTTATAATGTCTTTATAATTTACAAAAAAAGATTTAATACCACATTTGATTGCAAATATATTTTTGAAATCAAGTGATAAGTAATGACAGTATTTATAAGGAAAGTTGGTTACTATTTCTAGTGAGAGGATCTGAAGAATAAAAGTCATGCACGCTCTAAATATATTGGAATGGATTTAATATAACCATTGAATCTAATCTCATCAGATCAACAAGCAATATATATTAACATAATTGAACTCATAATAAAAAAAAGGTGGCACTACTGTATGGATAGAGTTGCCACTATTTTAGTGTTAAAAAAAAAAAGTATAAATAGTAAAAAATAATACACTTCATGAGATTTAAAAAAATTTAAATAGAAGAAAATGATAATCCATAAACAATAATTATTTATTTCTATTAGATATAAAAATTTTAACTAATCAATAAATGAGTTTGAAGAACAAATGTGCACATATATGAATAATGATATAAATATTTATTTCAAAGTTAACTAAAATTAAGCCATAACTAAATGTCAAGCAAATATAATGTTATTAAAATATATTTTCATCTATCATTCTCCAATGCTTAATGACGGACATGGCAGTGAAAACATCCACCTTACTATAACACGGTGCAATATAGATTCACTATTAAATTCTTTTTGAAAGTACATTATTAAAAGAAGTTCATATTTAATTCAAAAATTTAAAATGTTTAACACACTGATTATCATTACCAGTTATTTGAAAGCATGCTCCACATACTATTTAGATGTACCTAACAAATGTTTCCAAAGCATTAAACAAGCTTTTTTAGGATACATTTTGTATGTATTATCATTTATTGAATTACACTGTATTACCAAAATCACACTTTTCTTTATGTTTGCCGTAATATCATATAAATACAATTTATCCAAACTTCAAACACTTTTTAGCAAACTTTATTTATACATACACCTATGTTTCGACTGACCTGCAGTCTTCTTCAGAGTAAGGTTATTCTGATCTTCTAAAAAAGAAGATCAGAATAACCTTACTCTGAAGAAGACTGCAGGTCAGTCGAAACATAGGTGTATGTACAAATAAAGTTTGCTAAAAAGTGTTTGAAGTTTGGATAAATTGTATTTACACTGTATTGTTTGTCCATTACAATGAATTGATCCCCACAAAATCCATTTTGTTTTCCTTGTCTAGCAGGAACACCAATAGAGCATTTTGGACATTTAATAGCAAACTTTGGATACTACAAACATTCTTTATATTTAGTTTTGAGTTTTATCCGAATTTTTCTAAATTTATATGGTAAATCTCAAGTAATGATATTCACATGTGACTTCCATTATAACATATATTTAAATTTTATGTAACCATATACTGTTTTATTATTATTATATTTTGGCAATCTAGTAAGATCATATATATATAAAATAGAAATTCATATAACATTACAATACTAGTGAAAAACAAATTCACTAAATTTCTTCCACAACCATGGTTTCATCTATTAAAAAATAAGCCTTGTCAAGTGATATTCAATTAAACATACAACATATATATACAAAATAAAATAGCCTTCCATCATTCGCTTCAAAAACCAAATTAATTATTTTTAACATCAAAGAATGTCTTCATGAGATCAATGGCCTCAGATTCAAAAAAAAATATCATCAAAGTTTCTTTTACTCTTCTTTTCAATTCACTTTTTTCATTAAAGATAATTTCTGCATAGTCAAATAATATTTTATAACCTGTATTCAGTTTATGGATATACAAAACTGAGTTATGATATCTATTTTTAAATGAATATAGATCAAAAAATATTATTTGACAATGCAGAGGTTATCTTTTATGGAAAAAGTGAATTGAAAAAAAAAAATAAAAGAAACTTTGATGTTAATTTTTTTTTAAATCTGAGACCATCAATCTCATGAAGATATCCTTTGTTGTTAAATGAAGTTGATTTTTGACATGAATGATGGGAAGGCTATTTTGTTCTATATTTATATGTTATGTATTTAGTTGTATATCACTTGACAAGCTCTATTTGTTAATAGATGAAACCATGGTTGGGGGAAAATTTTAAAGTTTTGTTTTTGGCTAGTATTGTAATGTTATATGAACTTTTATTTTAATTACTAATATAGCATATAGCATTAAGCAGTAATTAATATATGTACGATGATTCAAACTTAATTAACAACTGAATTATATCATAGTGAAAATAATCATTTCTAATATCTTGACATTATTACAATGAATTAAATTATTTATTCTTTTCAATATTATACTATTTTAAATATGAATGAATGAAAGAAATATAATTTAATGTTTTGCACTGATGAACTTGTGAAATGCCATCAAGACATTATATGTGATTGTTTATGCCAATATATAATTAGATAACAATAATTATAATTAAAAAAATATATTAATACTTCAGAAATTATTTCAATCATTGCAGACGCTAGAAAAGAGGTACAACTAATTCCATATTAATGAATAAGATAATAGATAATACAATTTTAAATATGTATAATTATTATGTTAATTACAACGTTGACAACTTAATGTTCATTGATAACCTTGGGTTAAAAAAAAGTTCATTTACATATGCATATACATTCATATCATAATATGTATAAATAGGTAAATAAGGAAAACATTGAAAGGCCGTGGGAGGAGAGTCAATAAATGCAATGTTGAACAAAGAAATTTAAAAAAGTTTATTTATTTATGATTTTGTTTATATAATCAATTTCAAAATAAATTGTTTGCCATCAAAAGTTTTTTGTATTATTGTTATAATAAATTTATAGAATTACTGCTGTTTCATGATTTTGTTTATATAATCAATTTCAAAATAAATTGTTTATCATCAAAAGTTTTTTTGTATTATTGTTATAATAAATTTATAGAATTACTGCTGTTTTATAATGCTATTTTATATTATATTGTTTGTTATATATAAGTGTTTATGGATAGGGAAAAATGCAAAAAAAAAAAAAAAATTGCAAATCAAAATCCATGGTAACATAGTTAAACAGGTAAAAAAATTTAGATATTTGGATAATTGGTTGAATGAGAATGGAAGAAGTAAAGATGAAGTTTAAAAGAAGAATAGCATTGGCAAATGAGGCATTTTTTAAGAGAAAAAATATATCTTGTGGACCTTTGAAAAAAGAATTAAGAAGATTAATTAAATGCTATGTGTGGAGTATACTAATGTATGGTTGTGAAACATGGACAATAAGTAATAAAAATAGTAATTAATAGGAAGTCTTTGAGACATGGACATGAAGAAGAATGGGAAAATTCAGATGGATAAATAAAATAACAAATGAAGAAGTTTTGAAAAGAGTAAATGAAAAAAGATTGATTGAGGAAATCAGAGAAAGAGAAACTGGATTGGACAGATGCAAAGAAAAAAATTACAGTTTAATGAAATATGTTTTGAAGGTGATGATAAGTGGAAGTAAGAAGAAAGAATGGAAGAGATTGACACTGTTGGATGATATAGAAGATGAGAAGAGTTACGTGAAATTGAAGAGCTATGCAAGAAAGAGAATGAAAAACGGATGAATTTATGATGTGACTACTCCCTGGACATGTCCATTTGACAGAATACTGTTGATATATATATGTATAAAAAAAACTGTGAACATCAAATTGAATTATAAAGAAGAACAAATGAACAATTTCATACACTCATACTGCAATATATTATATAAAGATGTAAATAATATATATAAACCAAACTATATTCCACATAATCTCACTGTTTCTTTGGATAATCATTACCTTAGGATTTATAATGGTGTATCTGTATGCAGTATGGATGGTAGAAAAGTAAAAATATAAGTCATCATGGCATCATTATAATTAACTTTAGTGATGATATGGCATAAATTTTAGATCTCAAATATATTCATAACTAGTAGGTAAATAATGAAATGGGCTAAATCATCTAATCACTGGTTATCACTACCCACACACATGCATACACTTGCGCTCCATGCACCCACATCTTCACTGATCATTACAATATAGAGACAGAGAGAGAGAATAGAGATGAAAATTATTAAAAAAAGATGGTATTAGCAATTAATGTTCCCGATTTTCGGAAACATTCTAATAAATTTAAATTAGGATTTGCAATTCATTTTAAAATATTAGCAGACTGAAAATGGTTGAGACTTGATTGAAATCAATAAGAAAACTGAAAGGCAGTTAGTACAAATAATGATTTCAACTGTCAATTGACAAGGAAAGCTACAGAAGAAAATAAAAGTCTCAAAAGTAAAAACAATATCTTGGTATTGGAAGGAAAATTGTTTAAGCAAGGAAATATGATTGATATGAAATGTGTAAAAGAATTCTATAAAGCATTATATAATAATAAAAAATAAGAAAATAAAGTGTTCCCTATAATTACTACATCTTTAATTGCCAATTATTTTAAATGAAAAGATGAGATATGCAATTACACCTACAAAAAAAAAAAATAAAGCTCAAGAAAATGAGGGAATTATTATTGTTATTTTAAAAGAAGCAGGTAAAGTAGAAAAATTATTGGCAGAGCTATATACCAAATATCTAAATAATAAAGATATATTAGATGATTGGAAAATTGCAGTAGTAATATTAATAATTAGGGAAGGTGATAATAAAGATTTTAGAAGCTACAGTTCTATCAGTCCTCTATAAAGAATCATTACCAAAATAATTGTAACTCATTTAAAGCAAATTTTGAATTCAAGTCAATTGAAGAACAAACTGACTTTTAAGTGCTTTTAACATAGTTAATAATATCCAAGTATTGAGAGAAGTTATAGAAAGGACTAATGTATATAAATTGCTTTTAGGCTTTGATTTATAGATTATGAAAAGGCATTTAATTCTATAAGCATTTCCATGGTGATTAATCATTTGAAACATCAAGATATACCCTCAGGATATTGTTGTATTCTGTAAAATATTTATCAAAATACAACAATAGTGATTAGTCTAAATGCTGATACTAAGAAGATTAACATTGAGAAGAGTGTATAATAGAATTCTATATTTCCAAATCTTTTACAGCAGTTTAACAAAACATATTTCATAAAATCCTTGTTTTTTATTTCACCTTTGAGTGGTAAGTTTTAAATTGTGCTTTACACAAAAAAGTGAAGCTTAGTATTATTAGCAAAGAATTATATAGCTGAGCGCCTTCAGAAAACTTAAGTCTCCATATTCATAGCCTATTTTGAGAGTGTCGGCTTACAGTGAGATGTTGGATTTTCACGCAACATTAAATACAAAAAGATTAGGCAATTTCAAACTAAGCTACAAACTGACACGGTTAGAAACAATAAACCAAGAATGAAGCTACCTTACATACCATCAATTGCTGGGAAACATTATAAAATATTTGCTGAGTCCTTCGAATTAGGATTCCACACCCCACCTTCAACAAACAGAATAATAAACAATACCAAAGACAAAATGCCTTCTGACCAAATAGCCCAAGCAGTTTACAAAATTTAATGCCCAACCAATGGATGTAGAGCAGCATATTATGGAGAGACCCATGCCAACATCACCACGCAAGAAACAAACAAAAAAACCCTACTAATTACTCTACGAGATATTGCTGATGGTAAGTGATAATATAGGACAATGAAATGTTTTTACAATTTTTTAGATGATAGAAATAATCATATCTCTGTCCTTAATTACCTATAATCACTGTAGATATTTATGTAATATAACAAATAAGCCATATACTTTTCTGTTGCAATTAATATTAAAAATAGCAAATAAGGCTAGGAAAGAGAAAGTTTTATTTTCAATTTTAAAAAATTGCAAATTTGTTATATTTATCAATAGAAACAGAACAGATACATAACCACAATAGATTTTGAAAATTATATTAGCAATGTCAATTTCCAAACTTCTGCTGTATTGTGATAGAACAATTAAGGAATTTTTATCTATAAACATTGTATTGCTCCCAAAAAATGTGATACATTATAGAAACATTTAATGTTTTCTCTTTTCATTTAAGGCAAATATGTTCTGTTTCATTAAATAAATCTTCCAATTTTAATTTAACTGTAAATTACTTTTTTTTTTCCAATCAAAATAATGGTTTACTAAATGAAATCATTTTAAAGCATCGCAATTAATTCCAATTGTATTTACAACTCAGTAAATAACAAACAAGATTTTTTCAAAATACTTCTAAATTAATAATCATTTCTGTCTTGGTTCTGGCATAAAAAATTTCATACCTTTTTCCAAAATATATTTTCAATAATGTCAGTTATTTTGTTCTGATTCAGTGGCATATACTTCCAAAACAATTTGTAACTTTTAGAAAAAAACTTTCTTCTTGATATAGTTTTCCTGTAAACTTTCAAATAAATCATCCTATGTTTGCTATAGAAGCAAACATATTAACAATCTATTTTTGAATCATTTCAGTTGTCATTGATTTAATTTAAGCATCTATTTTCTTTAAAAAATGTATAGTTTAAAAACAATGAGTAAGCATATATCACACAGTATACTTACATACATGTATGGGAATGTTTTTTTCTTAAAGAAAATGTTAAAATCACCTCTTTCCAATGTTACATGTAATCATGTTAACAATTATTGTTTTATTTCAAATAAAATAATAGTTAAAATAAAACTAATAAATTTAAAATTTGAAACTCACTCAGACAAAAACTTTATATTTCACAAAAAAATAAATAAATAAATAAAAATACAGTGCTTGGAAAAAGGATGTGATCAACAACTGTTTAGTAATCTAGTTCCTATGCTTCTTTTTCATCAAAAGAAAAAATATTTTTCTATTCCCAGTCCAACTTGGAAATTCAATTACTTTGCTCACTTATCTTTGTTTAAAATTGACATAAGATCTATTTCTCGCCTGACTAAAGAATTGCCAATTATTGTTTGGGAACATATCTTAATTATTGAGACAATTTTCAGCATTGTTTAGATTATTATTTAATTTACGTATAAGAGTTTGTTTAAAAAAAGTTTCTATTAAAGGATATGTAACTAATAACAACAATAATCATTTTCCAAATGCACTTAATATATACTATTTATACACTATTTTCAAATCTAAGACCAATTTTGATCTTCAACAAACTTCTTCTGAACTTATATTATGTCTAACACTTGTTAATCTTTTCTTTGAAGTGAAACAATCAATCTTTTTACTCTTTTCTTCATGTTTTATATTATAGTAAATATAATGCTAATTTATTATAATTTTAGCAAGTGCAAAAAAAGACAGAGAAAAAAGATAGTTTATACATTTTTCTTAATGCCTAAAGCTTAATCAAATTTCTAGCTACAATGACACAATTTTAAAATTAGACTTGATTAGCCTGACATTAATTATATATATATTTTTCATATGTCATAGCATCGGCCGAGATGCGAACCCACAACCGTCTGCAACCAACTACTTGCTTGCAAGGCAGCTGCGATGACCTCTCAGGTAACAACGCTTGATTTCACCTATATTATAATATTTATACAAGAAAACATTTACTAAGATAATGATTTTTTTCTTATTATATTTGGAATAATAATGAATTGATTTCATATCAAAATTTTTCAAAAACTGATTTATCAGAGGGGGAAAAAGTCTCATCCTAATTAACATTTCATTTAAAAAGTGAACAATAAAAATTGTAAAACTAAATGAAAGTTTATCATAATTAAAGCTAATTGATTAGAAAAATGTCAACTGTTGTTATTTGCCTGACTTGGTAAATAATTGTAGACTTAATAAGTGCAGATTATGTTATTATACTCTCAAGGTGATCACATATTTTGAAAATTATAATTCATGTAGACCAGGGGTCCCCAACCCTATGCCCATGGGCACCATGGTGCCCACAGACCATTTTATGTGTGCCCGCCGCTATCCGAATACGATAAAAAATTATTTATCTGATACAAATAAATTTAATTTTTAAAATTTCTTATATTGTATTATATTGTAAAATCAAATTGTAGGGCATACTATACTTTATTATTAAAATAAATATTTTTTTGTACATTATGTGTATTATTAACAATATCCAACTATAAATTTACATTGAAAAAATAAATGTTGCCCGCCACCTGGCCGGTATTATAGAATGTGCTCTTAAGTGCAAAAAGGTTGGGGACTCCTGATGGAGACCGTATATAGACAAGATTAAGAATGATTAAAGTAAATGGAATATATTGTCAGCAAAATAATGAAATTTAATTAAAATATATATATATTCCAGCAAATTTCTTTCCATTGATAATTTGGGATTTCTTCTAATTTAAATAAAATTACACAAATATATTGCACATACATTAATTAATTCATATTTAAATAAGCAATAAAAAAAAAAAAACATAGCACCATACAACAAATATATTAATATATCCAATTGCCATGTGGGATTCTCTAATAATTTTTATTTTTTCCAAAATTTAATGAAAGTTAAAAGATAAAAAATTTTTTCATTGACCATCTCTAACTGAAAAATTTAAGACAAATAAAAACTTCATTTTAACTGCTAACATTTTAAAACTTTTTTGTTGATTATACTGAACATATGGAAAAAAGTTATTGCAAAAAAAAAAAGAAATATTAAAGATCAGTTTAATGTGTGAATTTTTTATTTTATTTTTTTGTTTGTAAAGATTTTGCAAATATAAAGATATATTGCAAGGGTAGCTTACAATCTTAGTAAGCTTACTTGTTTATGTACAATATCAAGCCATAAACTTAAAAATATAATTTTAATTAATAAATGGTAAATACATTATCCTTTTACATTAAAATACCCATACACACACTTATATAACTTAAATGTTAGATTATGAAATTTTAATAATAAAAGTCAAGTCAATTAAATAGTTATTTAATGAAATCAAATATTAAAATAATTAAATTTCAATCATTCATACATATATAAAATAATTATTAAGTTAACTAATATCACTAACCGAGACTCAAAACATAGAGATAACCTAAGGTCAAATCATATCTTAGTAACTAAATGCGAAAGAAATAAAATTAGAACCCAATTATGCAATTATTAATTAGGGTGTATTCAACAATAATCAAATACAAAATCGTGAAATGAAATAGTAATTTAACACATGCTAATTACCAAAAGTCGATTACACAATAAAAGCTAAATCAACTAATTTTCAAATCAGTTCCATTTTTTACAAATGAACTAGTCACTATGCATATTTATTTTGCTGTGTTTGAATACCGAACACTTCAGAAAGATGGATCAATAGTTTGGATGAATTTTCCTTATTTATAAAATCTTCATTAACAGAAAACTCTAATATCACTCAAGTAAAGAATAAATAAATTACTCTTTAATATCACCAATAACAATTTAAAAAGAAAAATTATCTTTAATCTAATAATTAGAGAAATTCTTAATGATATTGTTCTAAACTTGAATTCCAAGGAAGACAAATATCATCAAACATATTTATCTAAATAAATTTATTTTAAGAGGATTTTAAGTTATAGGAAATGCATCGTGAGTAAACACATTTTGCCATAGGAACAAATGCTACTATTCTAACCTAAAGCAGTGTAACTATTCATTCCTAATGAAATGCCTAAAATATATGTATCGTCTATATAATTCGATATTCAACTTCAGTTTACAGCAAGATAATTTTAAGGGATGTCAACATCATGCAAGAGAAATATTTATGAAACAATGGAGTATACTGATTGCCTCACCGATGATTGATGACCGGAAATAAAAGAACTTTATTCTTAATGAACATTGTTACTCAAATTGTGAAAAATAAATAGGACAATATAGGTCAGCCTTAATGAAAGAGTTAGAGTTCATAAGAGTAGAATTATAAATAGCTATCATAACTCAGTTTTGTATATTCATGGACCAAATACAGTTCATAAAATATTATTTAACAATGCAGTGGTTATCTTTTATGAAAAAAGTATATTGGAAAGAAGAGTAAAAGAAACTTTGATAGTAAAATTTTTTGAATATGAAGCCATCAATCTCATGAAGACATCCTTTGATATTAAGAGAAGTTGGTTTTTGAAGATAATGATGAGAAGGCTATTTTGTTTTATATATATATTTGTATGTTTAGTTGAATTTCACTTGAAAAAGTCTACTAGTTAATAGATGAAATCATAATTGTGGAAAAATTTTAGTAAAATTTTGTTTTTTTGGCTAGTACTGTAATGTTATATGAATTTCTATTTTATTACATTTAATTATATACAAACTACAAAAAAATTATGGTAATCATATGAAATCCGGGCACGGCCGCTTGATGGCATTGATGCTATACAAAATCAATCAAATGTAACGTTACCGGGCCGCAACTTTTTTTTATACAACATGATTTTTTTTTTTGATTAAACAAATTTTTATTTCATTTATAACATGATTTCTTTTTTATTAAACAAATTTTTATATTCATTTTCGTTGTTTTTTTAACCTGTCATTTTTCTTTATTCAACAAATTTTGGTAATTTAACTTTGTGTTTATTTTTCTGATTTTAAAACTTTTGACTATTTCACGATGAAAAAACTTGTTTTAATCCCGCTAAAAAATATAATACAATTATTTGGAACTTGCGTCGACTTTGTTCTACCTTTTTTTTTTTTTTGGGTGACTAAATTGTTTTTCTTCTTATTAAATCAAAAGTAACTTTTGTGTTTTTCGGGGTTAAAAAATTGTTTTGAAACCCCCACCCTCGGATAAATAATTGTAACAAAATGTCAATAATTTTTTTGTTTAAACAACTTTTTCTCACTTTTTACTTTTATTTATATTTTGTTTGAATTACCTTTTTTTTTTTTTTTTGGCTTCCACAATAAACTGCTTTTTTGAGGGGTTTCATACTTTGTTATTATTAACAAAAAGTAAACAAAAATAGAGTAATTTATTTTAACCCCATTGAAAAAAAAAATCCAAATACTTGTCAATTTCTAATGAAATAAAAAAAAATACACAAACTTTGGACTTTTGGAACTTACTTTTATTTATTATTTTATTGCTGTAATAAAAACAGTCTGGTATTTGGGAGGACATTATGTGCCTGAAAAAAAACACAGTCTCACTTTCTGTACTCGGCAATTCTGAAAAGTTTAAAAATTGCACATTCTTCTCAGACATTTTATTGGTCTCGTATATTTTCCACGCTGAAATGTGACTTAACGCGTGAGCTTTGTTGAAACGTGTTTGGACAGACATTTTGCCAATTTTTACATATTAACATTTTTTTAGGGAAGGGTGGGGACCATATGACAATTATTAGTAATTAACAACATTATTTAAATATAAATGACATTACTCTATTATGGAGATTCGAAAAGTTGTACCGACTTGCAATTAAAACACCCTCAAGCGATATGGTAATCAGCTATGAATAGAACAAATACGCATAAATAGTTTTGAAGCACAAAATAGGCTGTAATATTTTTATGCAATGTCATGTAAAGCGGCCTGCAATGGGTAATACAATATAAATGTTGTATTAGCTGTAAGGCTGGCCACAGAAATGGCACTTTTATGTGTTTTGACACATAAACAATGCCATCGAGCGGCCATGCCCAGATTTCAGATGATTACCAAAAAAAGTATCATATTTCATTGTTACATTTCCTTTCTGAACTATATGCATTTTAGTTAATTCCCAATTTGGATTAAATATACATTTGTTTTATTAAATTTGTATATTCAGTCAAAACAATATTTCACTGCAATTATAAAGCAGTTTAGGAAAGTTTCAAAAGTAACTTCAAATTCTCTGTATAATAAAACTTAAAAAATACTAACTTTTTAGAGTTATAACAAGTGCCTGCAATATGCATTTATAAATATTAGAATATTTTTAGATTCAACATCTGTAAAAAAAAAAAAAAAAACTTTGTTTCATCTTAGACATTTTGTAAAAAAATATTTAAAATAACTTTCAATTGACATATTTACAAAGGGTAAGCCTTAAAACATTTCACAATAAGAGTAATATTGCTGATATTATTGCTTCTGCATTGCAAGATTAGTCTAATTATCTGTAAATAATAAAAAAAATAGCCTCTATAACTACGATTTTTAAATTTCTATAACAATACTGAATCATGCTTGTGGATTGAAGATATATCTATGTGGTGTGTATATGTATATTATACACATAGAGAATCGCCATTCCAGATAAGTATTCCACAACTTCATTAGCCACTGTGCACATATTTGTTGTATAAACATTTGTTGTATATATGTGTGTTTACATATAAATATGACTTTTGTGTTGTAATTTTAAATAAATTCAGATTTTTTTTCCCTTTAAATATAATTATAATAAAATTAATATTTTACATATTCTTCTAAATATTTAATATAAAACTCACCGAGGTTTTGGAACTTCCTATAGATTCATAAGGATACTGCAAGCTACTTGTTAACCAAGAACATTCAAAAGGTAACTTTAACCTAGATAAAAATATACAAATATAATACTGTTTAATTTTAAAGGATATTAAAAAGGTTTTGGTATATTACTTAAACTAGCTAGTCAGAAATTTAAATTACTTAGGCCAATAATGTCCAACTGGCAATCCAAAGCAATAATAGAAGATATAGCGTTTGTGATTTATAAACAAAGCAAAATTCATTCATGATTTTATCATACATCATGTGTATTTTGTATATTCTCAATGATACATTGGATAATAAATGTAATGTTTACATATAATTCATATATTCAACACAAGAGCTAACTATTTGCCCATTAAATTGTCTATAATGCAAGGGATTTTTTTTTATATGCAATTTTTACAAATGACGTTTCAAAAGAAAGCAGATATATTTATTTGTTCAAATATATAGCCAAAATAGTTCTAGAAATTATTTTATTATTATTTTTTTCTTGTTTCTATTACAAATATTTGATTAAAAAAAAAAAAGTAAGAAAACATCAAAATAAATTTAAAATATGAAATCTTTAATTTACTGAAATCTGAAATTAAAAAAAAAAAAAAGTTTGCATTATAATGATTGTATCACTGGAATATGATTTCCATTGTAAAATTTTATTAATACAACACCAACAATTAATACTTTTTGAATGGATAATTTCCACAAACTTAAAAAAAAAACAATTGATCCTTTGACTAACAAATATTGGATAATACTGATCTAAATAAAATGGACATTATGCTGTATCTATAATAACATATTAAGGTTGTTTTCTCTTAGCGTGTTGAAACTGCTTGAGGGCGTAATTTCTATGTAAACAAAGAGAATTATAATGTTACCGGGCCGTTGTTCTTTTTTTTTTTTCAACTTATAGTGCTTTTTTTGATTTACAATAAAATCAAAAATAACGAAATTTATCTAAAAGAAATAAAAAATAAATTGGATAAATCTTCTGGTTTGTTAATTTTTATTTTTCTAAAAAGAAATTTGTAATTTTAACAAGAATAAAAACAATATTGTGGCGACGCAAATCAAATTTTAACATGAAGAAAAATAAATAATTTCTCCAAAACAAAAACATTGTGGCCACGCAAATAAAATTGTTAATTTTAACAAGAATAAAAAGAAATAATTTCCCCAAAACAACATTGTGCCACGCAAATATAATTTGTAATTTTAATAAGAATAAAAAGAATTTATTTAAAACAACATCATGGCCAAAAATAAAGCCGGTATTTTCGATTGGTCTTGCGATTTATCTCATGCAGACGTGAATTTTAGCCTGGTTTCGTAAAAATCACACTTACACCTACCCTTTGACAATTTATTAAAGTGTCACCCTTGTCTAGAGAAGTGGGGCAAAGTTTCCACAATTTTTATGACCTCATACTTCATTATTGATTTGGAAAATAATGACTTGGGCATGCGAATTTGAAGACTTTTGATAGTCTCTTTTACAGACATCCTCACAAACCACCGTAGCGAAATCTAAAATGGGATTGTTCGTATAAACTGCGTAACACAAAGTTCACCGTAAGCGGCAGCTGCATGCTACTTCTGTGCTGTAAATACCTGTACCGAAATGTTAATAATGGGATTGTTTGTATAAACTGTAGCAGAATAATACATCCTATTTCTGTGCTGTAGCAAAGAAATAGACGCCACAGACAAGTAAACAGACTATTTCTATGCTTAACCATTGGAATAGAACATTATATAGCGGCGCGGCCACTTAAACGACATATTTCTGTGCATTTGCATAGAAATTACGCCCTCAAGCGGTTCCAACACGCTAAAAAAAAACAATCCATATTAATAAAAAATGTGGTTATGCTAGACTAGTATCCCCCCTACCAAATACATATTAAATATTTAATAAGCATGATCAAGAATAAAGGTTATTTTCCTCATAATCTAAACCTATAAGTATTTTAATGTTACTCAGTAATCCAAAGCTCAAGAAGCAAAATGGCAGCTTGAATATCATAAAATTTGGGAATTTTAATGGGATTTTTGTTTGTTTATTTACATTTTTGTTTCATTTATTTACATTTTTCTTTGGATAGCATATAACTGAAGTTGGGCAGTTAGATACAGACTCTACTGTATTAACATTTATTGATCAAAATTTAATAACTACATTTGAAAAATCAAGTATATAATGGCCTGAACTATATAGCAAAATAAATTAGTTGTATTTAAACCAAAGGATTAGTAATCTATTACCTTTAAAATATGTGATGAATGTCAATCAAAAGGATATTAGTCTACAAGTGTTTTCCTAAAGGAATAAACTGCTTCTTACATGAAACTACAATTCAAAGTCAGCCTTGTAACAATGAATTAGTGATTATGAATGCAGATATTCTAAAATGGATTGTGTTAACTATACAATCTGGAGTAGAATTACTAAATGTGTTTTATTAAATTTCTTAAAATCATTATCATAAGCATTACTAAAGATTTAAACCTATGAAAGGAATTACTTTGTGCTTTTTATTCAATGTTAGTGCTTATATTAAAGTATTGCCAGTATATTATAACATCGGACTACTCTGCAAATTAAATATTTCCACAGAATAATTCTCAATCATTCATGAAAATAGGATTACTTATTTGAGGAATCCTTAAATAAACTTTATTTATAATTGTTGAATTATTTAATTTATAGTTATTATAGTGTAAAAATAAATAAATAATAAAGTTCTCAGGAAAAGGCGAGATATTAAGGTACAGGCAACAACTTTATATTATTATTAATGATATTGAGTATGAGTGCGATATATGTGATTTACATTTTTATATTGGGAGTCAGATTGCATTTAGTTAAACTAACTTATAAACTTCAGTAAACCCATTCATGTTTAAATGACTTTGTTTTATTAGTCCTTGAACTGAGCCTTAGATTAATAGGTAGCTAAACATTCAGAGTAGATGATTAAATCAGTAAGGAATATTTTTCTGTATAATGCCTTTGAATTATATAATTTGAAAATGCTATACTATGCAATAAAGTGTCAAGAATCTAAATTATATTTGTTAGTAAAGATATACTCCTAATTAATTATTTAAGTTTAAATATAAAAAGCATGGCAATTCGTTCTAGTAAAAGATATGAATATTACAACAAAACTATGCATTTTGTATAGCATTAGGAGTACTAAGTAAATAATTTTGTTTACTCCAAAAGAGTTAGAGAACTAGTCAGCTTTTATAGAATGAACTTAATAATCTATTAATTATTGTTACAAAGATCATTAAGGATATTAGAAAACTGCTTATCCTCCTGTAAATAAGATTAGGTTTTGATTTAATATGGTTCAACCTTCTCTAATATAGTGCTATATCTTTGCAACTTAGAATTATACACATAATCATAACCCAAGATTAACTTATTCACGGAGAACAAACAATAATATTTATTAAAATTGTTAGAAAATTTTATGATTAAATTATGCTTATTATTCATTTATAATTTTATTTTGTTTATACACTTGTTATTTATAATAAAGCAATTGTTATATTTAAATACCTCTGTTTATCATTATTGAAATCATCACCTTTACATATTGTTGAAATAAAAAGTCATACTTCCAAGCTATTAAATTACATATTCATTTATTAAATTTATATACACCATTTATTATTACTGTTGCTATCTGAAATACAAAGTAGTAGGGTAAGATGATAAAATTCCCTTTTACATTCATCATATTTAGAATAACTTAATAAACTTTAAATCTATACATCTTTTAAATTGAATGATCAAGATTAATAACCCTGAGAATTAATTAATTGACCATTATATTTAATTAAGAACTGAGAGAGAGTTAACTTGCTAGTCTTATTTAGAATGCATATTAATTTGTATTAAAGTAGTTCTTTACACAAAAGATATCGTAATAGAATATATGTAATTAAAAATACATTAAGATTATCATCATATATCTATAAGAATACCATGAGAACCTTATTGTTCTTAAATTTTAATTTATTAAATTCTGGAATAGTTATTATTATTATTTATTTTATGTGGAAAATAAATGTGCATTCATTTTAATTTATTTTCCGTAAGAGCGCAAACATACACTCCACATAAAATGCATTCATCTCAATGGGTCATCTTTTGCTTGTACTTGATTGCTTTTTTATATGAATCAAGATTATAGTATAAACAACATTTTAAAAATTGAAGGGACACATTTATATATACTTGCATTCCCTGAAACAGTGAGAATAAGAAAGAAAAACTAATTACTATATTTTTAATTTTAAAATAAAGTAAATAATGGACATCTGACTTTCATAGTTATTAAATATGCTCTAGGCAATATTTTTTTCCAATAACTTTTTTCTCTTATAAAAACACAATAGTAATCTTATTATCAAAAAAAATTAGGATATCTCTAATTATTTTGACATTTTAAAAACAATAACAACTTTTAATATGTTCTAAAATTTTGTAAAACTTTTAGCATTATTCTCAGAAAATATTTTATTATTCAAAGTACAGCACCAAATTCAGAAAGAATAATAAAGGAAGCATAAAATATAGTTAGATATAGTGTAGACCGTGGCTACACTGTACTCTGAATAAGCATATGTCAAATATTATTTTTCTGTCATGGCATGACAATTTTATTTTGTAGAACATTTATTAATTATCTTTGAAAAATGAAATAGTAATTTCATAAAAACTTTAAGGAAAAAAAATTACACCTACAAAGGAATTTGTCAAATGATAGCTTAAATAATTTCAAGAAATTAACAGTGTGTTACATAAAAAAGAGACTTAATGATTGAAAATAAAATATCAAAAATTTAATTTAATCTTTAATTATTTAATCGATATTATCTCTTGAAAAATCCATATGCAGAACAATCTAAAATCTGAAAATACTGTGATTCATATCATAGTGAAATCGTACATTTACAAATTGCAAATATCACAAAAACTTCTTTCAAATAAATAACCTCAATGAATACACTTTTTAAAAAGCCACATAAAACATTAAAAAATTTTAGCTTCCATAATGGAACACTAATTTATTCATGTTTAGAAAGAGATTGTCTAATATCTTGAAACTTTATCTAAGTTCCTAAAATATTGATTGAACTAAAATAGTTTCCTGAATTAGACCCAAATTTTTTTGAAATGAATTGAATTAATTACTATAAACCATTTCAAGATAAAAAAATTTTAAAGAAACAATATTACTAAAGTTTATTATTATGGACACTGTGTGCATAAATACACTCTCACATGCATACTGTTTATAAAATTATAAAAGCATTATAAATAAAGTATCCATACTTATTTAAATTTCTCACAAATTATAAAAAGGATGGTAATGAAGGGGGATCTTAAAAATAAGATGGAAAATGGTGCAATAAAAGTTTTCAAAGTAAAATAATGTTTAAACTCATTTATTAAATTATGGTGAATTATAGCAAATAGATGGTTTGAAGATCACATTGATAGAAGATACTATCAGATTCCATGCCAATTTAAAAAAGTTAAAGATAAAAAAAATTTCAAAAATTAAAAGTTGCTAAATAGCAAAAAATAAATAAAATTTTAAATATAATTTTTGACCTTTTATTTAATGTGATGTTAAGCATACTCAATCAAAGACTATAATAACCTAGTAGCATGAGAATAGCATTAAATTTTGACTTTAATGACTTGATATAGAAGAGGAAAAAGCTTGAATTGATGTTTTAATTGATAAATATTGATAAATCTTCATGTTGGTAGTAATCCAATCAGTAGTTAAGAGGTTAAACCACTAAACATCACATGATCACTATCTCTTATACTAGCACATAATTGTTAATAAACAAGGCAAAACTCTCCATACAGTAGTGCCACCCTGTGCCAACCAGAGTAATCAATGGATGCCCAGAAGGCTTGTGCATAAAATCCCTATCTAGTGCCTACTCATTCAATATCCCCAGACTAGCTCTGGCTCGTGACCTTCGTCAGTGAGGAGTCTTGGATCCTAAGATCTAGGTGTAGTGCTCTCAGATCCAAGACTCCTAACTGATGAAGGCCACAAGCCAGAAACTAGTCTGGGGATATTGGATGAGTAGGCAATAGATAGGGATTTTATGTACAAGCCTTCTGGTATCCATTGATTATTCTGGTTGGCATAGGGTAGCACTACTGTATGGAAAGTTTTGCCTTGTTAGTTAAAAGGTTCACAGTATAATATATAGCAGAACTACGCCATGCTCATGATCTAGATATTTAAGTTGAGCTGGATGGACTTCAAAATTTCTTCAAATCACAATTAGATTTAGGACTTTTTTTCAGATAGTCATCCTAGTTAGCACCCAATAAATGTTTGGTACATGGATAATCTGAGAATGTAGCAGATAAGAACTTTATTTTAATACTAAATTTATGCATTTAAAAAAAGACATACATAAAAAAAAAAATCCATTTGTTACAGAGAAAATGTGTTTTTATTAAATTAATGATTATTTTAAAAGTTCTAGCTATTCTTGGTTAGAAAATAATAGTCCCAGATTAATCTAAGTTAATTAGCTGAATGCCAATATGCTGACTGTAAAAAGTAATAATAATAATAAAACAGTAATCATACTCTAATGGATGTTGAATCCATGATTACTTTTGTCTTTATTCAGAAGTGCATTGAGACTTAAATGTAAAAGAAAACCATTCAGTTCATAGATATTTCCAGGACAATTCTTTTTTTTGTTAATTTCATGATAAAGTCAAGCTCTATTTTGAAAAATTTCTAAACTACAAATATTATGAATATTGTCAAAATCTTGAAAGACATTATCAATGAAGTTTGAATGGTTGTGTTCAGATGCAGGTTGCAATGGTCAAGATAGAATGCTCCAACTTTTTTAATAAATACAGGCTGCAAAAAGTAATGCAGCTAAAGGCAAGCCCCAAGATAGGACTCTCTTTGATGAGTCAATCTTTTTAGTTGCTGTAAACTATGGCAAAAAAATTTCCAATACAAATATAAGAGAAGTTCTGATCATAAGATTAGAAGTTTATATGAAGTCTATTTATGCTATATACTCGATTAAAAATAATTGTTTTACATATAGCACAACTTCTTGGAGAATCAAAATTGCACCATGTTCTTAACTTATTGGCATGATGTGCTGTCAAGATTTTTGGTGAAACCATGTTTTTTTAAACAAAACAAAAAAAGACATAATAAAAAATTAGATTTTTGCACACATTTGAACAAATTGCATAGTTTAGAATTTTATAGAAAATTTAATGAAGTACTTTACAATTATTTCTGCTCGTATTTCCTGAATTTTTTGACTCTCTTAAGTAATGTCAGATATTTATTTTAAAAATTGTATAATGACAAAGTCAACATATAAGTCCACCATGTACTCATTATTTTGCATTTATGTTCGTATGAATTTATTTGCATTTACTGCATAATATGATCGAAAGTGTTCAGATGTTTTTAAGAAATGAAATTAGGTTTCTGATCTTTAAAACTGTGTAATCTTGCAGAATGTATAAACATTTGTTCAAATTCAAATTATTTTTGTGAGCTCATTAAAGACATTCACGTGAGAATTTATAGAACAGCTTTTACAAAATAGTGAAGTGATTGAAGACTGATCTTCAGCAATGATACTGCATATGAGTTAATCAGATGTTTCAGTTACGCTAAGCAAGACAAAGCAGAACTTTTGACATGAAAATGAAGCACTTCACTGCAATGATAACATTTGACAACTGATTTTTTGCAAAGCCTGTTGGATAAAGTATTATTAAAATATAATTCTAATGAGCATTATTTCGATTATTCAAAAATAGGTCCTTATAATGCTTTTAATAATCCATGTATACACATGAATTTATTAAAGTAGAATGGAAATCTGTAGAGCGCTGCAATGTCTTCCATTCTTATGTAAAAATGAATAACTATATCCTTATATTAATTTCAACAAAGTTCCTAATTTAATTTTTATTATTAAAGATTTAGACAATCTTGGTCTAACATATATATATAAAAGTGATTTTTTTTTTTTAACTTTTAAAACGAAAATCATTCTACTGTTTAGCATACAAATGCAAGTTAAATTATGAAGTATAATATTTCCGATAATACATTTTAGCAAGATAAAAAATTTTAATTGATAAGTAAAATATCATTTGATTACCAGTAACTTTCTTCAAATTTTTAACATGAGAAAACTGATACAAATATTTTGTTTAAATTAAAAAAAATATTTTGAAAAATAAGTTTTGCTAATTCATTTTTTAAAATTTATGATGAAACTCTTCCTTTGCAAAGACAAAAGATTTTATATCTTATTGGTCTTTACAGCATGGTTATGGCTGTCCGCTCATCGGTGGATTCTGGGGGGGGGGTCTGGGGTCCAGTCAGTTGGGTGAGAGTCGTCTCTCCTGTTTGGTTTTCATCTCGAATGGACCGTGGTGTCGTCTCCTTGACCGACTATCATTGAGTTGACGCTTGAATGTGATATTTAGTTTTCTTGGATACCAGAAACTATTAGTTTATTATGTAAGGCAGTTGGACTAATTTGAGCCACCGCCCAATTGCATAATTTTAGTGTATCTTTTTGATATTTTTTGCCCACAGGTGCAGGTGATAGAATGTGGTCCCAGTACATGGGAGCCTATAGAATAATTAATAAGTGTTTTTCATCTATGGGTTCAGTACCTATAGAATTGCTTTGTAACCTTTGACCAATAAAGATACATTTTGGAACAACATCTTTATTATAAATAAAAATAAAGGAGGAATTTCAGGGAACAGCATAATTATATAAATCAGAAAATTTATAATAATGATGTAAAAGGTTAAAATTATATAGGTAAGAACAATAACACACTGAAATAGTTTCTTCTGCATAAACATGCAGAGAAAAAATAAAGTAGAACTCATGAAATTAATCAAATGTTAATTGGTGACAATTTAATATTTTCTACTAAAAACAACTGGATTCTCATTATCTGATCAATAATCAAATTGGATAGCTAGGATGGTTATGAGTGGAAACCTGAAAAAAAAAATCTTAAATTCAAACACAGATCATAGGCATAATAAACAAATCATGAGGCCACAAAAACATATTTCAAGATTATAATATAAATTAAAATATTGATATACTACAATAATACACATTAAGAGAATGACAAGTACCAGCACAGAAATATCAACAAAAATCAAATGTATTGTAGTAGTCTAATGCCTATTTAGTCAACCTGCTTTTATATAGAGCAAGACTATCCAACATTAAGTAATCCAAGAGTTGTATAAATAAAAATATTTATCTGAGAGCTGTATACAAAATATTAAAAAAATATGTATATTAAATTATTAGAATCCCATTGTTAGTTAAGTTTAACAGGTATTTCAAAAATATCATGAGAAGTTGTGGCATTTATAAAAGTTTTTATTGAAACAGTAAAAAAAAAAAACAATAATTGTCTATATCGTTTTAGTGAGAGCTTTGTGTTAATTCAGCTTCATTTACTATACTACTTATATCAATTTTGATACTTGTAGTTGTCTATAGCACAGTATCAAAACCTCCAGATGGGCCATAGAACCTCTCACCATGAGCTGCAAAGTGGTCCACAGCCATGATTTCGACAGTTTTGATGTAAAAAACTTTAACACATACTACATGCGCAAAAATCCCAAGAAATGTATTCCTATAATAGCTTCTACCATATATATATATATGCACATACACTAGGAAATTTTATTTTTAAAAATTATCTGTATTTTTAATTTACACAATTTTTATGACAAAACTATATATATATAAAAAACCCAATTATTTTCATTACAGATTATATTAAATGTTAATTCTCACCAATCTTCCACAATTTTATGAGAAGTATCCACAAAATTGCTGTTGAAAACATTTAACAAAGATCTTAGATTTGCTTCAATTTTCAAACGATTTAAAAGCTCACTTTCCTTGGATATTAATAATTCTGATTCCAGGGCTAAGCAAAGCCGATGTAAAGGGACAAAAAAATGCTGCAAGTTGTAATACTCTAACAATCTAAAGCTGAACTGGAAGCTTCGAATCAATGCTAGAACAGCTGGTTGTGGCAGGGCTGAAACAAAAAAATATTTATAAACACCTTAAGATCAACTTATGACAGACTGAAATTAATCTTCAATCAAAACAAATATAAAATATATTTTAATTGAACTAAACAGATTATGAAATAAAATTAAAGTGATAAATTGAAATTTTTTTTTCTTATTAAATTGTTTTAAAAAGATGCACAAAAACTTATATTTATCAATGAAGTTAACAATATTCTTCATTATCTTAAAAAAAAAAAAAAAAAAAACTATCTATAAAAAATAATAATAATAAGTATATAATATTTATTCAAACATTAAAAAAAAAAAAAAAGACTTTCTATTGCATTTTATAAACTGCATATCAATGGCAAATTAAAATGTTATACAGAACATATTAACATCTTTACATGTTTAGCTAGTAATACAATTTTATCATTATAATTTTAATAATATTAAAAAAAAAACCTCAACATTCAAATGATTCAAGATTATATGGATAAATTACAACTGAAACTAATATAAGATAAAATATGGAAGAAAACCATGCAAAAATCTATCGAGAATTAGATGATGAAAGTAATGGTGGATGGACAATAGAAAATAATGCAATGGAAGCTCTCAATAAAATGAATCCTGTTATAGAAGCAAAATAACCAAGAGATGAGAAGACAAGTCTAAAACTTGTTAAGTTGTGGGATGAAATTAAATAGATAAAAATTTGCTATACATCTACACTTCACAATAGATATAAATGATAAGAATAGAGATATTAAAAAATGGGGGGGGGGGGCTTAGAAACATTTTACAAAGTGACAAAACTTTTGTTAATTCCAAGAATATTGGTTTGCTAAAAAATTTAAAATTATCTTCCTAGAGAATAGTTTTTCATTTATTTTTCAGAACCTTAGAAAATGATTGCATAAAAATAGTTGAAACATAAAAAAGATACAAATTATGTAAATTTATTAATGAGTTATTAGCAAAAATAAATCAAATTTCGAAAGAAAAATCTGTGTGTTAATATTTTATATTAAAAATTAATTACTGTAAGAAATAAAGCAATAAGGTGTAATTAACAATGAACATTAAAAGAATTGAGAGAAAGAACTAAGTGAATAATGTAATTAATTTAGAAGTAGGAATTAGTGGGGGGGAAAGTGTTCAAACAATAATAACTATGACAAAAAAATTAAAGTATGATTATATGAAGAAAAATGAACAAATTAAAACATGGATTATCTGATTTTGAATGTAATTTATTAAATGAAATAAAATATGAAATATACTACCCAAATATAAAAGTAATAAATAGAAGACTTTGTATTAACATAAAAATTTGTGCTAAGAAAAAAAAACTTCTATTTAGATTTAAATAAAAAAATAAGTTCCTAAAAAGCAATTTTGGCAATACAAGAAATACAATCATGCCGGTAAAGATATATGAAAAACTTTTGAGAAATTTCAGACTAAACTTAATGAAGTAATTAAAATATGATTTTAGCTGAACAGAATATAAAAATACATGCTATCATCAAGAATACTGAGAATTGAAGGAAATACAATTGGAAGATTATTTATAGGCAGACAAAAAAAAAATTGTAGATAGAAAAGAATCTTAAGATATGCCAACCCTAAGATAAATAGAATGGCCTTAAAAAAAATTATTGTGGCCATTACTAACTCCAGAAAAAAATAAAAACACAAACAATAAAAAACTTAAGTTTTGTGATAACTATATAAACCAATTTCTGAAACAGACAACCATTCACATATCGGATCGGTCTTAAAAGTCTATCTGAATGTTGAGGAATTATCTTTTAACTTCTGCAGAAAACTTTTTGAATAATTTCTAACTCTAAACCTCATTGTAGCTTTCCTCTGTATTCTATCAATATTGCATCTTTAAAGTATCTTCAAAATATTCTTTATAATGTAAATGGAATCAAAATTTACCACAAAAACCATATTCAAGTTGGCCATAAATTTGCCATAATAACCATACTAAGGTTGGCCATAAAATAATTCATTATAAAGTTGTTACATTCATTCATTTAACATGCCTAATCCAACGATAATGTACTTTTACAATAATAAATTCAATATAATCACATCCAGTTTAAAGTTTCAATTGTCTGTTTACCATCATCTCTATTAAATAATGAAATAACAAGCTCAATACTATATCAATCTCTCAATTTTTCAAGGGCATGATTACCTTTTTATTGACCCACTTATATTCTTTCCTTAATCACAACATACATCTTTCAATAATTCACTGCAGATTTACAGTCTGTATTACTTACTCTTCTATTAAGTGCTCTAATCTCAGATTATTACAATAGCATTGATTAAGCATATTCATCAAAAAATCTTTCTTTTCAAGCATATAGGCACATTTAAAAATTATTTCTATTAAAAGCACTTAAGACAAGCTTAATACTAAGATTAATTTCATCCATTATGTTTCAATAATGGATTATCAAGGTAAGTATAGTTGTTAACTTTTTTCAAATCATTATTATCAATTTTCTTTTTTGAAAAGTCAGTGAGAGAACTAACATAACTTTGTTTTTAGCACCCAACATTGAAATTGTACTTTCCTGCATTCACATAATAGTTCTTGTAATATTATTTATGAAAACAATCACATAATCTGCACAATTTAAATGCCTTGATTAATTTCACTTATTTTATTCAATTTAGCACTACACTTTCATTCATTAAATACTATCAGTAAACTCCTGTAAAAAATTTTGAGGACATGAAATCACTTTGTCATATGTTGTTAACAATTCTAATATTAATAGTGCTACCATGATAGTTTAATCACTGTTATTGTTATTAGATAATTATTTTTCAAAATTTGAAAATATCTTAAATCTATAACTCTTATGTTTCATAGCTTAAATCATCAGAGAAATGCTTATTGAGTCAAAATGCCTTTTCATAAGATTTTAATCATAACTTTTTTGATAGTTGAATGAGATTTATTTTGCTACAACAATGTTTTTTTTTGACTGGCTTGATTCTAATATTTTCTACAGACAATTTATAATAGTCTTAATAAAGATTTTATACTGAATTGACAAAAAATAAACTCTATAATTTAAAGTGATACTCTATCCTATTTTAGAAAAAAGCATCATTTTAAATTCAATATTCATGAATCTAAAGAACCAGTTTGATTTCCATTAAGATTGACAATTTATAATGGTAGTTTTACCCGACGTACACGATGGCCGCTAGAGGCGCTGTTTCTGTGTTAGCACACAGAACATACAGGGTAGGGGCCCCGAAAGCAGAAATGCTTCTTCCAGCCACAGGAACCTTCCACAAGCTAGCTGGCAGCAAAACTGCCCGCCTGGTGGCGCTGGTTGCCATGTGTAAACCCATATAGCTTACGTTGTCTTTATAATATGTCTCTTTTTCATCTTTCTTAAATAATAACATGAATTAATTAATAATACTTGAAAACAATTTTGAAAAACTGAATCATTTTTAAAAATAAAATGGCAAAAATATAATAAAAACAGTATATAAAAATAAAAAAATCACATCATAAATTAAAATAATTTTCCATCATTTTGATGAATTTTATTTTTAAATTTTTTTTATTAATTTATTTTATTAAACTTGAATACTTAAATTCATATTTGCTGATTTCACAATAATTTTTAAAATATTCATAAATTATTTTCAATGTTTTTGAAATTGCCTTTTGAAAGTAGATTTATAAAAAAAAATAAAAAATAAAAATTGTAGTAAAACTTACATAAACATTTAAAGTTAAAATACAATATAAAAAATTATTGTATTTTATTAATTACTATAAATACCAATTTCCCAAGCTAACAAATACTCATAGCAAAATCAATATATTTAAAATGATTATATATATATATTTTACAAAGATAAATACATAATTTTAATTAAAGAATAAAAATTTATTTTTAGTAGTTTATGAATATGTATTGAGATTTTTTTTAAAAAAAAAATACTTATATTATTATAGCATATATAAGCGATTTAACCCGCTGAAGAAGCTGTCAGTAGTAATCAAAAACCATTAAATCAAAGTAATCTAGATTTAGTACTTTCGAGGTTTTCCCTCATATTCATGGGCAAGTAAATATCTTTTTTTTTTTTTTTTTTAGCAAAATAATTTTGTAATAATTCTATAATTTTTCCTAAAAAGGAAGTCAAAATAATAATGATTAATAAATATCAGAAGTTGAATTTTGAAGCAATTTCCAGAAGAAGAAAAAACATGTATGAAAGTGAAACTACATTTTAAAAAATTATATAATAAATAATAATATTTAATGAAATAAAATTAAAAACAATGATGAAATGTCTGTTAAAACATTTAAATGCTAAGTTCTTTGCATTTGAAAAAATGGCATCTGCTTAAAATTAAGATTCACAAAATTATAAAATAAAAAAAAATATTATTACTATCTAAATCTAATTCAATGCTAAGAAATATTGGTATAATGATTTTGTTTATTCATTAAAATTAACTATTATAACTAAATAGTTGCTAACTATTTCTATTGTGCTACTGTTTCCTGTTTTCTATTAAATTATAATCTAAAGTTAAGATTAAAGTGCTGATAAGAAATGTTATTAATAACTGAATAAAAGTAAATGCTCATGTTTATTTGAGGTTTAGATAATTTATGATCATCTATAATATATAAAGTGCTTGGAAATATGTAAAACTTTCTATGAAATCAATTCTTCCATGAACTAATTGTTTATATCTTCTAAAGCAGGGGTCCCCAATCCTATGCCCGCGGGCACCATGGTGCCCGCAGACCATTTTACATGTGCCTGTCGCTATCCGAACATGATAAAAAATTATTTATCTGATACAAATAAATTTAATTTTTAAAATTTCTTATAAATTATTGTATTATATTGTAATCAAATTGTAGGGTATCCTATACTTTTACAGCGTAAAAATATAAACGTTAATTATATGTTAAAATTTTATTTTTGAAATAAATATTTTTTTGTACATTATGGATATTATTAACAATATCCAACTATAAATTTACATTGAAAAAATAAATGGTGCCTGCCACCTGGTTGAAAAAATAAATGTTGCCCGCCACCTGGCCGGTATTATAGAATGTGCTCTTAAGTGCAAAAAGGTTGGGGACCCCTGTTTTAAAGATTAGATTTTAGAAGCATATTGTGATTTATTTCATCAGATTTCTTAAATTTTAGTGATTCCATTAAATACAGCTCTTAAGATGTAATTCTATTGATCTATAGCCATAATGTATTTTCACTAGGAGTTAAACTACTATAGAAGTGATTTACTAAACATTTCCAAAAGTTAAGAGACTGCTCCCTAAAAAAATGTGTTACAAACTTTGTTGACTATTACCCTTGAAAAATATTTATTTATTAAGTAGAAGTTTTAATCAAAAAAATCCTCATGAATTCTGAAGATATGTTTAATAAGATATCTAGTAGAGAAGTCACTTTGTTTTAAAAAACTATTTTCAATCCACAAAGCATTTCTTAATAAATGCAGAAAGCATATTCTAAAAGTATAAAATGATTTGTTCATAAAGATTTTGTATAAAAAAAAAACATATATTAATGAAATATTTTACTTTATTTTTTTTTTTTAAGATTGATTGCACTAGATTAAATAATATATATAGATAAAGTAATCCCCTGAAAAATTGGTTTTTATTGGAAAATATAGGGATAAAGAATGAGGAGAATTCACAAGCTATAATCCTTGCTAATAATGCGGGAATTAAATTTATTGATATTGAAACAGTAAGATTCGTATTCGAATCTTAAGTTTCACCTTTTTCTGTCGTCTCTCACTGACCGGTCTATCCCGCCCAAATTTAAACTTTTTGATATCGAATTGTGTGTGTAGCAATCTTAGAAATGTATAAATATGTGTAGAATTCAGCATAAACACGCACACATTTCGATCTCAAATTAAATGCAATAAATAGGGATAAAATAATATAATTTAGATTTCTTTTAGTTATATAATTTTGTATAATTTTAATCATTTATTTTGGATTATAAAGTTCGTATTTATTGCTTTGTTTAAATTTCATTTAATAATAATTCTAAAAATATCTGATGTAATATTTAATTAAAAGTTAAAATAATCTTATGTTCCCTTTTTGTTTTTGAAATTTAAAAGCATCGGTCAGTGATAGATAATAGATTAAAGAAAAATTCCCCAAAATATAATTAGTAAATGTAAAATGTAAACAATAGAACGGCAGCTTTCTTTAATTAAAAACCAACAAAATGCGTTGATTATCCTCAGGGCAGATTAAATAGAACCTAAAAATACCTTAACAAAAACGTGAGAGATCAAGATAAAAAAAGAGGCCATCTTAGACTTGCTGGAGACATTCACAAAAACTTTAGCTTTGCTCTCGATCACTGAGAGTCTCCAAAATAATAAAATAATTTGTTCCTGCCAAGATATGACCGAGTAAAGCACCTAGATTATTCTCCATCGGGATATGGCCTGTCGGATGCTGAACTTTCCATTGCCCGTCATAAATTAACCATGAAGATCTGCTGCCTTAAATAAATGAAAAAGCTGCTGCTGTTATGAAATTAAATGAAATATCTCAATACAAGAAAGAATTGCCACTCGTGAACTTTTTGCTGCTAAACTCATGGAATAAGAAAACTTCTTATAAAACAGGTACCTGTCTGTGTTATAACTCTAGAGTACTCTAATAATATGCTATAGCTCTTCTTCATAATACTTATCTAAATTGTAAAATGTAAAAACTACCATTTGTATAACTGAATTGAATAATTAATGTAATGTGTAAATTTCTCTCTAATCTAGCTTACCACATTCTATCTTGGGTGCGTATTTCTATAATCTACATTTCTATCTATAGTTATTATTTAATTATTGCATGCTCATAATTATTTCAATTTTCAAAGTTCAAATCTATGATCGCTTAAAACAATGAATGCGTGTCAAATTTTCATTAATATTTACTTTCTTTAATAGCTTAACTTTCATATAAATCGACACGCATTCAATGCTTCATTTATTGTAATGCAGGGGTCTACTACTTCGCAAATGACTGACGTATTAGTTATAATAATTCCCAATTTATATATATGTTTTGTATTTACTAAATCATCATGAATAATTCCAGAAAATTACATTTCTTTGAGAGTCACCAACGTTCTTTAGTAAATGTTGATAATGTCGGGCCGAGTCAGAAATCTACTTAAATCTCATCATAACCGTTTATACAGTCTACATGTGTTACGTTTTAGAGACGCGATTACCCATTCCGCCGTGAAATTTCCGGATTCTTCAGGGTTGAAATTAACCCCAGTCGTCCTACACAAGCGGGCATAATGGGTGCTCCCGTAGGATTTGACAACGTCATGCAGCCAGCCGGCAAAAACGCGACACGGACCGCTTGTCCCTGGTTATGCTTATGTGACACCTTACTTCGTCGGGTCAGGGCAGAGACCAGCCTGACATTCTTATAAACCCATTCGCGGCATTGCAGTTTCGATATACTGCCATTCCATATCGCCTTTCTAAAGTGTACCACGTGTTCCTTTGCTCAATTCTATTATTCTATATATCACTCCGCCTCTGCATTATCTTCGTAATTCACTCTCAAATAAATGTTTGCCCTTAGTCATAAATAAATATTTTAATTAAATAAATATATGTCCGCCGCTACTCTTAAATCTTACTTTAGACTCTTGCATTGCAAAGGTATAAATTCCCCAAGGCAAGCATTAGAAATACTTACTCGAGAATTTTAGGTAGCTAGATTACGCAAACAAATAAATGTATTCCTTTTGAAAACACTACAGTATCGGAAATACCGCTACTGAAATCCTCAATATAAAATAATGTCTAAATAAATAAATGTATTCTTTAAAATATCATGTCGCAAATCCCGCTACTGAAGCTGTTAGTCCATAAAATATTATTAGATTGTGTTATTAAAATGTATTAATAAATAATTTTAAACTATACGTCTGCAGTTACGTTTCATTTATTCGATACCCATTCTATATAATATTTCCTCGATTATGTAAATATGAATGTTTAATTAATATTAGTTTTGATTATTGGCTAACTCGAGAATAAAATCATGAATCTCTTGCATATCCCTGACCACCGTGCCTAAGGAAATATTTACTAATGTCGCATCAGATGCGTTGTTTCGTGGATTGTATTGTGGAACCGATAAACTATGTTCGAACTCAGTACCACGGGTGGCTTCGCTACTCGATGGTGCTGCTGTTCTGTATGGTGGTCGAATTCTGCACTATGTTTACGAGTCACACGTTTTCTGACCGTTACAATATTATATTAACTATTGCCAAATAGCTAAAAACAAATTCTGAAAAATATTATACATGAAAAACACATGGAACTTGCTATTAATGATGAAACAAGAGTTCTTTATTCCAATGCCATCTACTATAAGATTGAATAATCAGTTATTAAGAGATGATAATGTTTTTAAATAGCCATTTCAGATTGGATTTCTGGTTTTTGCCTTTATTGATGAGGTTTGGGATTTAAAGTTGGAAGTAATGCACCAAGAAAATGATAAAGGCAAATTCAACATAAACCAACCTGCTTGAATAACAACTATGTATTCAAATAACCTGTTCTTTAATTAATTGAAAAAATTTAACTATTCTAATTGGATATAATAATAAACAAATTATTAAGAACAGGGATTTTTATAATTTTGCTAGAATATAAGCAAATATATATTATCATTAATTATTAATCAAAGATTTGCATATAAATTTCTATAGAATCATAATTTTGTATATATATATATTTAATATAATAATCAATCTAAATAAAATTGAAACAAACAAGCAGTTATATTTACAATTATTTATCAATCTGGCTTTCATCTCTTATTGAGACCTTTTCAAGATATATACAACATGGCAAAACTCTCCATACAGTAGTGCCACCCTGTGCCAACCAGAGTAATCAATGGATGCCAGAAGGTTTGTGCATAAAATCCCTATCTAGTGTCTACTCATCCAATATCCCCAGACTAGTTTCTGGCTTGTGGCCTTCGTCAGTGAGGAGCCTTGGATCTGAAAGCACTGCACCTAGATCTTAGGATCTAATGCAACCCTCTAGCAGCCACCTTTTAACTCTACTTAACTACAAAACTATGAGAATGAAATTGAAAACAATATTTTCAATCTAGAGCTCAATAGCTTATACAGTCATATGAGTCTGAACTCAGTTCAGCAGCCATACATTTTTGTGTCTTTGGCTCTTTAACAACCATAGCCACCACTATCCTATTAGGCAGGATTGGTGTTAAACCACTAAACATCACATGATCACTATCTCTTATATTAGCACATAATTGTTGATAAGAGATCGTGATCATGTGATATATACAACAATGTGGACAAATAATTTTTTATGTTCGATATTTGACTATTGCATATATATACAAATTAATAATTTTTTTTTTTTTTTTTTAAAAAGTAGCAATTTTGTGTATACATTTTTAAAAAAATAATATTTCTCATTAGTATTTTCCTGAAGGTTTGTGATGATCGTGTTTTAATTGTATTTATATATTGGACTATTTCCATCATCTGAGTATTGAAATATTTAAATAAAGTTAAATTTTTCTAAAGACATTCAATACTCATATTAGATGATGGAAATAGTCCAATATATAAATACAAATATTTCTCATTAATTTATTGTAAAGAAATAAGCAGTGATTCTCATAGGAAAATTAAGAAAACCAATGTACTTTGCATCAAAATTTTTTTGAATATAGGCCATAAAAATTGCAAACATTACTATAGCTACAGATATGTCAATATGTTTGTGTGACAATCCGAGAAGGATAGAATATAAATAACTATAAGCGAACAGACTAACAAATATGTATTTTTATGTGATAGAGTTAGAAGTTTTATTCATAATTCACAGTGACAAGTTTTCATACTAAATCAAGATAAACTTGAATTTTTTTTAATACAGACCATTTGAATTGATTATAGATAATATTTAGTAAAAAACTTTCAGATTATTATATTATCCAACACAATATGCTATCTTTCTGAATTATAGTGTTTTGGGTTAAGAATAGAAGTGAAGGTAATCTATAAAATAGCACTATAAATTTAATTTGTAAATGATATTTTGTATTTATACACTACAAAATCTTAAAAGGCAGTATTAATAAACAAATGTAATGTTTTAATTATTCCTACTTATATATTTCTTTCATAGAAATTTCATCAATGAGACACATGTATATATATAATTTTCATACAAAAATGCAGTAATACTTGGCTGCCTCTTCAACTAATGATGCAATTCAAAGATGATGATAGATTAGTTTGCAATTATTTCTTTTTTAATAAAGATTTAATTTTCTTATATCTCATTGACTATAACTTTTTAATTCATCATTTTCATAACCTATCTAAAATATAGTTGAGAAGCTGTTTGTAACTTTTGTCTTCCAACCTTATTATTGCTGGAAAAACATGATCTTTCATAGACTTCTATATAACTGAAACACACAGGCTTACTATATTATACCTGTGTCTATATATGTAATATATAGGATATGTGTATTAAATGAATTATGTCCTGTACATGAGGGGTCAGATTGACCTTAGGACAACATGGGTGTGACAAGAATCTCGGCCTCAGGGTGGTCTTTGAGCATTCCATCATCAGATTTTCAATTGGATGGATGGTTGAAGAGTTGGAGTGTGGAGTAGATTGAAGCCTGTCCATTAAGGTATGAGGTTTGGCTATCTTAATATATATCTGAGCACTTATATATGTGTAGAGATGGTAATCTGGACCAACTGATGATCGCTGGTTTAGCATGAAATACGGATATTGGTGATTTTTTTATCACCTTTTTCAACATATATGTGTTCAAGTGTACCAGTGTTATGAGATAATGTGGAGAGTGGTGGGTTGTGTAAAAGTCTGTGCTCATATACCGTATATATTACATATATAGATACGGTTATATAATAAGCATGTGTGTTTCAGTTATTACATAGGAGAGATGTCTGCCCATCCCTTGTATATGTATTAAATGGATTAGGTCCTGTACATGAGGGGTCAAATCGACCTTGGGTCAACATAGGTGTGACAAGAATCTCAGACTCAGAGTGGCCTTTGAGCATTCCATCATCAGATTTTCAATTGGATGGACAGTTGAAGAGTTGGAGTAGATTGAAGCCTGTCCATTAAGATATGAGGTTTGGCTATCTTAATATATATCTGAGCACTTATAGCACATATGTGTAGAGATGGTAATCTGGATCAACTGATGATTTCTGGTTTAGCATGAAATACGTATATTGGTGATTATTTATCTTTTCAACATATATGTGTTCAAGGGTATGTGTTATGAGATAGTGTGGAGAGTGGTAGATTGGGTGAAAGTCTGTGCTCATATACCCTATATATTAAAACTTCTATATATAAATTTTGTTACAGTTTCACATTTAATACTCTACCTTCAATAACCTTGACATATTTAATAATTGCAGCACCGTGTATAGTTTTGATAGAAAATGCTAACCTATACAAGCTGATTTTCAAAAAGATAAAAGTTCTATTAATAATATCCTTGTTTATAAATTATCGAACAACTTGTATTAATGCCAGAATAACATCATTCCTGTTAGACTCACTCTTACTTATAAGATTTATTATAATTCCTTGAATTTTCTCTTCAGCCAGCAACACAATAATAGAAACTCAACTACTGAAAACATACAAATGAAATGTAAACCATTTCCACCATCTAATTCTACCATTTGTGAATAACTGTTTCAAATACTTGTCTTCATTATGCTGCTATAAACATCCCTGAACTATATTTTGAATATTTCTCAATCTTCATCTAAAAACAACATTCTTTAATAAACTGAACAACGTCATCTTTAGCATTGCTCAAACTAGTGATCATATATTGCAGATAAATAATCATGCTAAATTACTTTTATGAGGTGATCTTGGTTTCTCAGATTTAAAAAAAAAAGTCAAATAAAAGTTTGCATTTCACTATTATGTAAAAACATGTAAAAAATAATAAAATTTGTTAAGCTTTTAAATTGATATGTGAGTTTCCTTATCTAATTTGGAAAAATTATTGCTATTTTAATAACATTTGGTATGTAAAGACTACTGGCACACTTCAAAACATTGGCCAAACATGAAAAAAATGTGTGGGTGATGCAAAAATTTTACTTTAATTATCTCAGAATAGACTTTGTTAAGTAAATAACAATATAACAACCATAGTAATCAAACTCTTATCTATTTACAGCAGGCCTGGTCAACTCAAATGTCTTAATGGGCCATTTTTGTCACAAATTATCTTTTTGCAGGCAAGTCTTTATAACTCCTTTCATATGCATATCCAAGGAGAGCTTGGGTTCAACTCCACCCAAATGACTAATGTGAATATGAATTTTTATAATATAATACATATAAAAATATAAAAAAAATTTGTATATCTAGAAAATTTTAGAGAAACAACCCAAGAGAAAATTCTGGCTATATTAAAACATATATTCCTACATGCTTTTAAAAAATACAAATACAAATAACTGCTGTATAGAGCTATTATTTATTTATTCTTAATGCACATAAACAAATACAAAAACAAATTTAAATTAATATATTTGTTTTTCTTTTGTCTCAATTTTTAAAATTTACTTCTATGTTTGTTATTGCACATTTTAACTGATTTTGTAGATCTTCAATTAATGAAGCATGATTTTTATTTTTAGAAAATTTTATTTTAGAAAAATTTTTTTACAAATATAAGTGGATCAAAAAGCATTTACAATTATTCGAGCAAAATTTGTTAAATTGAGATATTTTTCACATGTTAAATATGAGTTATAAAAATTTATTTTTGATATTGTTCCACAAATATGTTTTAATTCAGCATTGTACTATAAATTTATTAATTCCATTTGCAAGTTTACAGGATCAGTGTGCATGTTAACAAAAAATATTGTTACATTTTTTTAAAATCTGAGAAACGACTATACAATGCAGATAAGTTTTTTTATTTCGTAGTCAAATTTTGAGAAATTCCTATCTTTACTAATGTTATTTAACAGGTGAAAGTGAGTAGTGACTTTCAAATAGCAATAATTTTTTGTAAAATGCATTTATACAATTGTAAGCATCAACTATTAGATTAAGTCCCCCTTGAAACTCATTACTGAGTTAAGTTTTTTAGCTAGATCTACTAAAAAACAAATCTGACAACCAATCATCATTTCTTAATTCATTAATCATTTTTTCTTTCTCGATCATAAATATATCAACTTCTCTCGTAAGTGAAAAAGTTGTTTCAGACACATTCCTTGACTTAGCCGTCTAACAATGGCAAAATGTATTATATCATCATATTCCAATCTAATACATTAAAGAATTCCTTAGATAGTTGATGCGGAAGTGCATGTGATTGAAAATAACTGTCTTGATGTATCAAACAGTGAATAACAAATATATCAGTGCTTTTAACGACTTCCAATTCCAGCTAATCCATGAGTAACATTATAGCTCTCTTGTTTTTACCAATTGTAACTGATTCTCTATTATTATATCTGAAAATGCTTTGAAATTCAAGTTATTTTTAGTAGGTCAATTTTCAATTAACTGGAAAATATATTCCTCTCTAGTGGTATTTATCAAGTTTAAAAGATTTAATATTTATTGAAAACAATCATTTGCACCATGAACAAATATCACAAGTTGAGCTGTGTTAGAAATACAGGCAATCCCTAGTTACAAACACTGGAGTTATAAACATTTCGCTATTACGTAATCACTTTTGGATTTTAGATCTTAATCTATACACATACTTTCATGTATAATTAGTGCTATATACTGTGGAAAGAAATGGATACTCAAAATTGTACAGTATTTTAGTACTTTAATAATTAAAAAATTGCTTTTAGTAATTAACGCTACAAATTTACAGTATCTGATAAAAAAACTATTTATATACATTCATAATTGAATTTTTTCTAAAGAAAGATAAACTTTGGAATTTAGAAAATAATTAAAAGTATATTTTAAAGAACAATAAGAACTTATATAAAATACAGAAAATCTTCCCATCTCTTTGACATTAATTACTTTTATTTTTAGCATTGTCGCCAATTCTCTTAAACAGAATCACTTTGATTAGCACTTGTTTTTAAAAGTAGTTTGTGCGCAATTACATTACATATATACTGTATATATTTTTGTTTTGGTGAATTTTTTTCATTCTTATTAATTAAAAACATGAATGAGAAACAAAAAAACAGCAGTGTTGATACAACCGAAAAAAAAATCAAGGTCTCATAAACCCCAAACGGTCGAGACAAAAATGGTTATAATTAGATGTTCGGAAAATGGTGAATCTTTTACTTCATGTAATTTAAACTGATCAACAATATATACAATTGTGAAAAACAAGAACAAAATTAAGAAATATGTTAAAAATTGTGAAATATTTCTTCAAAGATTGTTTCAAAGAGACATGGCAGAGTAATGGATGAAATGGAGAAATCTTTGGCTTTATGGATTGAAGATCAACATCAAAAAGGCATCCCAGTGAGTTTATTAATTATTCGAGCTAAGGCTCTTAGTTTGCATGAAGATTGGAAGAAAGAATTAAAAGAAGACTTTGCTGTTGAATTTGTAGCAAGCAATGGCTGGTTTCACAAATTTAAAATGAGATATTCTTTACATGATATTAAATGTACTGGGTAAGGAGCCAATGGAGATAAGAAAGCTGCCAGTGAATTTATTTCCACTTTCTCTTTTTTCCATGCCTAGTCTTCAATGTAGAAGAGACAGGATTATTTTGGAAAAAAGATGCCTGCATGTCCATATTTAACAAAGAAAGAATCAGTTGCACCTGGACATAAACCTTCTAAAAACAGATTAACATTGCTTCTTGGGGGTAATTTAGCTGGTGATTTTAAATTGAAGCCAATGCTAATTTATCAGACAGAAAATCCTAGAGCATTGAAAGAAAAAGATAAAAGAATGCTTCCAGTCATTTGGAAATCAAATCCTAAAGCCTGGGCCACTGCACAGCTTTTTCAAGATTGATTCTCACATCATTTTGTGCCTTCTATTAGGCAACATTGTAGTGAAAATAATTTACTATTTAAAACACTATTGCTCTTAGACAATTCTCCTGGACATCCAAAATTCCTGCAAAATTTATAACCAGAAGTTGTGTTTATCTCTCCCAATACTACAAGTGAAATACAACCTATGGACCAAACTGTGATAGCTACTTTTAAGCAGTATTATATGAGAAGATTAATGACTCAAGCAATCAAGGCAATTGACAAGGAAGGTGGACCTACACTAAGAGATTTTTGGAAAAGTTATAATATATGGAATGCAATAAATATTATTGGGGATGTGTGGTCTGAAATAAGCGAGTCAACAATGAAAGGTTGTTGAAAAAAATATATCCACAAATGATGAATGCTTCTATGGACATTGAAGAAACTCCTGAAGATATCACAACTGAAATAGTTAATATAATGAATGAATTAAATTTAGATGTCACTGATGAAGATATTGTTGAGTTAATGCAATCCCGCTCAGAACTTCTATCAAATGAAGATTTGATTAAACTGCAAAAGAGATGAATGAAATACAAAATGAAGAAAAAACCTGATAATGAAGTTATTGTTAAGAGTTTGATAATCAAAAATATGAATGAAGCCTTCATACATCTTGACAAATTTTTGACCATCATGGAAGAATGTGATCCCAATGGAGAGCGTATATCTTGTGTACAAAGGGCAATAGAAAAAGACACAGAATGTTACAGAATTCTTTATCAAGAGAAGAAAAAGAATACAATTCAATTAACTCTTGATATATTTGTAAACAAAACTCCAGATACTAATCAATAAAAAATAAATACTGTATTTTGAAAACCCTTTTTGATGTTTTTTTTTCCACATACCTCTATTTTCAAACAATTTCAACTTCCAAACACACATCAGGAACCAATTAAGTTCGTAACTAGGAGACTGCATATATCTATGCTATCATCAAATAAAACAGCATTAGCTTTAAAATTCTGTATTCATTCTCATAAACATATAGTTTGGCATGATAGATTGATCTTGAAAATATCTTTCTTTTTTCAGGCAAACCATCTTTTATGATTGTTTCTAAACACAGTTCATTATCCGAAATCGATTTCATTTTTTTTTTTTTGCAAGAAAAAAGGGAATTGAATAGCTTGCTTTCACAATATTGGACGATTGTTGTAATATTGCAATGAATACCATTTGCGGAGCCTTTAGTTGTTAAGCATAGTTAGTTTAAATTTTCTCACTTCTTTACTAAATTTACGTATTCAGCAATGTACTGTTTGATAATGTCTTTTCCGGTTGTCCTTGAATACAGGTATATCTCTACAAATTAAACACATTAATTTAAAGCTCTGACATATGAAGAAGTAATTTTCTTCCTAAGGATTGCTGCACTGTCTGTTTTTATCTTTCACTTTTCTTTTGTTTGAACTCATTCTGAAAGACTTAAATAATTAATTAATATTTCATCCATACTGGTAAATACAAATTGAAATAATTAAATTTTATTGATAAATATATATATATGAATTAAATCCATTAAAATTAATAGTGTGTTTGTGAAAACATATCTCTGAAAACATTTACAATAATTTTGATTAATCAGATATTTATGTATACCAAATCTAATTTTATTTTTAACTTTTTAAATAAAAATGTATTTGATCATTCACAATAAGAATGGATAAAAGCAAAAATTGAATGAAGAAATTTATTTTGATATATATAAGATTCAGCGGCCTGCAAAATTTTAATGTACTGGATCAAATGGCTCACAGACCATAGGTTGGCCAAGCTAATTTTCAGCATCAAACTCAGAAATATTGACTTATGACATTATCCTATTGAACAATGCAAGCCTCATGCTTAATTTCTGTATAAATTCTATTAAGTAACAAATATAATACCATTCCATTATTGACCTAATGTGTTTGGGAATGAAATGACAGTATTCTAATGAAGTCTGCTCTATCCAAACTCATGTAGATGTTGTTATCAATCTTTAATCATGAAATATCACTTGTTTCAATATATAAAATATAAAAATTAAAATTTTTTTTTTAAAATAATGCTTTTGTGTAAACAGCTGACAAAAAAGTAGAAAATAATAAAAGTAATCTGATTAATAAAGTAATCCAACTAAAAAACATCTTGTGTTGTTTCATAGAAGCATTTGAGGTGATAAAAATCAAAAAGGTCTCAAATGCTTTTATAAAATGACATAACATGTTTTTTAGTCAGATTATTTTATTTTCTACTTTTTAGTCAGCTGTTTACATAAAAGAATTATTTTTTAAAAAAATTAATATTATTTTATTTTTACTTTTTAGTTATAAATAAAACATATAATTTCAATTTAAATAAAATAATTTTCTTTTTCAGTTTCATTTTTATTATGTTTCTTGTTCTTTCCACAAAAGAGTGACGGCTGTCAATGATTCTGACAGTTCTATTTCTTCCATTTTGATTTTGGAAATGAAAGCATATAATCCTCTAACCTTTTTTACACATTTATTTTTTTCACAAAATATTTATAAAATATTATTTCAGAAGAATAATTCATATTATAGTAGAAAATAATTACTTTTAATTAAGATGAATTAAATCAGTATTAACAAAATTTTATTCTACAAACTTAATATTTCCATTGGCTCAATTACTAAGGATTTTTTCTGGGAAATGTAAGGATGTGAGGGTAATACTTCATCTAATCATCCACACCACTCAATGGCACTGTTGCTAGTGAAAAACAAATAGATATAACGTTACCGGGCTGTTTTTAATTTTTGAATTTGTTTGATTTTTTTTTTTTTTTTATGTACATTTCTTAAAAATAAATATTTTTTTTTTTTGATTTTTTTAAAACATTCTATTTTTGAAAACAAACATTTCTTTTTTCCAGTCTTTTTTTTTTTTAAAAAAAGTTTTTTTTTTTCCAGTCTTTTTTCTTATTTTTGAAGAAATTTTTTTTTTTTTTGTCATTTACCATGTTTTTATTCATAAACAAACACATAGAAATTGCTTTTTTACTTTTAAACAAGGCTTTCTCGAAAGAGCTCTCTAAGAGCTGCGTCATAGACACATTTCCAACTCAGCTCCAATACGCTTCACTGTAAGCTCATCCCGTTCCAATAATAAATATTTGGCAGCCCTCAAACCACATTCCATGATGAATGCAATACCTTCGGCGACATTGGCGCGATTGCCATTCCATTTCAAATGTTTGACCATGTCTTAATTTCATTAAACTACCACAAAGACAGTTTTTCTAGGTGGTTAAAATATTTTTTTCTGGTTGAAGAAAAGCCACCGCATCTGCTTCTGTAGCAGATAAATCTAAAAACTTTAACGCCGAATGGTCGTCTGCCATTTAACTGTTTTGATCTCGAAAAAGTATCTGAAAATGTGCAACTTAATCGTGAACTTTGCCGAATCGTGATTTACACTCCTCATTTAGTGAATTGTGACCCCTGAGAACGAAAGTAGGGGCATTTGAGAATTTGTTACAATTTCTACTAACTCACATAAATTACAATACATTTAACCAAAAAAAAAAAAAAATCCGTTCTAATATACTTTTCGTCATTACAACTAACCTTCATATCATATGCTATACAATAGTCAAAAATAATTCTATAGAGAGTGTCGCAACTCGTCACTAATAATGTTCACATGCTAGCGATGTTGGGTAAAGGGTGCACTTCAACAACATCTTAGTGTTTGAACAGTTTACAGGCCATAAGATCTATGAACGGCCTTGTAAACAGCATATTTCTATGCTTTATGCATAGAAACAGCGCCATCGAGTGGTGTGGATGATCAGACGATGTATTACCGATGTAAGTTGGAGTTATAAATGGGAATGATTTTTTTCATTGTTAAAAATTCAAAAATGTGAACATCCCAACAGAAACACAGTCAGGGCAAGTTAATATAAAAGTATTTAATATGAGAAGATATCACTCAATGGAATGTTCTATTATGCTAAAGACAAGTCAATTTTTTACCCAGTGATCATTTAGATCTCATCTAATCTTTGCCAATTAATTTATACATACTCCACCTGAAATATAATGTAAGTAATGTATATACAACATGTACACTATATAAGGCATAATTCTTGTGATCTATACACACAATCATATATATATATATATTTGCATTTTTGTTCCTTTTATAATCCATCAGCACTACTAATTATATTATTTATTGCAAACACTTATTTTTATAATCACGGTTGTCAAGAGTGGAGAGATATGTGAGCCTGTAAATAGGAATCTGGATATCACATGGGGCTTGTCAAATTTAATTAATAATGCAAATAAAAAGTCCTATCTTTAAAATGCAAACAAAAAATATGTATATGTAATACTATAGATTAAATGAAGTAAATAAAAAATGAATTGTTAATTGTAATATATAATTTATTCTTAATTCATTTATTGCAGGCTTATGGATGGATTCAATATATATAGTTACTTTCCATCAAAAGGTAGGGTCTGTAGAAAATGTGTTAATTTTAGAGATTCACTTAGTATTAATTACATTGCATATACTTCTATTTAAATATATGACCTTAATTCTTAAAGTAGATCAGTAGCCAATACATTACAGTATATACATTTGTTTTTTAATCTATACTACATAATAAAATATTGCTTTGTCAGGGTTTTTTTTCTATATGAGAGGGGCCTGCACTATTAATTTATTAAGACCCTGGTATTTTTCTTGATGGCTCTGATACTAATAAGTCATTACAAAAATACAAATAAACTTAAAGACTCTAAAAACATCGTCAATGGCCTCTTTATTATAATTATTATCTAAAAAAATTTAACAGGCTTATATTATTTAAAATGTCTGTAGTAAAAACCAATATAAATTCCATCAGACAGGATAATACTTTTATAATGTATAAGGATTAATGTGAATATTTTTTCCTGCAAAATTAATATGCATTACAGATTTTAAATTATCTGCAAATATATAATTAAATGAATTATTTATGTTTGTATATTTATTTTATAGAAAAACAATAGACTACATTTTAATGATCTTTTATATAGAGAGAAATAAACAATTAAAATTTATTCCTTTAATTTTTTTTCTTCTATAGATCAACAGCAATTAATTAAAATGAAAAGCAGGTATGATATAAAACTTCCTCTTCAGTTCAGAAATGGATGCGATCATTGTTTAGACTTATCAATAATGTATTAAGATTGGAGAGGGATGAAATTTTATTGTCATTCTATCAAAACAGGAAAAAATATCAACACCTGAAAAAAATGTGTTAGTTTATTTAAACTTTATATCTAACAAATTATATACAAAACTAGCTCCTTCTATTGAGGAGAGCATAAAACAAAAATTCAAAATATAATGCTAATTTTTGTCTCCGTAGTCTTTTACTTAATTAGAATGGAAAAGCAGTTAAAATGTATCCCCCCCCCCCAACACCATTTTCAAAGCATAACTAAAGTTTATAATGTATAGTAATTCCAAACAATGAAATGTTAAAATGAATTGTATTAACAGAGTTGCAAGCAGTGGTAAATTATTATGGAACAAGTGTTATCTCTTCATCATACTTTTATATTTTCTAGATGATTCGTGCTGAGAATCTCCCATTTAAATAATTAGAATGGTGACGCTACTGCAAAACGTTATACAGAACTCCCATTTTTAATTGAGGCAGGCAGCATCTGAATACAATAGGAAATAATTCTAAAATTTAGCTGATTATTATCACTCAAATAGAAATAAAAAAATAATTTTTATATATAATTTTGAAAAAAAATAATATGAGGCTTTAGATATAAAATGCAGAGTTTAATATAAGCAAGGATAAATATTTTATATTTACAATAAAATAATATACAGAAAATAAACGTCATCAAAATTAGAATTAAATTATAATAAGTACCTAGGTAAATAAGACCAAAGATATTATAAATTAGCAATTAAATATACATGGTAATAAAGTATTGTACAGTTATAAATTGCCCATCCAATATTTACAAACAGATATTTAAAAAACCTAAAAACCAAGTACATTATAAATACAATCCCAATAAACGGAAACAATGTGAAAAGCATTAGTCTTTGGTAGGGTATCTTAACCACAGTATATTAGGCAAAGAAAGGTAAGTATATACAATTCTGCAAAGGTACAAACCCAATATGGAAGTTATCTGCCAATAATAAGACCTTAACACACACTGTGAATCCATAGTCCATAAAAAGATATAATTCAATAAATTTCAGTAAATGATTTTTTTTTTTTTTTTGATAAATAATAAAAAATAATAGCATACATAGATCAGATATAAATTACTGACTGATCAAGTTCCCTGATACTACGTGAAGAACATAAAAATATGCTTGGCACAAATAAACAGATTGAAATCATTAATTTATTAATCACAAAACAAAAAAAAAGGTTTGAAATGTTGTACAAAAGGGTGTAATCATATGTAAATAAGGAGCATATTGTTGGTTATTTAATAAACAATAATCAGAAAATTATTACAAATTATAATAAAAATATTAAATAGTAACTTATTTGCAAAAACAGAAAATTTTCATAACAACTTAAATTTTAACTGTTAAAACAAAATTCTAATTATCTATTAGAAATTTGACTAGAATGGATTGAAATATATATTATGTTTTGTTGAGCATGATTAGTTAAAATCTTTCAAGCTAGTTTTAATATTTTAAAGAGATACTAAAAAAAAAAAAAAAACTGATTAGAAGAGTTGTCCTTGATTCAATTTATGATAGTATTATAGTAGACATTTTTCATGCAATGCCTTGCTCTTCCTTAATGAACATGTAATAATAGGAAAGATGATGGTTCAAATATATTTTTTTTTCTTTGTTGAGTAATCAAATGAGAAATTGCATGATAATTTCTTTCAAAGCATATCTAATAAGATGAAATGAAATATTGTGTCTGAAATTTTTATCATAATATCAAGTATACAATTTTCAAGAAAAAGTGTAATGGAAACACTCTGTTATCAATTATATGAACAGTAATTCAGGATATCAAAATTTAGCAGCAAAACAAAGATTTATTTTCTTAAAAGAGCACTTTTAGCAAGAAAGACTGAAATGTAGCATGTATTGATTGGAACCTAATAATTACTATATGTTTAAACTGTTAAGAATATTCTTTTGTCTTAAATTATATAATTTTATTAATATGTTTCAAATAGCAAATCTATTTTTTAAGATATTTTCGAAATTAAATAAGTAAATGTGATGTCATCATAGCAAATCTATTTTTTAAGATATTTTCGAAGTTAAATAAGTAAATATGATGTCATCATTTCATCATTATTTTCAACTATTATCAATCCTCTGCAAGATGGTTTGTCTAAGTTCAATCCAACTTTTCTGATTTCTAGCCTCTCTTTTCCACATCACAACAGCACACTTTATTATTTCAGCCATCCATCTCACATGTGGTCTCTTTCTAGGTCTCTTGGAATTCAGTATTAAGATTTCAACTGTCCATTATCATCTCTTTTAGCAATATGTCCAGTTCAACTCCACTTCAGTCTCCTAATGCTTTCAATGATGTCAGTAACACCTGTTTATTCTTTTACTCATATACTTCATTTTCCATCTCTTCTTGTTATTCCTAACATGCATCTCTCCATATTTTTTTTAGTAGTCTGAAGTCTGTGTTGCTTTTTTGCTAAGTGTCCAAGTCACAGATATGTAAGTAAGAACTGGTAACATACATCTATTAAAAACCTTCCCTTCAACACATAGGCAAATTTTCTTTTAATATTAAGTTATTTGTATCAAAAGCACTCCAACCAAATTTAATTCTATGATTAATTCATCCAACATGTTTCCATTTGTGGTAGTAATTTGGCCAAGGTATTTGTAGTTATTAATTTCTTCTAACTCATCATTATCAATTTTTATTTTCTTCTTTTAAGAAAATCCATTGAACATTACTTTAGTCTTTTTAACATTTACCTTTAATCCTACTTTTTTTATTTTCATCTGAATACTCTTGCAGCATCTCCTGATGTTGTAAAGCATTATTTGCAAAAACAACTACATCATCTGCAAAATCTAGGTGACATAAATAATTGTTGCTGTTGCAATTTCATAAATATTCCTCAGAATATGACTTTATCCTGGGTCTACACCTTGATGATCCAATGCTTTAACCACTGGAAAAATGCTTAAAGAATCAAATGCCTTTTCATTTACAAATCCAAAGCATAATGGCAATTCATATTCATTGGTTCTTTCTATAACTTCTCAATATTTGGATATAATCCAATGTATTAAAAACATTTTTAAGGTTCAGCTTATTCTTTTGGTTGGTTAAAATCCAAAATCTGCTGTAAACGAGATCATTTAGACATTTGGTATATAGCTTTGTTAAAAAATGTTCTATTTTTTCACCTGCTTCTTTTAAGATATCGATTATAATTCCATCATTACCTGGAGCTTTTTCCTTCTTCATAAATTTAATTGCTTATATCACTACTTCATTTAAAATCCTGGGTAATTCAGAAGATATAGTAATTGTAGAAAGTACTTTTCTAAAACTCTTCTACACATTTCATGATGCCATCTCTTTTTTTAATAACAGTTCTATCTTTTTCTTATTGCAGAAATAAATTTCCTACCAATATCAAAACATTGTTTTAAACTCTTGAGACTTTTATTCTCTTATGTAACTTTCCTTACTAGTTCACAATTATACTTTCTTATATCATTATCAATTCTTTTTTGCACCATTTTACAGAATTTTAGAAATTCAATCATTCTTAATGTATCATTTTTATAATTTCTTATTCCTTTCTTTCTTCATAAATTGTTTTGACTCAGTAGAAATTTTATTGGTTACCTGTTGCTTTTTCGTATCTGTTATCTTTGTTGCAGTTTTTATAAGTATATCAGTTACCTTCCTATTGATTTCATTCAAATCTGAATCATGTTCAAAATCTGTTAATATTTGAAAACGATTTACAAATTATAATTTAATTTCCTTGGAATGTTTCTGAAGATTAGGAATATCAACTGTGAATATTGTTTTCTTAGTAATTTTTTCTTTCTAGTTTTACATTAACATGTATCTTACATCTCATTAATCGATGATCACTTCCTGTGTTGAATTTATTAAGAATTTCCTGCTGCTCCTTTGTTAGGGTGCACATTTTTCTCAAAAAAAAAGAATTCATAATATAAAGTTTTTCTTTTTTTGCAAAGTCCTTAAGTCTATGTCCTTCTCATTTCTATCACGACAACCAAATTTACTTACAGAACTTTCATCTTTCAATTGTTTACCAATTCTAACATTAGTCTCCCGTGGCAATTTTAAAATGCTGTTTGGTCTGATCAAGAGACTTTTGTACATCTATATAAAAATTCTCTACTTCTTCATCACAATGAGAATTTGTTGGGGCATAATTCTGAATTATCTGCATTTGATATCTACTATTAACTAATCTTACCACTCTGTCTGATATACCATACTATTTATTTTTTAATCAAATCTTACTCCACATTTACTTCCAATGTTTGTTCCTTTGTAATGTAGTGCATGTCCATTTTTTAAAATCAATTGTCTCTTCACCTTTTCTTTCAACTTCCTAAAGTCCAATAATGTTCCATTTAATATTAGATAGATCTTTCAAATTCTTGCAATCTTCCTTCATTTGAAAGTGATCTGCAATTGTAAGTACCTAAATAAAAGATTGTCATCAAATGGGAGCCTGGGTCTGTAATCAGGAGATTCTTAGCACCCATCAGCTTCAGCTGCCAAATGCTGCCTTGGCTGGCGACTTTTTCAGCCTCCTGAGAATATGGGCCATGATTTATTTTGTCCATCATGATTGTAAATATCTATTAGAAAGAAAAAAAATCATTCTCACACACATTCATTCTATCTTTAAGAACATTTCAGTTAAGAGCTATCAGGCAACCAAAAAAAAAAAATCATGGTGTTTCTTGATCTTAAACTCAGAGGGTAAAAAGTCAATAAACTGACCATGCTGGTTAATGCATGTTGGTGAGCAACCCATCAATGTCATAAACTCTATGAATAATCATACAGTAATAACAGCTACAATGGAAAGAACGTATGGAATGGACATGAGAAAATTGTCCTGCTCAGTTCCTTTAAGGCCTTCAAGAGGAATCAAAGTCTTCTTTCAGTTAATAGCAAATTCTTTTTGCAGCAAATATGGCATGCATAAATTATAATATTAAAAAAATCATATACAATAGCTATGTGCCCTTTTAAAGTTAAACATCTATTTTAATATTAACCAATCATTGCATATAGAAAACCATTTAGTGTCTTATAATGGGAGTAAATTAACAAAGGGCACAAAACCAGGTGCTGAAAGACTTTTCATATATAATTTTAAAATATATATATAGCTGTTGTATATGATTTTCTTATTATTTATTATAATTTATATGAAAGATCAGCATAAGGACCTCATTAATTTCCATTTTTGATAATGTTATATTTATGCATATAGTATGTATAAATGTAAAACATAATTTGAAGTGTATATACTTATATAAAAAATAGCATATGATTTTCCAAGATGTGTTAGCACATTGTCTATTTATTACAGAATAATTGCCTTTAACTTTTTCTCAATGTTTTTTCTTCATGCAATATTATTAATTTCATTTAAATTAAATTCAAGATTTTTCACAATCAAAAAAAACTAGAAGCCATAAGTGAATAATTATTAATTACAGTTTTCATCTACTTGCAAAGAAACTGGTGCTCCCTTAACTGTTCTATATATCTTAATTCATTTGTAAAATGGCTTTTTGCATATGGATATAACTTGTTAAATGATACCACTTTTTTATCCTTAAAATATAGCAAGTTTAGAATTATTGATTAATTTATTTACATTTAGTGAACACATAAAATGAAGTATTTTATACATCATAAATATTTTTTTTTTAAATTTAAGTTGATTATTATTATTTATTTTTGTTTATGTTACAGAATTTCTTATCAATTTTATTAAAAGTGTATTGGATTTGCCTTCTATTATATTTAACATTTATAAGTTCTTGAGCAAACAATTCTATATTTTGTATTTTATCACTTTTATAATTTCATAGCTTTTTAAACCACTAAACATCACATGATCACTATCTCATCTAGGTGCAGTGCTCTCAGATCCAAGGCTCCTCACTGATGAAGGCCACAAGCCAGAAACTAGTCTGGGGATATTGGATGAGTAGGCATTAGATAGGGATTTTGTGCACAAGCCTTCTGGCATCCATTGATTGCTCTTGTTAGCACAAGATGGCACTACTATATGGAGAGTGTTGTTTTGTTTTGAATTGTTCATAGCTTTTTCTTAGTTACAATACAAAAAACACATTAAACTTGTCATTTTATGTATCCTTAAACCACTAAACATCACATGATCACTATCTCATACTAGCACAATAATTGTTATTAAACAATTCAAAACAAAACAACACTCTCCATATAGTAGTGCCATCTTGTGCTAACAGAGCAATCAATGGATGCCAGAAGGCTTGTGCATAAAATCCCTATCTAGTGCCTACTCATCCAATATCCCCAGACTAGTTTCTGGCTTGTGGCCTTCATCAGTGAGGAGCCTTGGATCTGAGAGCACTGCACCTAGATCTTAGGATCTAATGCAACCCTCCAGCACCCACCTTTTAACTCTATTTAACTACAAAACTATGAGAATGAAATTGAAAACACTATTAATATTTTCAATCCAAGCTCAATAGCTTATATAGTCATATGGGTCTGAACTCAATTCAGTACCCATACATTTTGGTGTCTTTGGCTCTTTAACAACCATATAGTGGTGGCTATGGTTGTTAAAGAGCCAAAGACACCAAAATGTATGGGTACTGAATTGAGTTCAGACCCATATGACTATATAAGCTATTGAGCTTGGATTGAAAATATTAATAGTGTTTTCAATTTCATTCTCATAGTTTTGTAGTTAAATAGAGTTAAAAGGTGGGTGCTGGAGGGTTGCATTAGATCCTAAGATCTAGGTGCAGTGCTCTCAGATCCAAGGCTCCTCACTGATGAAGGCCACAAGCCAGAAACTAGTCTGGGGATATTGGATGAGTAGGCACTAGATAGGGATTTTATGCACAAGCCTTCTGGCATCCATTGATTGCTCTTGTTAGCACAAGATGGCACTACTATATGGAGAGTGTTGTTTTGTTTATGTATCATTGTTATACATAATTTATAAAACTTGTTATTTTACATATCATTATTATACATAATTTAAAGTGAATATATTCTTTTTTTTTAAAGGGATGTGATGAATAACTTAAGAGTATAAACAGTTATTATATCTAGACATTTGTAAAGATAAAAAAGTAATGATTTTATTTTATTCTTTATTAATAGTTCAGTATAGATATTTAGATGAAATTATTATCCTATCCCCCAAGCTTAGCAGTCATTTTTTAGCGAATTATACACTTTCAGAGACATACAAGTATTTGTTTATGGTTTTATTTCCAAATTTTATTTTACTGAATATGTGTTAATTGTTAAGTTTAAAAAAATTTTAATAAATCGATTAGAAATTCTTGTTAACTTTAAAAAATATTAATACATTTATTACAAATTTCACTCATAGGGTTCAATTTTTTTTCTTTTTTTAATACTATAATGTACAAACACTAACATGTATCAAACACTGTCGCAAATTTTTTTATGTTCAGTGTAAGATTGTCATCATTCTTTTACGTTCAGCATCTTTGTTTTTTTCCCTATCATTTTTGCAAAATGATTAAAATTTGGAATCTTCCCTTGACAGAAGACCATGCAGTGGAGTATTTCCAAAAGTACAAAATCCTCTCTTCCGAAAAATCTGTGTCAATGAACACAAAATGACACTTTACCTGCAAACAGGACCCAATTGCGATGCAACCTGAAAACTTATTACAAGTGAATATCTGTTCAGAAAAGATGTGATTAAAGAGCTCCAAAATTACATGTTATTTTGTTTACTGCAGATTATATTTATTTTAATTATAATTAATTGTCATAATTTTGTGTAATTTCTTTTATCTTTATAATAATAATAACACAAAAAAGGTAAATATTAAATATGAAAGTTTCTTTCAACCATTTTATTTTCAATATTTATTGGAAGACCTCTGAAAATGTATAATTAAAAAAAAAATGGCTGCCAAGCTTGGGTGACAGAATAATACATAAGTATGGAATCAATAAAATCAATATTTTCCTGATCATAAACAAAACACTGCCAACATATCTATAAGAAATCTCAGTATTTTCAAAATTGCTAATGCTTAAAATATAGTTTTCATATTTAATGGAAGACCCATTGGTTATCCTTTACCCATTTTATAATAATTATTATTAAAAATCTCCACATAGTTGTCATTTATACATTTTAAAGTTTCTATTACAAATTTTAAGTTAGATTTATTTATACACTTTATCTTAGAAAGCAATTTCAATAATATTTATAAAATCAAGATAATCAATGGAGCCATATATCAGTAACATCTAAAAAAATCATAATGTCACAATCATCTAACTTTATATTTTTAATTACATGAATAAATTCAAATGATGAAGCTGTAGTTAATTTACCATATCCCAATATATATATATTTTTTCTCATGTGTCATAGCATCAGCCGGGAAGCGAACCCGCTAACCCGGGACACTGCTTGTAAAGCAGCTGTCGCTGACCTCTCAACCACCAATGCTGAAGTAATTTGCTGATATACGGTACATAAATGGAACACCACTTTTTTATTCAGTTCGTAAATTTCTTCTTTAGTACTCTCAATTAAACAAAAACCAAATTTGGTGATTTATTTTAATTTTTTTTTTATTATACTGATTTTTTTCAACAAGATACATTCTCTTATCTTTTTTTAAATATATAGTTTCATCAAGTTTAAAAATATAGAGAGGGTATAGAGTGTTTTGCCTGTTTTAAAAATATACCAAAGATATCATGATTCCAGTTTACACAACTCTCCTAAAAAATAAAATATGTTAACCATTGTTTTGGTTTTAATCAAATTTATTCTCAAACTTATTTTTTTTTTTTTATTATTATTATTATTATTATTATTATTATTATTATTATTATTATTATTATTATTATTATTATTATTATTATTATTATTATTATTATTATTATTATTATTATTATTATTATTATTATTATTATTATTATTATTATTATTATTATTATTATTATTATTATTATTATTATTATTATTATTATTATTATTATTATTATTATTATTATTATTATTATTATTATTATTATTATTATTATTATTATTATTATTATTATTATTATTATTATTATTATTATTATTATTATTATTATTATTATTATTATTATTATTATTATTATTATTATTATTATTATTATTATTATTATTATTATTATTATTATTATTATTATTATTATTATTATTATTATTATTATTATTATTATTATTATTATTATTATTATTATTATTATTATTATTATTATTATTATTATTATTATTATTATTATTATTATTATTATTATTATTATTATTATTATTATTATTATTATTATTATTATTATTATTATTATTATTATTATTATTATTATTATTATTATTATTATTATTATTATTATTATTATTATTATTATTATTATTATTATTATTATTATTATTATTATTATTATTATTATTATTATTATTATTATTATTATTATTATTATTATTATTATTATTATTATTATTATTATTATTATTATTATTATTATTATTATTATTATTATTATTATTATTATTATTATTATTATTATTATTATTATTATTATTATTATTATTATTATTATTATTATTATTATTATTATTATTATTATTATTATTATTATTATTATTATTATTATTATTATTATTATTATTATTATTATTATTATTATTATTATTATTATTATTATTATTATTATTATTATTATTATTATTATTATTATTATTATTATTATTATTATTATTATTATTATTATTATTATTATTATTATTATTATTATTATCAACAATTTTCTGATTGTTCTTTCCTTGATAATAGGTATAATATTTTACGTACGGATAGATCTTTAGAATATGCAGCTAGAGGAGGTGGTACTCTTATTGCTATCAACAAAAATGTTTTATATAAAGATCTATGTTTTACTTCTTCTGTATGTGAATCTACATGGTGTGAAGTTTACATGGATCATAATTTTAAATGTATATTGGGAAATATTTATTTTAAACCTAATATCTCACTTTTAGAGCTTGATTACTTCTTGACAGCACTTGAAGATTTTTTGATTAGATATAATAATATTATCATTGTTGGTGATTTGAATATGCCTGATTTATTTAAGGGTAAGATTATTACGCATTATTCTTTATTATCTCAGAAAGCTTTAAGAATGCTTAGATTTTGCAAATTTTTTGGGCTTCAACAATATAACCCTGTTGTTAATAGTTTTCAGCGTACTTTAGATTGTGTTCTTTGTAATGTACCAATAGTTAGTAATTTTCACTTTGTCTGTTTCTTTTCCAATTGATGTTCATCATCCACCTATCGAATTTTATATTAAGATGTGTTATTCTAAAATTACTTGTTTTAATGTTGTGAAAAGGGATTATGGGAGGGGTAATTATGTTGATCTTTGTAGAAAATTTTCTGAAGTTGATTGGAATAATATGTACTCAATTAATGATGTGAATTTTTGCTTGGATTATTTTTTGAAAATTTTTAATGGTTTTATTGATGTATATATTCCTAATAAATTATCGTTTAACAAAGGTTATCCTCTGTGGTTTTCATATACTCTTATTAAGATTATTAAAAGGAAATCTTACCATCATAGACTCTATTTTAAGACACAGAATATAATTTATTATAATAATTTTATCAATTTTAGAAGATTGGCTAAATATATCTATAAACGAGATTTACAAGAGTATATAAAACAAATTGAAATTAATATTTCTTCTAATCCTAGAGAATTCTGGAATTTTGTTAATAATTCAGGCTTGGGTAAGAAAAAGGTTCAAATGACTCACGGTTCTGCATTAAATGCAGATGATTTTTCTAAACATTTTGCAGAGTTATACTTTTCACAACATGGAATTGATTCTAAAATTACATTTCCTGGCAATTTGTCTAGTGCTAAATGTACAATTGATCATATCTCTAGGGAAGATGTTATTGTAGCTATTAGGAGGCTTAAGACTCACTCTAGTTTAGGATGTGATAATATTCCTTCTTTTATTTATAAGGGGCTAGCCGAATTTATTGCAGTACCTCTTGCCTTTGTTTTTAATCTGTCTATTAATTCCAGTACTTTTCCTAGTGTTTTGAAATGTGCTAAAATGGTTCCAATCTTCAAAAATGGTGATCGAGATTGTGTTTCAAATTATAGACCAATTTCCGTTTTGCATACCATTGCAAGAATTTTTGAGAGATGTATTTATAATAAAATTATTTCAGATGTGGGTAAGATAATTTCTTCTTCTCAACATGGTTTTAGTCCTAATAGATCAATTGATAGTAATCTACTGACAATTTATGATCATATAGCTCATGCTATTGAAGATCGTCAAAGACTAGATGTTATTTATTTTGATTTGTCAAAAGCCTTTGATAAAGTTGATCACAGTGTTTTACTTCATAAATTACATAAAATAGGTTTCTCTAATAAACTTGTATATTGGTTTCAATCATTTCTATGTAGTCGTACAGCATATATTAAATTCAATAATAAAGTTTCATTTAATTTTGAATGCAATTTAGGTGTTCCACAGGGTAGTATTTTAGCACCCATGCTGTTTAATGTTTACATTAATGATCTTAATGATTGCTTGAGATATTCTTTTCTGTTAAGCTATGCTGATGATTGTAAGATTTTTAGAAGAATTGTATCAGTGAACGATTGTGTTCTCCTTCAGAAGGATATTGATAACTTTAGTGCTTGGTGTCAGTCAAATAATATGACAGTTAATTTTGATAAATGTTCCTTTATGTCTTATTCCAAAAAATCTGAAGTTTTACAGTTTTATTATTATATCAATTCTCATAAAATTATTTCAGTTAAATGCCAAAAAGATCTTGGAATTATGTTTTCTTGTAATGGATCTTTTATTCCTCATTTTGAAATGATTGTTGGTAAAGCTTTTAAGGTTATGGGTGCCATTCTTAGACATGGTTATCAGTTCAGTAATGATACTAAACGGAAATTGTTTTTTTCATTGGTTCTTCCTATTATTGAATATGGTTCAATAATTTGGAACCCTAGTTCTTTGCAAGGATGTAACTTGTTGCAGTCTATTTCAAAGAAGTTTTTCAAATATGTTTCTTGGGAGGGTAAAATGATTAATCTTTCATCTAGACGAAAGTATAGGGATTTGAAATATTTTTATAAAATTGTTAATAAACAGGTTATTTTATCAGATATAGTTTCAACTATCTCAGTTAGGTCTTTGAGTTATGATACTAGGTCTACTTGTGTATATCAGATTCAAACATGCCATTCTAATATTCTTAAATTTTCTCCTTTATTTAGGTTACCCTCTTTATATAATCAAATTGGGAGTAACCTTAATCTGTGTGACATTGATTATAAGAAATTTTGTAAACTTATTAAACTGAAATGTGAAGTTTGATTTTGTCTTTTAAATTTTACTTTATTATGTATACATTTATATTTTCATTTTATGTTATATGTTTTATTTTCACTTTTACTGTATGTGCAAGCTGTAATTGGCTTTATGCTGTTGTTTAGCACTTAAATAAATGAATTGAATTATTATTATTATTATTATTATTATTATTATTATTATTATTATTATTATTATTATTATTATTATTATTATTATTATTATTATTATTATTATTATTATTATTATTATTATTATTATTATTATTATTATTATTATTATTATTATTATTATTATTATTATTATTATTATTATTATTATTATTATTATTATTATTATTATTATTATTATTATTATTATTATTATTATTATTATTATTATTATTATTATTATTATTATTATTATTATTATTATTATTATTATTATTATTATTATTATTATTATTATTATTATTATTATTATTATTATTATTATTATTATTATTATTATTATTATTATTATTATTATTATTATTATTATTATTATTATTATTATTATTATTATTATTATTATTATTATTATTATTATTATTATTATTATTATTATTATTATTATTATTATTATTATTATTATTATTATTATTATTATTATTATTATTATTATTATTATTATTATTATTATTATTATTATTATTATTATTATTATTATTATTATTATTATTATTATTATTATTATTATTATTATTATTATTATTATTATTATTATTATTATTATTATTATTATTATTATTATTATTATTATTATTATTATTATTATTATTATTATTATTATTATGTTTCAAAGCAAAACTTTATTGAGTCTAAAAAGTTACAGAGTCATATATTGATTTTTTACAAATGAAAAACAAATTACAACTTTCAGTATATAAGTCTTTATCTTTTCTGCATCCTTTTTTTTTCTTCTTGTTTTTAAATTTGGTCTTCTATCTAGTTCAGTTTATGCTTGCATTTTTTTTTTTTTTATTTAATGTTGGAAAAAATGCTGATGTTGAAAATGTCATCATCTATCTTATTGGTCTTTCTATTTCATAGACTGGATCTCTGTTTCAAGTGTGACCATGTGGCTGCAAATATATCTGGTTGAGCTAGGATGCTGTCTCTTTTTCTTAACAGTTCTAGTTTTATTGAATATGTTGCTGGGTGGCGTCGAGGGTTATTGGCTAGTGCAAAAGTGCATCTGGTGCACCAGTAGGCATAAAGGCTGTATGTTGCTGCACGAATAGCAGGGTTATTGCCTTTTTTAAATGTATTTATTATTTCATCTATTGAAATGATAGCCTTTCTGTATGTGGTAAACATTGTGCGACGTATTGTTTCTAGGGCACTGCAGGAATGAAGAAAATGATCTTGTGTCTCTTCTTCTCTATGACATAGTCCGCACATGGGGTCTATATTGGTATAGAATCTACGAAATCTAAGGAAATGGGTTGTGGGTAGAGCATTGAGATTAAGCTTAAGTAGAAAATCGAATAATTTTGGTTCTAATGACCATTTTCTGAATTGTTGCAGTAGCTGCCTGTTGTCTATTCCAAGAACTGATGGATGTAGATTGGGTGTCTGGTTGGGATGTAGTATATTGTAAATGTCCCAGTATGTATACTTGTTGTCATTATTGAGTGATATTTTGTTGTATATTGGCTTGAGTTCTTCAATCAGTGTGGATAGATATCCATATGAAGGGGGTGGTCTGTCTGTGGGTATTATACTGATTACACACTCCAGGTCTGGAAATCTTTTTATGGTTGCTGTTATTAGATTTACTGATTTCTGTGTGTAAAAAACATTGATTGTATGGAGCCCAAGTCCATTGCTATGTGGTGGTCTGCTCAGATTTTTTTAAAGAGATTGCCACTGTCTTTCTCTTCCATATTAGTTTGTTACAGATTGATGAGATTTTAGATATTATTATTATTATTATTATTATTATTATTATTATTATTATTATTATTATTATTATTATTATTATTATTATTATTATTATTATTATTATTATTATTATTATTATTATTATTATTATTATTATTATTATTATTATTATTATTATTATTATTATTATTATTATTATTATTATTATTATTATTATTATTATTATTATTATTATTATTATTATTATTATTATTATTATTATTATTATTATTATTATTATTATTATTATTATTATTATTATTATTATTATTATTATTATTATTATTATTATTATTATTATTATTATTATTATTATTATTATTATTATTATTATTATTATTATTATTATTATTATTATTATTATTATTATTATTATTATTATTATTATTATTATTATTATTATTATTATTATTATTATTATTATTATTATTATTATTATTATTATTATTATTATTATTATTATTATTATTATTATTATTATTATTATTATTATTATTATTATTATTATTATTATTATTATTATTATTATTATTATTATTATTATTATTATTATTATTATTATTATTATTATTATTATTATTATTATTATTATTATTATTATTATTATTATTATTATTATTATTATTATTATTATTATTATTATTATTATTATTATTATTATTATTATTATTATTATTATTATTATTATTATTATTATTATTATTATTATTATTATTATTATTATTATTATTATTATTATTTGTATTTTGTTCCATCTTTTAAGTCCAATTGTGAATTTCTGGAGCTCAAGATTATGGATTGCCGCTTAGATCTGTCACGTGTGGAGTTCAAACTTTTTATAAACTTCCAAGCAATAAATCATTCAATAATTTCATTTTAATAATTTTTCGTAATAAATTCTAATAAATATATATGAAAATAAATTTAATCAAAATCAAAATAGTTTTAGCATATTTTATTTCAATAGAGTTATAACTATCATTTATAGACATTAAAATATTAAACTATTACATTTTTCAATCTCAGTTGAATCATAATGCATCTATAGCTGAGTATCTATATCTATCTATCTATATATATATATAACATTCTCCAAACATATGAAACAATAGTCTCCCCTTTTTCTATTCATGAAGATTACAGCTCAAAAAAATAAATCAAACACATATTTTTTCTTTTAATAAAAGTACCAAACTCTCACATTTGTAATCAATGGATGCAAGAAGGTTTGTGCATAAAATCCCTATCTGGTGCCTACTGGTCCAACATCATCAGACTAGTTTCTAGATTGCCACTTTCATCAGTGAGGAGCCTTGGATTAAAATCACTGCATCTAGATTTTAGAATCTAATGCAACTCTCCAGCAGCCACTTTTTACCCTACTTGGTTAACTAGGAGCCCAAGATAAAAACACCATAATGCTTCCAACCCAAGCTCATCCATTTATATAGTCATATATATCTGGACTCAGTTCAGCAACTATAAATTTTGCCTTTGGTTTTTCAAAAACCACAGTCACCATTATCCTATTGGCAGGATCTGTATAAAATCATCAAAACATCACATGATCACAATTTCATACATGCGGTTAGTATTGCGTATCAAACTCTCCATACAATAGTGCCCCAAGTGCAAGCCTTTGTAATCAATGGATGCAGGAAGGTTTGTGCATAAAATCCCTATTTACTGCCTTGTCATCCAACATCCCTAGATAAATTTCTAGCTTGTGGCTTTCATCAGTGAGATGCCTTGGATTGCACCTAGATCTTAGGACCTAATATTTTCTATGGTATCTATCCTACCCATAGGTTAATGGTGACTGTGGTTTTTGAAAAACCCAAAATATCAAAATGTACAGATGCTAAACTGAGTTCAGATCTATATGATTATAGAAGCAAATGATCTTAGGTTGGAAACATTATGGTGTTTTCATCTTGGGCTCCTAGCTTTATAGTTAACCAAATAGATAAAAAGTGGCTACTGGAGGATTGCATTAGATCCTAAGATTTAGATGCAGTGCTCTCAATTCAAGGCTCCTCATTGATGAAAGCCACAAGCTAAAAACTAATCTGGGGGTGTTGGATGAGTAGGCACTAGATAGGGATTTTTTGCACAAATCTTCCTGTATCCATTGATTCCAAAAGCTTGCACTTGGTGGCACTACTATATGGAGTTTGGCCCTCTTATTAACAGCATATGAAATGATGATCATGCAATGTTTTGATAGTTTTATATTTTTTCTTTCACACTGCAGAAAAATTTTAGACAAAATAATTCCATAATTCGATACATAAATTGAATACAGAATTTTGGTTAAAAAAACAAACAAACATGGTAACTTAATACTCTGAAGCAGAAAAGAATTATTCTCTAAATCTTCGATAAATGTTTTGTCTTGAAACTATTTCTGAAAATAAATGTTGTAATCCTTTAACCACTATGATCAAGTATTATTTATATTTTATCTCCTAAAATGTTATATCATTTTAAAATCCCTCAAGAGATATTCAAGCTTCGTCATACATGATAAGCAAATGATTAGTTTTCAATTTTCTTTTAAATTTCAACTTACAATTTGAAAAAAAAAGATATTAATTTTACCACAAAAATAAGTTTTTTGTTAGATAAAAAATGATAAATTATATACTTACTACCTTTAATTAAATCATTTCAACTGCAATTTATAGTTTTTTAATGTAAATTTACATATCAGAAATGTATTTTATTATAAAAAAATCGCACAACCCCAGAATACACATACTTTTCGAAAGTAAATTATTTATTCCATTCCAGCTCTGCCACCTATGGTAAACCTTAATTAATCAATAGATGCCATATGTAATACTTATTAAATCTCTATTCAGAACTGTGCTAGTTTCTGCCTTAAATCGTTCATAAGTGGGTAGTTGGATCTAGAGCACCTATTGACTATTCAAGACTACAAAAGGGGGCAATGCTGAAGTGGAATAAATAAGTTTTTTAATTATGTTAAATGTGAGGAGTAATATCTAATTTTGTTAAAATATTTATAAAAAATGGCTTTCAGACTTTAATTTCAGATATTAATGCATAGTACACACGATATAGTAATTTCATTATGCATATGATCTAATAAATAAAATTTTCATTTTCACAGAGAATAATTAAATTTAATACAATAATCATTATATATTAAAAATTATAGCATAGCATTCTATGTAAGTAAGTAAAACAAAACCTATTAGACTTCCTGGTATAATACTAATCCATGCTTCGCTAAGCTGCCATAAAAACCAACTTGATCCAGGTGACCAGGCTGGAGATTTATTGACTAGACCAAGATTATATGATTCACAGGAAACAAAATCCGTAAGACAAGCAAGTAGGACACAATACTCCAGAACATCATCTTTAGTTGACAGAAATTTCTAAAATGAATGAAAAATATGTATGTAATAAAATTATATAACATAACTAGCAATTATTTAAAAAATGCATTACAAAATAACAAATATTATTTATTTTGATTATTAATAACCATGAAACAATTACAGTTAAATTTCACGCAGAATCTTTATATTTTTGCTCTATTTTTCAATTTGACGGAAATAGTTTTCAAATTTTCTTTGCAATTTATCAAAAAATTTAAATAATAGTTTCGTATAAATAAAAAGCATAATGATAGATGTTATGTTTTATTTTACAGCCAGTAAAAATTGAAATTGTTAATTTATAATGGTTATAATATCATAAATTCATTTTTCAATAATTGATAAATTCTTTACATTATAGCGCCAAGATTTAAATGTGCTCTTTATTATTATTATTTTTTTTCAAAGAAACTTTATTAGTGAAATATATGGCTACAAACTGTGATGTTCAGATGAAGATCATGTGTCGGCAGGAGCTTCTTACTTGGGAACTAGAACTATCAGTGTTGACACTTTTGTCAAATCTAGATGAAGAGAAAAAATTTTTATGGTTCCGCAAAGATAGCTTGGCAGAGTTGGGAACTTTAGTCACTGGGAATCTTGAAAAGTTTCCATGTATTTTCATAGATAAACCTAATAGAGAAAATTTTGTCTTTACTTTGGATTTTTCTGAGGGTTCCAAAGAAAATTGCAAGAGCATTCATTTGTGGGCTGTTGAATATTATTTTATATCGGGTGATCCATATGGAATACGTAATGGTCGAGATTCTTATGATGGGAAAATCTCTCTCCTTAATGCAATCTTTAATGGAGAGGATTTTATAATAATCAATTGCTGAATTTTGGGCTATGATTTGCTTCAATGGTCCAAAGCCTGTGCAGGTTAATATAATGTGCTCAAAGGTCTCATCCTATCTGTGGCAGATTGGGCAGGGAGAACCTATGTTGTTCAGGAATCTTTTCTGATGTAAAAACCAGTTGGTGGGCATAGCATCAAGATTCACTTTTATTAAATAATCCAGGAATTTGGGCTCTAATAGTAAAAACTTGAATAATGTTGTGATCTTTGATTAGACATGCCTAGTTTTGTTTTTATTTGGAAGGGTTTATTAGTGAGTGCGCAGTCCATATTGTAATCTTTGATTGATTTTTACTCCAAATAAGATTATGTAAATTTTCCATTAAAGCTAGAGAGAAAAAAAATCACTTCATGACAGTATTTTAAATCAAAATGAGTAATAAAATTTCAGAAGTTTGAAAATGTTTTAAAAGTTTGATGAATTTCATGTTTTTGCTCTTTTCTATTTAATCAACAAATTACTATTTTTATTCTCTGTGTGCTAGTTATATATTTCTAGTAAAGAATTTTTCATTATACTAATTTTTTTTTTTTTTTTTAAATAAAATTGATTAGAATGTACAAAAATTACCAAAGAAAAAAAAATTGCACTATTTCCTCATTTTTAAGGACAGCAAAAGAATCTTATTACTTCTTGGCTTAATGTATTAAATGTTACCTCTTCCATATTTCTATTTTAAAGATACTGATAAAATTTTTAAATTTGGTAACATAAAAATTTAAATTATATTTACAATCTGTAAATAACTAATATATACTATAAACAATACCAAAATGTTTCATTTTTGTAAAAAAAAAAAAAAAAATGTCACAAAAACACATATGCAATATATTTGCATAAAACTTATGTAAATTTCTCAATAACATATTACAAAACTTTTATTGAAGTAGTAAAAAATAAATTATTTTGGTGCATCTATTTTTTTTATTTTAAAATATGAAATGAGTTTTTAGCTATGCATTTTTAAAAATGAACTTTAAAAGAACATGATCATCTATACCAGGGATGTGGAACCTTTTTTCTGCCAAAGGCCATTTGGATATTTATGATCTCATTTGTGGGCCACACAAAATTATCAAATTAAAAATTAGCCTTTGATCAAAAGTTTAATTAGTTTACTTCTGATATAATAAAAGCAGAATTATAAAGATTGAAGAGAGAAAATATTTGCACATACATTTGCACTACATTTTGTGTTTAAATAAAAATTCTAATACAGATCCATTTTATATACATTTATAAAAAATGTCTGGGGGTTGGACTGAAAGCTTTTGAAGGCCAGACTTGGCCTATGGGTCGGAGGTTCCCCACCATAAAGCGGATTTGGTATAAGTTGAGAAATGTTGCACTATATCAAACAAGTTTTGCATGTAAAAAATTAAATAAATATCATAAAATTTTGTAGAAATGTATCTTATTATATCATTACATTGGCTAATAAACAAAAAGAAATTATTTCAATATTAAATAGATTTATCATTCAAACATTTTATAAAATTTACTACTAATCAAATCTTAATTGTTTAAACAGGCTATGATAATTCAAATCGAAATGCTGACAGAAATTTGTATATTTTTTAACTGACTATACATACCTTCATAATTCTTTTAGGTTTCTTATTTCAGCAAAGTATTATTTAAACAACAATTCTACTATTTAAAACAAAAAAAAAAACTTTAATGAAGTTAATGTACTTTCATACATTAAATATTTTGACTTGCATATGTGAGAATGCTTGTTTTTCCTATATGCAAAAAAAAAATTATAAATTGGGAGAGCACATTTCTTACACAAAAAAAGGTTAGTTGTACACATATTTTCATCCAAATATAGTAGAACTATACCTAGATCTTTAATGATCATTTTCTTTAATTAAATGGTAGTTTTATAATAATAACAAAATTATAACAATACAATTTATAAAATTAATGAATTAATAATATTCTAATATACATATTCATGCCCACTGCTTACATAAATTTAGATTATTGCCAATACCAATTTTAAAAAGTTAAATTAAGCCCATTTCCTAAGTTAAAGTCATTATCAGAATAGGCAGAAGCAGACAGACTGAAAAATATCAGTAAGTATTTAATTATAAATTTATTTAACGCACATTGATTACGTAAGTAATATTTACTAACTATAAGATCTTTCCATTGACTCATTGTAAATCAAAAAATTTCACGAGTATTAATGTAAATTGGGAATTGTGGACTTAATCAGTGAAGTATTGAACAGCTTCATACTCTCAGTTCTAACTGCTTCAGCTTCACCTATTTATATAGAAAGTAGGTTGAAGTAAAGAAGGGTTCCCCTCTTTTCTTCCAAAGCGTAAGCTTGTGGTTAAGACCTGTAGAGATCCCTATCTTCGCATTTTCAAGCGTACATGCTTAAAGGTTTATTGACTTAGTAAATAGTAAGTATTTAAATAAAACATCAAAAACATGACCCCCCCCCCATTCAAAAATAAGTTTGAAGGAATTCATTAACCAGAAGAAAAAAACTTAGGAAAGATTAGAATATACAAAAAAGAACTGAACTATGCAGTAAAAAATAGTGATAAGCAACTCTCCAAAATTACAAATACACAGAGCAAAGTCAATAAGGTAAAAAAAAAAAAGACAAAAATTAAAATGGCCATAAAACTATAAAAAATATGGTGAATATAGATAGATCCAAGGAAATACACAAAATAAGAAATTTTAACTAGAAATGACAGTCAAAATAGACAATAAAAAGAGTAAAAAAATCCATAAATAATTCTGAATACATAAGTAACAAAAAATAAATGCAAGTAGCAATTACTAATAGAAGTTTTACATTTTTTAAACAAAAAAAAAAATGTATATCTGATCTATATTTTGGTATCTTTTTATTTTTTAAATATATGCAAATAGAATTTGAATTAAACTAATTTGAAAAAAATAAAAACAAGAAGTAACTAAAAATAATTCTTCCTACAAAAATTAATAATAATTCTCAACCATTAATTTCTCAAAATGTTTATAATCATATGCTCTCCACCTCCTCAACCACCTAGCATGTTTTCTAATATTTCACATCTAACTATTATGCCCCATTTTCCTCAATGTTTTTTTTAGGGTGAAAAAATGTTTTCATAATTTTTCAATACCAAAAAATTAAAAGTTGTTAATATCTATAATATAGTTTAAAACTCTTGTAAATAACCAAAAAATATATAATATATATCCATTAAAAACCAGTCAACACTTAAGACAATCCCAATATAAATAACAATCAGCAATAAAGAGTGATAATTTTACAACAATTATTTAATTCCTCATGATCTAAAATATTTGTGAGACATAAAGGCTTCTTTTACAGTAAAGTTTTATAAACTATAATATTTAAACAGCATTAAACTGTTGCACATGCGCTTTGGATTTTAAATATAAAATGAATGAATACTAACACTTCAACCACATGATAAAGTCTTTGGAAAAGATAGAATAGCCAAAGACTTTATCATGTGGTTGAAGTATTAGTATTCATTCATTTTATATTTAAAATCCAAAGCACATGTGCAACAGTTTAATGCTGTTTAAATATTATAGTTTATAAAAAAAACATTGCGCTATTTAAAATAATTGACTTAGTAAAGTTTTATGAAACTTTTTCAATAATAAAAATATTGAGAGACTATTGACTTCTAAAATAATTAACCTAATTCTCCCAGTGATCATATTTATGGAAATTCCAATCACATTCAAAAGAAAGATTCAGAGGATATATTATATTAAATATATATCTCCATGATGTGAATAAAATATATAGCTCAGAAATTTGCCATGAAATAAATGCAGGTATCAATTTGATGGTAATGGGGGAGGGGGCAAATATATTCACAGGATATGCTACAAACAAATAAGTCGTAATAGGACCATTCTATAAAATCCACTTGCTTTTTCCCATTTGATTTATTTAATAACACAATACTTAACTTGAAATCTTTTTTATTCCATTAATACCGTTAAGACAATATGTCAGCATAATAAGGCAATCTATCTAAAATTTCTGTGATATACTATCCATAATGTAAAAATTATTTGATAATTGACAAAAATATTGTAACTGAAAATCTGTAATCAATCTTCAGAAACCTGGCATTCCAAAATAACATCACCCCCAGTTTGCATTCAAATGATTAGAGCATAAAGTTCATGAAAATGCAATCAGTTTTTATGATTATTTCTTTTACCAACTAAATAACAAAAGCCTCAACTTAAATAAAACTCAGATAACTTTTAAGTTTTTGATAGCTATTAACATTTATGCTACATTTTATAAAATTATTTTGAATATTTACCTTTGATGATAAAGAATTCTATTTATATTCTGGTGAACGAAAAACTCTTTATATATAAATAAAATTAAAAATCATGAGCTGATATAGTTTTATTCCATTTCTTCATATTTATAAATTTCTACTTAGTTTCATTAATTAAACTTTTCAAAAGTTTTTAGCAAATGAAATATATTGTTTATGATCAATCTAAAATATATATCTGTATCAATTCTATAGAGAAAGTGACTAGGCTAGCTGAACAGGAAAAGTCCGGCCTATTGCATTTCAATATAAAGAGAATATAGAAACTTAGTTACCAATCTACTCAGCTATATACATTCCATTTTCGCTTTGTTTCTTTAAAACACTGCGACTACATCACCAAATAATTCTGGGATAATTAATCAATAAATTTAAGATTCAACGTACTTAATATAGATAAAGTCTAGATTCGTAAAGAGTTCAAAAAATACAACAGAAAACTAAAATTAAAAGGAAACAATATTTTCCCACTGCTGCGCATTACAATGAATACTTTTTTTTTCTTTAACTTGTCAGAAATTAATTTAAAAATAAATTGGAAACATTAGACTTAGATGTGTTCATTCAAATTGTTTTATTTTCTAGTTTTTAATTTAAAAAAATAAGTAAAAAAAATAAACTTCTTTATGTTCATCATTTGGAGATCTCACATCATTTATGATGGAGACAATTAAGGTAAGGAGAAGTTTTGAGCAATTTTGCATTCTTCATTCACACTGCCAATTAATTACTCAGTTCAAAATGATAGTGACAATATCTTTTATTTTTGGATTTTTTTTTAAATCAAAAAGTTATCAATTATCAGATGGGTGGTGGGAATCCAAATCAATAAGGAAGAATTTTCATTTTTTAAGGTTTTTTCTTTTTTTAATTTATTGTTTCAAAGCCAGCCAGTTCATCTTTATTTGAATTGTTGGTTTGATTTGTACTTTGTATTGAATGTAAACTGACAACTATTGTTTCATCAGAGTTAATAACACTTCTAAAATTTATCATCTTTCCCCTCCCCCCATTCTCTCTTAATTTTTTAAAAAGCAAATTAAAAAAAAATAAATTAAATTTTAAAGAATAAGAATAAAAATTTCCCAAACAAATCTGTCAATTACAAATACAAAGAGGTTGTTTGAAATTACACATCAATTAATTTTGTAAGTCAATATAGATAGTATTATGACAAGAAATCAAAGAAACCTTAAAAACTTACAATTGACTGTATCCCTCCCCTTCTCTCATTTTTTCAAAACCAAATAAGAAAGCAAAAAGACAAATAATATTAAAAGTTTGCAAAAAAAAAAAACAACCTGTTAATGAAAAGTAACAAAAGTTTAGAGTCCACCTTGAATTTATAAATTTCATAGTATTACAATAAATCCCTTTTCCAAATCCAAAAAATATTCAAATGATTGGTTAGTCATTCCAGTATTCTTTCATGATGTCAAAGAAGTGTTTTAAAATGATTAAAGAAAAAATAAAATGCAGATAATTAAGTAAATTGCTACCGAAACTTATCTACAATAAATACATGTCTTTTATTTTAACTAACAATAATTTAATGCAGAAATAAAGTCTATCTTCATAGCAATATGTTTTCTTTTGTTCTAGAATTACTACTATATTAAAAGAAATCAGAGAATGAAATTTCATTAGCTTACAAATAATATTTCTTGCAATTACTGTTTGAATATTATCTTTTGTTATAAAATACTGTGTCTGGCAGATTGATTTATTTTTAACCTTTTTCTATATATCAAAAATAAGTATACTGTGCCAAGAAATTAATGATGTTTTAGCAATAAAATTCCCTTTATCTGTCAATTATTATTATTATCATAACTGCATCCAAATAGTCTATGATAGAGAATTTCATAAAAATTCTTTGGAAGAGTGGTCCACATTATATTTATTTCCAAATATAGATAATTCACACATGCATACACAACAGAATGTTCCAAGATAATTGTTTAATTTAGAAAAAGAGAAAATATTTATCAAAACTTACACTATATATTGTATTAATTTGCTTAGAAGTAATTATAGCAGTATTTTATTAAAAGAAATGACAGAAAAATATCTGCAGACAAGCATTATTAATTGTTAAACACTAAACTGAATTAAAATTAAATAAATAAAATATTACATTCATTAAAAACTCTAAATTAAATATATTACTATAGAATATATTTGATTTAATTAGCAAACAATCGTCTGCACATAATTATGACTAATTATATAATCATATGCACTAATTAAAATTTTCTAATAAAAAAGTTCATACATTTTCTGAGTGCTTTATTTAAAAAAATTAATAATAATACACACAATTTAGCCAAAAAATACTAAGATAAAATGATACTAATATAAAATGAGATCTGCCTTAAATTTTATAATCTATTCATTGGATGGCACTGTACAGAAAAAAAACAATGAAAAAATTAAATATACAAATTTATTTGACCAAAAAAAAAAATTTGCAAAATAATAAAAAAATTCCATACCAACTTGAACTAAGGTAATATGTGTGACAAATGTAAATTATTATACTGCAACAATAAAAATCACATATATTTTTTATTACTAATTTCAAAACAAGGAACTGGCATGCAATGAATTTTTCAATTTATCATTTCTCAAATGACAATAAAAAAACAGTCTTCAATAAACTTATTGGGGAGGGGAGGTAAATAAATAAAGGAAAACCTACATTTTTAAAAATGTAAGCAGCAACCAGTAAGATTCATGTTTTTATATGACAACTTTGAAATTACATAAAAATCCGCCTTGAACTGAGATTTCCTTCCCATGCACAACCGAAGATTCGTCTCTTATTTTCCACTAGGATGGTCACGTCAATACACATGTGCAGTGTAGATACAATGTGCAGTGCTTTTCCAGTTGATCTGGTTAATTTCAATTTTGTGTTTGCATTAGCAAATATATACATTTCCAACTTTAGTGAAACCATGAACCCTCCAAAAAAATGTAAAATCGGTGATGAATGTCGTGTGTTTAATGAAGAATGGACAAACAAATATTTGTTTGGTAATACAGGGAATAAAGCAGTGTGTTTATTGTGTCATGAAAAAAGGTTTAGCCCTCCGCTAACTTTTGCTTCCACCCAGCCAAAACAATTTGCACACCCCTGAATTTAACTGTTTATGACTTGTTTATTTATTGTGTTTTGCAAGTTGTTGTTGTTTTTTTTACATGCTTATATTTAATTTTTTATGGATTATTTTCTAAATTGTTTTATTTAATATATTAACATTTTTGATTTGAAGCCCAACACAAACCTATAAAAAGAGAGATTGAGAACTTTTCAAGACTCACCTGGATCACTGATATTGGAAAATTTCAAAACAAAATATGAATCAAATCCATTCATTACATTCTTGACTGATATTAGAAATATTTCTGCAGATGAAATTACAACTCATTTGAAATATTTATTATTATTATTTAAAATATGGATTTTTTTTTTTTAACCAAATGTATATGTAATTTCTTATGCATTATTTTTTGTATCGCTTTACTAACTAGAAGGCGGCATAGTAAATTCAATAATAAATACTGCATTTTATTTCCTATGGATTAATTTCTTGGTTACTTATCTTGCTAAAGTAACATTCAGTGAATACAGCATAAAACTTAAGGTAAATCACCTAATACTATTGATAAATTAATATCTAAATTAGGCATATAATATTATTTTTGTTTATATATAAATAGTATTTTATTAATCCAGAATCTTTAGTATCTAAGATTAATCAGATTAATAATTATCAGAATTAAGAATAATTTAATACAATTTCTTAATCTCCATTATATACATGCTAGGATTTTAAAGTACTCATTAGATTAGTTTACATAATACTAATAGAAAGATTAACATTAAGAAAGGTATTTTATTTGATAAAGTGACTCCATATCTCCAAAACTTTTTACAGTAGTTTTGCAAAAAATATTTTGTGGATTAAAATGGGAAGCTAAGGAAGTTAAAGTAAATGCAGATTATGTAATTCATCTAGATTTTGCAGATGATGTAACTGTTTTTATAAAAAATGCTTTAGAGCTTCAGGAAATATTGCAAGAGTGATATATTAGATAAAAGTAAGAAAGTAGGACTAAAGACAAATGTTAAAAAAGACTAAAATAATGTTCAATAGATTTCCTCAAAAAAAAAGAAAATCAAAATTGATAAAGATGAGTTAGAAGAACTTAACAACTATAAATACCTTGGTGAGATTATAACTACAGATGGAAACATAATGGATAAAATTAATCATAGAATTAAACTTGGGTGGAGTCCTTTAGTAGAAATAACTAAATATTAAAAGAAAATGTACCTATGTATTTGAAAAGGTTTTTAACAAATATGCTTTACCAGTTCTTACTTATGGATCTGAGATTTGGATACTTAACAAAAGAGCAATTAAGTGCCTTCAGATAACTCACCCGAAATATAGAGAGAAATATGTAAGGAATAACAACAAGAAATCAAAAATGAAATACATGGATGAGAGAACAAACTGCTATTACTGATATCATTGAAATAATTACGAGACTGAAGTAGAATTGGGTTGGATATGTTGCTAGAAGAGATGATTAAAATCTTAAATTGGATTCAAGAGAGTGTAAGGAAATCTGCTGGCATGATCTGAAAAAGAGAGGTTAGAGACCAGTGAAATTGGATTGTACTTATAAAGAGACCTTCATCCCGTACTGGATCAATAATGGATGAAAATGATGATGATGATGATGGAAACTTAAATATTAAATGTAAATAATAATTCATTATATATATATACATTGTACATTTAATTTTATATAACCAAAATAATAAATAATAGTCTACTGATTGTTCCCTTAGTTCTTTTTTTTTTTTATTTTCAAATCTTTTTTAAAATTTTAAAATGCTCCTAAAATTGATATAAGCTGATTTAGATAAGAATCCCTACTCCTATTCAAAGCCTTTTAAAAAGTTTTCACTTTGCTGCACGCTGCAGGAAGTGAAGTGTTTCTTAAGGAAAAAATAAAACTGATAAAAATATAGCATTCATGTCAATATGACTAGTAATTTACAGATATTTGAATGTTTATTATTATTTAAAAATATACAAATGTTTATGCCTTAAAAATTAAATAATACATATGAATTAACTCCTAATTCATAATAAAATAAAAGTTTAATAATGGGATCCCGCATAATATTGTCCAGAAATTCCTGAAATTATAGCAAATCAGATTTAATGGTAATCTATTTGTTTATGAATACTTTTTTTTTTTTTAAAAAAAAGCAATACTGTTTTTTATTAAAATAATAAAGCAACTATAATTAAATTAAAATTATCAAAAAAAAACCTATAATTAAATTAAATTATAGACAAGAACAAAAAATATTTAATCTACATCTTGGACACCATCCACTTTAGATAAATACAGTAACGATTATTACTAATCATTAACTAAACTAGAGATTGTCTCTAGCACAGACTTTAAAATTCAATTAAAGATTAATATATCTGATTTTTTTAAATTAAGCAAACACACACTTGGAGTTATTCACATTTCCTTTCCCACATGTAATATCTTTATAAATTTAATAAATAACCCCAATACCACCACATATTCTTTTAATTTCATATAAATAAAGATGCAATAGAAGACAAATGACTCCCAAGATGCATTTCGTGCTGATCCAGCACTCATCTGTTGGTCCAGGTCACCATTTCTCACATATATCTCCATTATATTAAAAATATGTATCCATATTAAATAATTATATTTTGAATTACAAGTGTCAAACTAACTCAACTCACATCTTTGACACCATCCACTTTACTAACCATTTACTAAATTAGAGATTGTTCTAGCACAGATATAAACTTTAAAACTCATTAAAGATTAATATATCTGATTTTTTAAAAAAAAAAACACACCCACAGGGAGATATTAACATTTCTTTTTCTAAAAAAAAATATTTTTATAAATATTAAAAATAATCACAACACTACAACATTTTTTTATAAATTTAAAAAAAAAAAAAAAAAAAAAAAAAAACCAAGTTGCATTTCACTTGGTCCAGGTCACCATCTCTCATATATATCTCTTTATATGAAAAATATTTATATTAAATAAGTTTGAATTACAAGTGTCAAACTAACCCTAACCCATATCTTTGACATCATCCACTTTAATAACCATTTACTAAAGTAGGATTGCCTCTAGCACAAATATAAACTTTAAAACTCATTAAAAATTAATATATCTGATTTTTTTAAAATTAAGCACATACACAAATTGAGTTATTCACATTTCATTTTCCCACCTGTAATATCTTTATAAATTTATTAAATAACCTCAATACCACCACATATTCTTTTAAATTCATATAAAGATACAATAAAAGATAAATGACCCCCAAGATGCATTTTGTGCTGAACCGGCACTCATCAGTGGGTAAAATATTTATCTATAGTAAAAAATTACATTTTGAATTACATGCATCAAATTTTGACACTTGTAATTCAAAATGTAATTCAATATGGATAAATATTTATCATATAATGGAGATATATATGAGATGGTGACCTGGACCAACTGATGAGTGCTGGTTCAGCACGAAATGCAACTTGGGAATCATTTGTCTTTTCTTGTACCTTTATTTATATGAATTTAAAAGAATATGCGGTGGTATTGAGGTTACTTAATATATTTATAAAGATATTACAGATGGAAAAGAGAAATGTGAATAACTCCATGTGTGTATGTGCTTAATTTTAAAAAATCAGATATATTAATCTTTAATGAGTTTTAAAGTTTATATCTATGCTAGAAACAATCTCTAGTTTAATAAATGATTAATAAAGTGGATGGTGTCAAAGATGTGAGTTAAATTAGTTTGACACTTGTAATTCAAAATGTAATTATTTAATGTAGATATTTTTTATATAATGGAGATATATATATATATGAAAGATGGTGATCTGAACCAATTAATGAATTCTAGTTCACCATGAAATACATCTTGGGGATCATTTGTCTTTTATTGTATCTTTATTTATTTAGAAGGATGGAGTGTTGATTAGAGATTTTAAACAGAAGTAATAATAAATGGATTTGTTAAAAGAATATATGGTGGTATTGAGGTTATTTAATGCATTTATAAAATATATTAACAACATGAATAAAAATGCAAAAATATAAATTTATTTGGAACCAAAAAAAAAAATCTGTCAATGAATTAACTAAACAGAATTTTTTAAATCAATTGAATATTAAAAGACTTCAAAAATAAAATAAAAAAGTTAAATAATATGTGATATCTGAAACGTATGGCCATTAAAAAAATAGATATTTGGATTATATGTGCACACAATAATCCTAGTGTGTGTGGATGAATTTGTACAGGCTGGAGGAAGATGATCATCATCAATTATGAACTGTGCCCAAAAGAACTCTTAAATATAATTTTATTTCTTATTTTATAGCTAATTGATTGGTTATAAGTTATTTATTGAGTATATTCGTTAAATATAGTATAAAATATCCCAGTATAGATTGAGGCTAGAGTAGAAAAAAAAAAAAGCCTTTATATTATTATTGTTAATATTGCTTAACCTTAATGCTATTACGAGATGAATGAAATATTTACCTAAAAGTATGGAATGTTTGTTCAAGAGGTTCACAAATATAATTTTATGCTTGTAGTTTAGTATTTGAATGCTTATCTTATTTATGTATTATGAAAGTTTAATATTGCTATGTCCTAGAGTCTGAGAGTTTTGAAATCAGTATATGTTAAATCAAATGAACAATGCACATTTCTTATTTTCTAGTATTTGAAACTAGAATAGTTTTATTATTATTATTATTTAATCGTATTAGACTATTGCTAGATTATCTGTTCATCCATCAGTCATATAGTTTTCTTTATAAAAGTCAAACTGTGTTCTCTTATGATTATGTGTAGTTGTAAGTGACCCTGGTGTGATAAAGGTATGCAAAGATATCGCTGCCTTGGAGGTTGAGATGGAGCGTAGCTCTCTTGTGGTAACAATATTAAGAATTTGTAGTGGGTTTAGATCGAGGATGTATTCCCAGCTCCATTTATATTTACTCCGTAAGATGTATATTGTTGTAGTAGTCATGTGAGTGGTGCATGTCCACTTTCATATATGTAGTGACGAGGTCCTAACACATTTCTCAGCCTTAGAAGGTACTCTGGGTTCATGCCACCACTAATTTGTGTTATATGAATTTCCTTTCCTTATGAGTGTATATTTTTCACTATACTTGGTATGAAACTTCGTTAAAATTTTGTAATGGGCCATGGCTTAGATTTTGAAGTATATAATCTACTTTAAGATACTTTAGATTTAAAAGGATAGCTTATGGAATTGATGCATAATGTTTAGCAGAGCTTTGCTCGCAATCATTTAGAACTGATAATCCGTCAAAATTTAAATTAGATTATTATTAATATTTTGGATAAGCAATGCGCCTCATATCCAGCCTACAGCTGAAGCAAGTCACTGCTGGATTGGTAAAATTGTTAGGTAATACTCATGTTGGGAACATAAAAAGCATTATATGAGTGAATTAAATGAGTGAATTGCCAATCATTCTGGAATTAACAGTTAAGGAAATTAATATGTGGGTAAGCAATAATTCATATAGGTACAATATTTAGAAGTATTCAGCAGAAATTAAGACATAATATTGATTTACTAAATCCAAAGCCTTAAGGGTATATTTATCTAATGAATTAAAATAAAGTTAGCGAGTTAAATTTAATTATTAAACATAGTTATTATAGTAAGTGTTCTTAAAATTTGTCTCAAAAAAGTATTATCGATACAGCAAGAGATAGCTGGTCAAAACGTTTTATATTATTATTGTTCCTTACTTTGTTTGAATACCTAAATAAGGTAGATTTATAGCAAGAGGGGCATAGTTATAAAAGCGCTAAGCACAGAAAATGGATCATCTTTCGTAGTGGTGGTACATCTCTTGTAAATATATTTTTTTTAATTGTTACTCCATAGCTACGAAGATTTGTATTATACTGTTAATATTATTTCTCATTCATTTAAGTAATAAACATTGTGTCAATTTAAAATTTTGGTGTTGTGTTTTGGTGTTTTTGGGTATCCATAACATCCAGAAATCCAATCATATGTGACTTTAATAAAAATATTGAATGCTTTTTTCAGTACAGATACATTACGAAAATTTTGGTTTTTAAATTAATAATTTATGAAATTGAAGAATTATTTTTAAGAGACATTAATCGCTTGTGTTGATTATGGCAAACATTTGGAAGATTTAATTTTAAACTTAGTCATTAGTTCCTAAATTTATTGTGCTATGACGAATATCTCAAGTGGACATAAAATTCCTTTCCCACTCTGGATATTCAAATGTGCTCCCAGTCGATAATAAGTTTAGTCAAAATTTAATGTAGTTAAATATTTTATTATAATTCTTTGTTTAGTAATTTATCAGGTTTATTATTATTATTACTATTATTGGTTGATGAACAGGAGATATTGGCTGGGATAGATCTAGCAAATATCTGCTTGAATTACATTCGCTGGGATAGCCTTAAATGATAGACAATGAATTTAGAATTACTCATAAAAGCTTCACATTCCGAATTTGAACCTGAGATTTGAAGACTCGGAGATTATAATATTTTAGATCATAAAAGTTAGATTGTCAGATTTCAATTGAATTGGGATCTGATAACAAGATCAACTGACATGAGATTATTAATTTTGCTAATTTTGAAACATGAAAGATAACATTGAGGAGATGGTAAAGTTTGATGATAGAGGTGTGATTAGAAAAGGCGTAACATTAACAATAGATTAATTGTAATTTTGGTTGGGGATTTATGTGAGGGCATACTGAGGTTGTTAACATAATATGAGTGTGAGTTGAGATTCTCCTCCCTTAGTGTAATAGTAATAACGAAGTATTTATCAGTAGCATGATTCTCTGTATTCTTCGCATAAATTGCCAAATTATTTTATTTGCTAAATCAGAAATTTAACACAGCTAAAGGTGGTGTATGTGGCTTATTTGCAGGTATATAAATAACAAGGTAGTCTATGTTCTTTAGGAGGTTGTAATTTGGCTAACTTGACTTAAGCTATATAATTCGTGAAGCGAATTAACCCCAAATATTTAAAGTAAAAATTATTTCCAAATTTAATAAATTGCTTGCCTTAATCTGTCACAGCATTGAGTTGGTTTGGCAGCTGTTTTTCCAAGGTTACAATTTGGTGCCTTGGCATATATTAGGTTTTGTCACTCCTTGAATTTTTTCTCCATCTCTATTTCTCTTTTTGTACGGTTAGAAATTCAACATCTTTACCCATCTCTCATTTTCGAAGGTAAAATATATATATAAGTACAATTATTTAGATCTTTTGTTTATAGTTGAATATATTTTATATAGTAAAAAATGGTGATTATTTCGGTTGTTTTCTCATCCTTGGTGTTCGCCTTAAGATGCCGCTACTTCTAGGTAAATTCCTAGAAATATACCGTTTCACTGGCCTTCACCCAACAAAAGAGGAATTTTTCTACATTATAAACGCAGAAAAGTCCTCACATTATGTTGGCCGGAGGAGGCGGTGGCAGCGACAGAAGCCAACACAAAGAGACTTCTTTCTAGGATAAAACACAGAAACAGTTCCTGATGGCTGCCGGTTATGGCTTTTTCTCTATGCTAAAAGCAAAGAGAAAGAAATGCCTTGATCAGCTGCCGTAGTAGTAGATTTTATTCATCATTTTCTCGTAATAGTAGAATATCTATTTTCTCTGTAGTTTCGTGTGAGAGTGTGTGTATTTGAAGCGGTCGTAGTTTTTTAAAATTTGATAAGATGTCTATTTTTTTTAATGTGTTGTAACTTACTTTACTGTTGTAAGTTTAGTAATAATGTCCTGAAAATTCCATTACGAAGGGGTAACCCTCAAAAATTGCTTTTAAGGGTGCGAAAGGGAAAAAAAATTAAAGGCTCACGCAAAAAGTATTGTTTTCGCGAGAATTCATCCGTGACCGGTTACTTTCGCTATATATATACGCATAAAAAAAAAAAACTCATTGTCTAATTATTAGGAATTACTTGTCCGAAAAATAAAAAGTTGGGTATTATTTTTTTTTTGTTTTGTTACATTTATTATTTCAAAATAAGATTAGATTTTATTTCTACACACTAACAAAAACAACCCAGTTCCTGATTAATTACCGTCTTTAAAAAAAAAGCAAATTCAACGGGGTTTAATTTTTTTCAATGGAGTCTTTGAATTATGGTTTGTTTGTTTTTATATATACACAAGATTTACCAAAAAAAAAAAAGAAACCCACTTTCTGATTAATTACTGTCAAAAGAAACGCAAATTAGTCGGCTATCATTTTTAAATTTAGTATTTCAATAATGGTACCCTTTTTATATAGACAGACTTAACAAAAATAACCCACTTTCTGATTCATTACTATCCCCCCCCCCCAAAAAAAAAAAACGGAAATTAGTCGGGTATCATTTTTCAATCGAGTCTTTCAATGACGGTCCTTTACTAATAGTAGTCGGGTATCAATTCTAAATTGTAGTATATAAATTACGTTACTTTTGATAGATTTAGAATTACGCCTTGCTTTTTTAATAAAATGATTGATTTAAAACTCTTGACCAAAAATATTGTAACTTTAAAAAAAGACACACGTAAAGTCCAAAAAAAAAATGAGAAAAAGCCCCGTAACTTTAAAGACACACACACAAACTCAAAAACAATTTAAGATTAATAAACATTGACTTATTACGACTCGCTTTTGAATCAAATTATTGATTTACTCTCACAAAAAAAATACCGTAACTTTAAAAAGACACACCTAAAGTCCAAAAAAAAAAAAATTCAAAAAAGCCCCGTGACTTTAAAGACACACACACAAACTGAAAAACAAGATAAGATTAATAAACATTTACTTATTACATCTTGCTTTTGAATAAAATTATTGATTTACTCTTGCAAAAAAAAAAAAAAAAGACCATAACTTTAAAGACACACACACACAAACTCAAAAACAAGATAAGATTAATAAACATTTACAAAAATGAAAAAAACTAACATCATATAATAGTATTAGTTAGTAGAATATTTTATTACAAATCTAAGAAGTCAGATCTTTTTAGATCAAATCGATCATTTAGGTCCGGCCCGAAATCGTTATATGTTTTTGATTAGCATCAACGCCATCTTAAGGCGAATACAACCATTATTTCTATGAGATTTAATATCAAGAATACTATTTATACCATTTACACCTTTCTTAAACACTTTATCAATACTCTTTATTTATATCAAAACTAACAGTTTCGACTGTCCTGAAGTCATCATCAGAGCTACAATATTCAAATATATAACTATATAATTAATACACTTATACACATTTTCATATACATAATTAAATACACAATACCAATACCAACAAAAATAAATATATATTTTAACCTGACCATTATATAATCTTTTTCCAATTTATTACTTTATTCTTAAATAATTCAATCAATATTTATTTTATATATCATTTTATTTTTTTTTGAAAATATTATTTATTATAATTATAAACTTTTAACATTTATTCTACTATTTAATACATATTATTGTCATTTCTAACCCTTTTCTTATTTTTATTAAATATTTTATAATTATCAATTAACCTTTCCCACATTACAAATTACTTTTATACATTACAAAATTACCTACCTCTTTACAGTCCTATTTCTAAAAACCCAACTGACAAAATTTTCAAAATTTGTACACTTGTTTAACACCTCCCTCTATTGTCATCTTCTTCAACTTTTTTCTTTTAACCTTTTTCAAATTCAAACTAGGGATTTTGGAGTAAGGACAATAATTTTATAAGCAAATTATTATTAATAATAGTTTGAAATTTGAAAAAGGTTAAAAAAAAAAAAGTTGAAAAAAATGACAATAGAGGGAGTTGTTAAACAAGTGTACAAATTTTGAGCTGGGTTTTTAGAAATAGGATTGTAAAGAGATAGGTAATTTTTGTAATGTATAAAAGTAATTTCTAATGTGGGAACGGTTAATTGATAATTATAAAATATTTAATAAAAATAAAAAAGATTAGAAGTTGATTTATAATATAAGTAAAATGACAATAAACATCACATGATCACCATTTCTTATGCTTGCTTATAACTGTTGTTAAAACAGGCAAAACTCACTATACGTATTGCCCCACATAAGCAAGCTAGAATAATCAATGGCTTATATGACTATATAAGCTGATGAGCTTGGATTGAAAATATTAAGGTGTTTTCAATTTAAGACTCATAGTTTTATAGTTAAATTGAGATAAAAGGTGTGTGCTGGAGGGTTGCATTAGATCCTAAGATCTAGATGCAGTGCTCTCAGATCCAAGGCTCCTCGCTGACAAGGCCACAAACCAGAAACTAGTCTGGGAATATTGGATAAGTAGGCACTAGATGGGGATTTTATGCACAAGCCTTCTGGTGTACATTGATTACTCTAGCTTGCTGTGTGTGGCAATACGTATAGTGAGTAAATATTAAAGTTTATAATTATAATAAATAATAATTTTTTAAAAAAATAAAATTAAGTGGATATAAAATAAATATTGATAGAATTATTTAAGAGTAAAGTAATAAAATGGAAAATGATTATATAATGGTCAGGTTAAAATGTATATTTATTTTTATTAGTATTGTGTATTTAATTATATATATGAATGTGTATAAGTGTATCGTAGAAAAAAAATTTATATAATTATATATTTGAATATTGTAGCTCTGATGATGACTGCAGGTGTTAGTTTTGATATAAATAAAGAGTATTGATAATTTAAGAAAGGTGTAAATGGTATATGTTAAAGTAGAAATCAATACATAGAAAAAGAAAAGAAAATTATAATACAATTTATGTGAGGTAGAATCCGATAACTAACAACTTCATTGCATTAAGTTAATGGTTATTGTTTTAAAAGCATTAGCAACCAAAGAATAGTCACTTTTTTGAATTATTATTAGTTTAATGAAGATATATGTGCAGTTATATGCATATTTACCAAGATTAACAATATAGTTGGTAATTGGTAGACTAATATATATATTGTAACCGGACCGCCATACAACCGTTTTATTATCTCAGTTGTAACAATTTTCTGATGAGCATGCTGTAGGAAGGAACTATCAATTGACATTCCTAATGCAGATGTTAATGGCACCTACAACAATATTTCCTGCTCATCAGAGGGTGTAGTACAATAGAGACTGGGAACATCTAAACATTTATATGTTTGGTTTTCCAAACAGCGCCATTAGAGTTCTGTCTTACTACAACCTGACTGGCCTTGGTCTAGCTATGTCTGACGTAGCTCAGAGAACATGAGATTCTCATGAACTAGTGCTATAATTGATGAGTGATGTGATAGATAAAACAAAATAGAATTGGATAACTGGACAACCAATTTAATTTTTAGTAACAAAAATTTATTAGATAACAATTAAAGAATAAACTTGTAAACATTCTGGTCTAGTAATAATTCATTCCGAATTCATTTAATAGTTCATTTTGAATTCACTTGAGAGAAGATAATTATGAAAATCCTAATTCAATGACAGTTCATTAATTTTTTTTATGAGAAGAAGCTTGTGATTATACTGATTTAATAATTATTCATTCCGAATTCAGTTAACAGTTCATTTTGAATTCACTGGAGAGAAGATAATTATGAATATACTAATTCAATGATAGTTCATTAATTTTTTTTATGAGAAGAAGCTTGTGATTACTCTGATTTAATAATTATTCATTCCGAATTCAGTTAACAGTTCATTTTGAATTCACTGGAGAGAAGATAATTATGAATATCCTAATTCAATAATAGTTTATTAATTTTTTTTATGAGAAGAAGCTTGTGATTACTCTGATTTAATAATTATTCATTCCGAATTCAGTTAACAGTTCATTTTGAATTCACTTGAGAGAAGAAAATTATGAATATCCTAATTCAATGATAGTTCATTAATTTTTTTATGGGAAAAGCTTGGGATTATTCTGATTTAATAATTATTCATTCCGAATTCAGTTAACAGTTCATTTTGAATTCACTGGAGAGAAGATAATTATGAATATACTAATTCAATGATAGTATAATTTTTATGAGAAGAAGCTTGTGATTATTCTGATTTAATAATTATTCATTCCGAATTCACTTGAGAGAAGATAATTAGAAGCAGCAAAGCATTTATGGTTTATACAATGATTCATTTGTTCATTTAATTAATCATTATTGACTAATAAATATTTGAGCTCAACAATTCTTGGTTTATAGAGCATTTATCCTTTGATAATTGAGGCATTTATAACTTAGCCAATGTAGAAGCATATTTTTACACATAAACTTTATTACATTATAATAAGTTTAGAAGCAGTTAAATATTCATGATTTATAGAGTATTTATCATTTGATAATTGATGCATTTATATTTTAGCCAAATGTAGAAATATGTTCTTACACATAAACTTTATTACATTATAATAAGTCTAGAAGCATTTAAATATTCATGATTTATAGAGTATTCATCATTTATAGAGCATTTATCATTTGATAATTGAGGCATTTATAACTTAGCCAATGTAGAAGCATATTTTTACACATAAACTTTATCACATTACAAGAAACCCAGAAATATCCAAATATTTGTGATTTATACAGTATTTCATCATTTTTGAATTATTACTGATTGGTAGACATTTGAACTCAACAAATTTTTGTTTATAGAGCATTTCATTTAGAAGCAGTCAAGCATTTATAACTTATACAATAATTTATTTAAGGTAAGAACCTTATAAGCAGTCAAGCATTTATAACTTATACAATAATTTATTTAAGGTAAGAACCTTATAAGCAGTCAAGCATTTATAGCTTATACAATAATTCATTTTGTAATATTTGAGACTTATGTTTTAATATTTTATAAAAGTTACCTTCCAGTTTTACGGTCCATTTTATTCAAACGAAGGCAGGCTATTTCATTAATAGAAAGTCATGGTGTAGCGTGGAGAGATTGAAGCACTTAATTTATTCCAGTTTCATGATAATTTCTCTAGTAAAACTTTTTATTTTGATTTTCACGTCTTGTTAAAGCCCTCTGTGTAAAACGATAGAGAGAAAAAAATTTCTTCTTTCTTCAACGACGTGTCTAATTTGAATACTGCCTCAGTTTAACTCAAGTATCCTTTTTTTTTCTTTTTAATGATTGGATAATTAATTTCTTTCTTTTTTTTATTGAGACAGATAAAAAAAAAATAAAACAAGACGATATAACATTTTATTTAAATCCATCAATATTAAAAATCAAAAATATGATTTTATTTTCCATTTTTAACGAATCACAACTTTATTGCGTTTCCAATTAGACCGAATCACGCTAGACGTTATTGAATGGGGGGGGGGTGTTCTTATGGATATTTATATGAGGAACAGTATTCCTGTTTCATTACCCCTCACCAAGTTTTGGGATGAAATCGCCTGGAAGTACGATTTCATTCCATATACTATACACATTATTTCTCAGTACTGCCTGGTTTTAGATATGCTGATGAATGGGTAAGATGAGCTGGAAAAGTGAATACATGAACCATAGCCTCCATAGCCTCCAATGTCGAGACAAATAGATGGCCAAGCACAAACTACCAGTACACACCGCCTCATGACGTCACGAGAAAATATCTCATTTTTAAGCACTACCTCTCTTGTACCTAGAAGCATCATCCAACCAAGAATAGGAGCCAGAGAAAAAAAATCAATTTGGCACTCAGCCAACCCTGCTCAGCTTCGGTGAGTCTTAGGGGCTATCATTTGGCCTATCCATGAGACCTATATATACGCACTGCTGGACTACTCTTGAAGCACAACATCCAGGTCGGGATAGTGCCGAGCATATACTTCGGAGCATCATAACACAATGCATCCAAGCAGCTCTGCTCAATCATCCACCATCTCAACATGAAAAATACAAGTTCATGCATCACTACATCACACTCACAAACTTTCTCCATCAGCTATCTCTACTTTATTCTGAATCATAACTGCAACCCGGTTTGGGGAACTGAGGGTCATGGTCAGTTCTCCTATAGTCCTCTTTTATATTATGAGGTGACATACTTCTGGATTGTCTCTTTGTTGAAAATTTATCATGTTCAACATTACTGTGGTGTCTTGCTTCTTCATTTCTGTATTTTCTTTGGAGATCCTTGTTACTGTTTGATCTTCTAATTATACGTGTCCGATATGGACCATGAACACCATCTGTAAATTTTCTCCTGTTCCTCTTCCATGGTGGTATTTCATTTTTACATAAAAGTTCCTTTTTAAGTGGTTCTTCTGCCACAATAATTATTTTTTTAGTATTTATAAAAGTTTCTTGTTGCTTAATTTCTTTCACACTTATAAATCCTGAGTTTTCAGATTCCTTTTTAGTGTCTTTTCCTGCGTAAGCAACTATATTTTTAATAACAGTCTTTATATTTTCCCTTTCTGTACTCAATTTTTGATTTGAGTTTATTAAGCTTTTGTTCATAATTTTTACATATGGTTGAGGACTAACACACTTTTCTTTCCATTTTATGGTTTCTTTCTCTATCTCTGTTACTATTTCATAGCATATATCAGACAATTTTTCTGAAACATTTTCTTCTATATTGGACAGTCCCTTTGTTATATTTTGATTATGTTCATTTTCACGTTTTTCATCTTCTTGAAGATCAGAAGATTTTAATTTTACTTTATTAGATTCCTTTTCATCCATTTGAAACTCTTTTACTGTATTTGATACAATTTCATTCTCAGCTTCCATATATACTGTTTCTTTCTTTTCAATTTTAGAGGTATATTCCATAATCAGAAGTTTTCCTGAAGGTAGACTGACAATTTCAAGATCACTCTTTGTAATTTCAATTTCTTCCTTTTTAACAATCTCAAATTTTGCTTCATCAGTAATAGGATATTCAATTTGTGATTCCTTTAAAATATCTTTGGTTGGAAATTTCAAAGTTTCCTCCTCATCCAAATTTTTAGACTGAGTTATTTCTTTTATTAACTGGTTGAACTTTTCATTCTGATTTTCCACTGCTTCCATAATTTGTTTTTTATCTTCTTCTCTCTGTTTGATATCTTCTTCTCTTTGCTTGTCTCTTTTTTGGTTATCTTCTTCTCTTTGCTTGTCTCTTTTTTTGTTATCTTCTTCTCCTTTCTTTTGGCCTGCTTTTATAATTTCCAGTATCTGGGCTAATGTAACTATTTTTTCTGTTTTCTCTGATTCCTCATCTGCTTTAGCTTCTTGCTTATCTTCTTTCTCAGGAGGATCCTCTATGCTTTCTGTATTCATCATTTTTCTTGATTTCGATCTGGTTTTCATCAATGTTTTATTCTAGTTTAATGGTATCTTTTTAGTTTCAACCTTAATACGCTTCTCTCTCCATCCACACCATGACCTCACTCCATCTTCTTTGAAATGCCTGTTTCATTCTTTATGCCATTCATTTTGTTTTGCCTTTCTTTTAAACTTTTATTTCTTTATCCTTCCTGAACAATTTACATCACTATATCATATGCACTGTTCATATCACAGAATCGTGATCTGCTTATGCTTATGAGTAGGCTAGCTAGATCGGACTTCATAGTAAGGTGGCAATGTAATAAGTGCCTATGGTTAGGCTAGCTGAATAAAGCCTCACAGTTGAAAGACAAATGTAACTGGAGCCTACGTTACGGTGCCAAATGTAAGCAGAGCCCACAGGTAGGTTAGCCAGGTAAAGCCTCACAGTTGAAAGACAAATGTAACTGGGCAGGAAAGAGGAAGGGGTTAGAGGTAGCTCCAGTTGGACGACAAATGACGGAGCCAAGGTGAAATGTAAGAGAGCCCACAGGTAGGTTAGCCAGGTAAAGCCTCACAGTTGGACGACAAATGTAACCGGAGAACTAAAAATAGTTTATCCAGGTAAAGCCCCACGTTGGGCGCCAAATGTAACCGGACCGCCATACAACCGTTTTATTACCTCAGTTGTAACAATTTTCTGATGAGCATGCTGTAGGAAGGAACTATCAATTGACATTCCTAATGCAGATGTTAATGGCACCTACAACAATATTTCCTGCTCATCAGAGGATGTAGTACAATAGAGACTGGGAACATCTAAACATTTATATGTTTGGTTTTCCAAACAGCGCCATTAGAGTTCTGTCTTACTACAACCTGACTGGCCTTGGTCTAGCTATGTCTGACGTAGCTCAGAGAACATGAGATTCTCATGAACTAGTGCTATAATTGATGAGTGATGTGATAGATAAAACAAAATAGAATTGGATAACTGGACAACCAATTTAATTTTTAGTAACAAAAAATTTATTAGATAACAATTAAAGAATAAACTTGTAAACATTCTGGTCTAGTAATAATTCATTCCGAATTTAATTAACAATTCATTTTGAATTCACTTGAGAGAAGATAATTATGAAAATCCTAATTCAATGACAGTTCATTAATTTTTTTATGAGAAGAAGCTTGTGATTATACTGATTTAATAATTATTCATTCCGAATTCAGTTAACAGTTCATTTTGAATTCACTGGAGAGAAGATAATTATGAATATACTAATTCAATGATAGTTCATTAATTTTTTTTATGAGAAGAAGCTTGTGATTACTCTGATTTAATAATTATTCATTCCGAATTCAGTTAACAGTTCATTTTGAATTCACTGGAGAGAAGATAATTATGAATATCCTAATTCAATAATAGTTTATTAATTTTTTTTATGAGAAGAAGCTTGTGATTATTCTGATTTAATAATTATTCATTCCGAATTCAGTTAACAGTTCATTTTGAATTCACTTGAGAGAAGATAATTATGAAAATCCTAATTCAATGACAGTTCATTAATTTTTTTATGAGAAGAAGCTTGTGATTATACTGATTTAATAATTATTCATTCCGAATTCAGTTAACAGTTCATTTTGAATTCACTGGAGAGAAGATAATTATGAATATACTAATTCAATGATAGTTCATTAATTTTTTTTATGAGAAGAAGCTTGTGATTATTCTGATTTAATAATTATTCATTCCGAATTCAGTTAACAGTTCATTTTGAATTCACTTGAGAGAAGATAATTAGAAGCAGCAAAGCATTTATGGTTTATACAATGATTCATTTGTTCATTTAATGAATCATTATTGACTAATAAATATTTGAGCTCAACAATTCTTGGTTTATAGAGCATTTATCCTTTGATAATTGAGGCATTTATAACTTAGCCAATGTAGAAGCATATTTTTACACATAAACTTTATTACATTATAATAAGTTTAGAAGCAGTTAAATATTCATGATTTATAGAGTATTTATCATTTGATAATTGATGCATTTATATTTTAGCCAAATGTAGAAATATGTTCTTACACATAAACTTTATTACATTATAATAAGTCTAGAAGCATTTAAATATTCATGATTTATAGAGTATTCATCATTTATAGAGCATTTATCATTTGATAATTGAGGCATTTATAACTTAGCCAATGTAGAAGCATATTTTTACACATAAACTTTATCACATTACAAGAAACCCAGAAATATCCAAATATTTGTGATTTATACAGTATTTCATCATTTTTGAATTATTACTGATTGGTAGACATTTGAACTCAACAAATTTTTGTTTATAGAGCATTTCATTTAGAAGCAGTCAAGCATTTATAGTTTATACAATAATTCATTTAAGGTAAGAACCTTATAAGCAGTCAAGCACTTATAACTTATACAATAATTTATTTAAGGTAAGAACCTTATAAGCAGTCAAGCATTTATAACTTATACAATAATTTATTTAAGGTAAGAACCTTATAAGCAGTCAAGCATTTATAGCTTATACAATAATTCATTTTGTAATATTTGAGACTTATGTTTTAATATTTTATAAAAGTTACCTTCCAGTTTTACGGTCCATTTTATTCAAACGAAGGCAGGCTATTTCATTAATAGAAAGTCATGGTGTAGCGTGGAGAGATTGAAGCACTTAATTTATTCCAGTTTCATGATAATTTCTCTAGTAAAACTTTTTATTTTGATTTTCACGTCTTGTTAAAGCCCTCTGTGTAAAACGATAGAGAGAAAAAAATTTCTTCTTTCTTCAACGACGTGTCTAATTTGAATACTGCCTCAGTTTAACTCAAGTATCCTTTTTTTTTCTTTTTAATGATTGGATAATTAATTTCTTTCTTTTTTTATTGAGACAGATAAAAAAAAAATAAAACAAGACGATATAACATTTTATTTAAATCCATCAATATTAAAAATCAAAAATATGATTTTATTTTCCATTTTTAACGAATCACAACTTTATTGCGTTTCCAATTAGACCGAATCACGCTAGACGTTATTGAATGGGGGGGTGTTCTTATGGATATTTATATGAGGAACAGTATTCCTGTTTCAATATATATATATGCAATGGCTGTGAATCTAAAGATGAATGAATAAATGAATTACATTTCTGATAGTTAACAACATATAGAATTATATCCTTGATGCATTAAAGATATGAGGTATTTATTAAATAGCCTAGCAAAAACAATTTTTTTTTTTTTTTTGGTAACTTGTTTTTTATGGGTTTTTAGAATTATTTAGGGTACTGATTCAGAAAATTGCACTGGAAAGACTGCATCAACTCTAGCTTTTTAAATCGGGTTGAACTTATAAAATTTTAGTTCACTCTTTAAAAAATCTCTTCTGCAGAATTAGAATATTATACCAAGTTTTCTTATTTGAATGGTCAAATTTATTTAAATTAGCCATATTTGTGTGTGTGTGTGTGTGTGTGTGTGTAATAAACTTTGTTTTACAATTACTTGTCTACCTCCTTTCCTATAATGCAAACAGCATAAAAGTGTAAAGCTCAAATGAGAAAATCACTTTTGTTCTGTTTTATTACATAATTATGTGCAAAAAATTGAGATGGTAAATAACGATTTTCATAGACTACATAAATTCATATTTCACAGGATTTCTCAACCTGATCTGTTATAAGCAATTGTGCATAAATTTAAATTTCAACAGTTTTTTTCAACTTGTTCTTCTATTATCTGTTTTGTGTTTTGGCATACAAGTTAACAAATATAATGAGAGTGCTTATATATTTCTAACTGTAGTTTTACATCCAAAACATTGTATTATAAAAAATTAAGTAACTTAACTGTATAATAGTTGTGATTGTATAGGAGGTATATGTATTGTAATTCTTAATTTCTTTCGTAAAGAAACTAATGATTGGGAAATAAATAGTAGGATTAGTAAATAACTATATCCAAATAAAAAAAAATTTTTTAAAGTCAAAAAAAATTAAAACCTTTATTTAGAGAGACCAATGACCGTGTGGCTTGAATTTAATGTATAGAGAAAAGTGTGTTTGTATTTTATTTAAAATTATAGCATATTATTATATAGAGGGGAAGGGAGATTGACTAATGCGCGCATTGTAATATCTTAAAATGTTGATTTATATTAATCATAATATTTGTAAATGAAAATGATAGTATGAATAAAAATTAAACTTGTCATAGATAGTATTTGTTTGACAGTTCTTTACAGGAGAATAGGTTTAAATTTTCAGGAAATTATGAAGGATATTTTGTACTAATAAGAATATGAACAAGTAGATCAATATTTAGTATTATGGATATGTGCGTGCTTGAGTGTGTGTATGACGTATATATAGATTTTTTTTTGATCTTGGAAATTTACGCATTGTACTGTATATTATTTGATAGTATAATATAAAAAAGAATTTATTTTGTATGGGTTTTACAGGAATTGGTTATTGTTTTCAGTTCTGAATTTGATTTTAAGTTTTAGAAAAATTTACACCTGGGTCTCATTTTACGCAATAGATAGGTTCCTCAGAAAACACGCGCAAACAAAATCGTGAAAAAGTAGACGTAACTTACCTTGAAAAAGGGGGGATATGGACTGAGATTTTTCAAAAATCGCATAAAAGCAAAGCACCAACGTAAAATTACTTTAAAATTCATGCAAAAAAAAAAAGGAAATAAAATATGACTAATAAAAATTTTCAAATTTGAAAAAAATTGATTCAAGACAAACTTTTTTTAACTATAATATTTAATTTTATTCAAAACAATATATTTTTATGCATAATTTATAGTAATTTACATTTTTTTATACATGTTTTAATTATTATCGCGATTTGCCGATAAACAAGTTCGTTTGCACACTCGTAAAAAAATCAGATTCTTCGCGAGAAAATACAACTAGCGCCAACATCACTCTCATGTTGTTAATGGTTTTCTGGTGACAACGTAATTAGTAATTAATCTAACAACTAAAAATTAAATTCTTATTTTGTCTTTAATTTTTTAATTTTCAATTTTAATTATGCTCACTGCTATTACTGATTAAAAATAAACTTGCGGACACTAAATGATTAATAATTGATTACGTTCTTTTTTAAAAAGTAAAAAGAGAATGTGATTTAAAATACAAAATTAACACGCACAATGTTTGAACAAATTTACATTATAATCTTGTAAAATTTAATGTGTGTATACATAAAATGTGGAAATCATGATTTTAATTTCATTATTGCATAAAATCTTATTATTATAAAGCACTGAAAATATTGAAATTACTAAGAAGAAAGTCGAATTCCAATAATGTGCTATTACTTTCAATATACGCAAAATTTATTATTTAAAGTAATAGTGCATTATCGGAGTACGACTTCCGGTGAAACATGGAATCGCGTAACTTCAAAATCGTGTTAAATAAGTCCACGTAAAAAGAGACCCAGATGTTTTTTTTTTTTTTAAGTTGAATATTTCTCGCTGACTAGTGTTTATAATTAATTCGAGTATCAATCTCAGCTTTCATTCCAAATGACAGTTTTCCTATTTCATAGCACTTATTTTAATAAACTTTATATACATACATTATTCAGGCACATATATATTGCAGTACCATTTACATATCACAATAAAACTATAATATATTTTTTTTTAAAATTTCTTTTAAATTTATATATCCACTAAAATTTAGTTACTTATTTTTTAAATTTTCTCAGAATGTATTCTTATATACATATATTATTGAGTCACACATTAGGAAAGTATTTTTGTCTTGAATTCTCAGATAAAAATAGATTAATACAACCACACTTGGGTCACCATTTTATTGTATCGGTAACCTGGAGGGACAACCTTTAAATATGACCAATCAATGCAACTTTCATAGGATTATATATAAAGAAGATAAGAATAGATGATTGAACCTAACAAGTTATATTTCCCAATCATCACAAAATCAACATTAGTGATTCAAAAATAGGTTTACCATTCAGAAATAGTTTTTAATAAAAACACATGCATTTTCACCCTTTACTAGGTCACCATGCTGAATGGACCAATTTCAAATACTATAATCCCTCAATTCAAGATAACATTCAGCATTTGCTCAATGATTAAACATTCTCTCTAATTTTTTAAACATGGACCTGGTAAGTGCTAATGTGAACATTTGAAATGACAGCTACTATATAGAATGGCACTGACAACTTGAATTTTGAAAACTTATAATTACAACTAACCAAAGTATGTATATAAACATACACACACACACAGTTGAAAATACAAGCAGTCCTTGACTTTCGTACCTAATTGTTTCATGAAACATGTATGAAAGTTGAAATGTATGAAAGCAAAGCAATATATAAAAAAAAAGGTGTTTTTAAAATATTTATTATTTAATGAGGCGTATTAGCTTATACATAAATGACACTTTATTGATTAGTATCTGGTGTTTTCTGTATAAATTTATCAAGAGATGGTTGAATTATATTCTTCTTGATAACCTAATCTGGACAATACAATTCATTATCTACATATCATATTAATACAATAATTATATTGTAACTAATACGCGCTTTCCCTCATTTACTTCACTTTATATTTTATTAATTATCAACTAGTTATTGAGATTTGCCTTATTCCGATTGCACATTTCTTTCCAGAGGGTGAATTGATATGCCTACGCATTCATCATATGTATAGCTCTGACCATCCCCTCCCATACGAAATTTTCCCATGTTCTGAATCATCCTTCTCTTTTTTGTGAAGTTTTCCTATTATTCGGCCATTCAAAGGGTGAAGAAAAAGGTTTCGGCTGTTAAATACAAACATGGATATACGTAAATTAATACAATTCGGTCCCTCCCAAACTTAACCAACTCTCTCACTGCGCAAATGTCCGCATTTATGGGCTACGGCCCAAGCACCAATCTTGCTATTTAACAAGAATCGTGGAATTCACTAACAATAAATTAACTCAATAAATTTTCAGCTTTTGCCCGGTTTATACTAGCTTATGCTCAGGGGTGGTGGCGTAACACGCCGGAGAATAAATGGCAGGTGAATTAAAATCTCTTTCCCTTTCTTTTACCTTTATCTAAAACATTTGTTTCCTAGAATTACCAAACATATATCAACATGCACTCTTAGAAAAGTCATAATGGAATCTATTTCAAAACATACGACATGTATTCCAAACAAAATATATATATATATAATAAAATGTAAAAGAGACAAATAAACAAACAAAAAAAAAAAAAAGTTTGTTTTGTTAAATTTAAAATCTATTTATGTTTATTTGAAGAAATTATAAAGTGGCTCACACATGTATATGACATAATATTCTGTTTACAGGATGTTATAGTTAAAGAATAAAATCTATGAAGCAAAATATGTATAAAGTTATTACACTATTTGATTTTTGTGTATTTAAAGATTGGAAATAATAACAAATATATTTATCGCTGTTTTGACGAGTCTTCGTATTAAATTAAATATCTCTGAGTGCACTCTTTGTGATTATTAATTCTTTTACTTCTATTCTAATTCCTTGGGTGAACGTGGATAAAATTGCGAGTCCATTCTGTCTTTCAATTCAGTGTTCTAATTAAGAAGTTCATCGTTCCATGACAGATCTGTGGAATGGCGGACATCAGGCGCAGGATTCATTTGTCGTATTTCTTTTTTTTTTATATAATATTTAGGGCAATATGTCTCTTAATATCTTGCATGGCCTCAAAGGTACAGAAGGAACTGGAGTCTAACATAGACCCCCAGCACGATGAGAACTTTACCCCATGTGTTTCATGGAGTCTCCTTTATATCTTTTCTTTTTTTCTGGTCAAAAATGATTTTATAAATCTCCTCTTTTTGCCACGTATTGCCTTCTGCCTTCTCTCTGCAATAATCAATAGCCAACTGCCAAAAACAAAATGTCCTCCCTCTCAACAATGTTTTATCTTTTTTTTTATCTCTAGCCAAAAATTTTTTTACCCAATACGCGAACAAAAGAAAAACCACTTAGCAACTTGGTCTTAACTTTTGCTATTTTTGGAAATTCCCTCTAACTACGCTTTGTTGTTTACCTTGATAATTAGACAATAGGATCCTCAAGAATTTAATTTCTTAATGGACATTCCGCCTGTTCTTTTCTTTTAGCTAACACAAAAATCATTTCCACAAAGTTTCGAACCTTGATAATATATTAATCTTATTAATATAAATGAAACATCCAACTATTAACTATGTCCGTTTCAATAACAATACAGTCCTTTCGACTAATTGATTCGTGAAAGGTAAACGAAATTCCTTTCTTTTTTTCTTTATATTTTAAAATATTTGAAAATCTCTTGATTTTATTCATTTTTCTTATCGCCTTCAACACAATATTTATCAATATACACATATGCCACAAAATAAGAATAAAATAAGTGAGAGAAAGAAAGTAAAATATATACATTAATATTAGTAACCCATCACCACTATTATTATTATTATTTACGTAACTATCCTTTCCAAATACACAACTCATGAAACAAAACACACACACACATACATACATAGCCCGATTTATTCTCTCCCTTGTAACAGGGTTTGAACCCAGTTCCTGTTACAATATATATAAATAAAAATTAGACTTATTATCAAATTTTTTAAATATATATAATCCTGTTCAATAATTAATTTATTAATAAAAAATTAAATAATTTGACTTTTATCTTTCAATTAAGGCTAGGAAAACAAAACTTCTGTTTCTTTTAAACATTAAAACTTAACCTCCTCCTCTTATTTTCTATAAATTTAAACAGATTTTTTTTTCTTACAACTTAAAATGTATAGGAAAATGAGAAAAGGTAGTGGGAGAGGATTAAGTTTTGATATTTAAAAAAAAAAGGATTTTGTTTTCCTAGCAATAATTAAAAGACAAAAGCAATAAAATGTCAATTTATTTCTTTTATTATTAATAAACTAATCATCAGACAGGATTATATATTTTTTTAAAAATCTGATAGTAAGTGTAATTTTTTAAAATATATATATTATTATTGCATTAACGTATATATAATGAATTTTATTATCTGGAATTATCCGTAATCAATATTGGTGCCTGGGGTAGTCCGTAAGTAACCTCTTCTTTTTCTTTGCTTGATAAAAAATTCTGTAACATGTTGTCTTTTCTATTGCCCTCCTACGAAATAGCAAATTGTATGTACGAAAGTAGAATGTATGAAAGTCAAGGACATCCTGTAATTATTTTAGAATACATTCATACACTAGCTAAAGATATTTAAAAAAAATGAATAGATAAAAGTAACATAGCAACTAATACATATGAAATACATTCTCATAAAGTAATCAGATTGTACTGACTTATTAAGGCCTTTTCTATATATTGATTTATTTTTTTTTTTAAAGTATCAAAACAAATAATCTTACCATGATATTTTTTTTAAAAAACTTCCTAATGATCTGCATTGGGTGAAAACTTGAGATGTTTCTTTTTCCAATTCATTCAAGTTAAATGTTCTATTTTCCAAAAAATGATAGGTACACACATTTTTCATAAGCGTTTTATTTGATCCAGGGTTATGGCATTACATTTGAACTCAGGCAATTTTCAGATGATGGCTTCATGATTATGGCGAATTAGTACACTTTAGATTAATTTACAATGCATTTCTGTAACTATACGAACAAATAATAGTTGTTTTCCATAAAGCAAATGGTCCGTTGCCATCAAGGAAGATTTATATTTAATCAATTATAGCAGCATAATTTCCCAAACAGTGATATATTTTTCAGCCATGTTAGAATTCACAAAGTAAAAAGTTTCTTGTGGTCTTTCCAAGAATCAGAGCTATACTTTTTTTTTACTCCCTAGTCCAGTGTTAATGAAAGAATGTGTCAACTTCTTTTAATCTCTCTTATAAATTCTTTTATACTTTTTTTAAACTAAAATACTCAAACACTAGTAATTAAAAACTACAGAATGAATTGGAAATTTAAAGAAAAAAAATCAAATTTAAAAAACTGAACAAGTAATAAATATTTACAACATTAATATAATTACATTCAAATATCAGCCTTTCAAGCTAATTGTGTAAGTGCTTTTTGCGAAGCTTTCCTTGCCAGTACTTCAGATTTGCTCATATATAAGCATTTGAGTTGTAGAAATAGGTGGATTCATTTTATTCCTGCATAAATACTACATCTTGTATTGGAAGGGAAAGTATTCATTTATTATTAACACTCGCAAAAAGCGCTTGCACAATTAGCTTGAAAGGCTGATATTCGAATGTAATACAATTATAGGCACAGCGCTATATATATAAAAATAAATGCTTATTAACATTAATATAAGGTAAATGATATATAAAAGACAAACTAAATTATATTCACAATACAGTTTATCAATACTAAGTAAATAAAACCTCAGAATTTTTGAATATAGAACAATCAAGTTGAGGTTTTCATAATTTTAGTTTTTCATTTTACAAGCATGGCTTTCTTTATCAATTTCTCTATCAGAATCTTATACTTCTAAATAGATAGCATGTAATCCTATGTGTCTGACTAATAATCTTCAAAAGCTTTCTAAATCATAATCACACACTTCTTAATGCTTATACCAACATTTTTTCTATAAATAGTTTTATATACAATAATGTCAGTAAAAAAATTATTATCACCTTTGTTTGAAAGCTAGGATCTCAACATTTCCTTGATAATTGTAGAGATTCAAAAACATATTCCAAAAAATAGGTAGATCATATCGTGCATAATAAGTTCATTAATAATATCTCTGCAATATGTCTTCCATTAAAGTTTTGCATCAGTGGTATATTAAAATCGATGCTGTTTATATGCTCTAGCCATTGGTGAAGCAACGATATACATATCAAACTATACCAGAATAAAATAAGAAGATTAATTTTTTTCAGTAAAAAAATAACCAAAAATTATAAGATGTTAAAAAACATGAAAATAATATTAAGTATTCAAAAACAAATATGAAATTAATTTATTTTTATGAAAGACAATGACTGAAAAATAATTAATTTGTTTAAAAACATGAAAATTTATTTTGAAAACAAACCTAAAGTAATTCTGCATGGAAAATATTATGTGCAGAAAGTGCAGATATTTGTTTATTAAAACAAAACAAACATGAAATTAATATATTTTCATAAGAAACAATGAATGAAGAACAAATGTTGAAAAATAGATTTGAAGTTAAGAATATTATTTTCATTGTGCCTAGGCTTCTTTCATTGAGTCAATATAAAACTGCTAGGAAATGACTATTGAATGAGGGAAATCTCTGAGGTTTAAATTTATACTAACAGGTCATTCATCTGAATATATAATTGAGACCAATGCCCTCTTTTCACTACTTATCACTTGAATAAATCTTTCATTTTGTCAGAAAAAACATGAGTAATCAAAACTATTGCTTATATATTTCAAATAACTGAATGATGGCAAATTATTTTACGGTAATTTACTACAGCGCTTGCTCTTGTTGAATAATAAAAGTCAATACTTTTCACCATAAACATAATTAATTTTCTTTACTATATGGAATTAAAAATTTTATATGTGCTTCTTGGTTTTCTAATTAAATTTACTATGGAATTGTATTTCCAGAGTAGAAATAGTGACAGACAAAGTTTAATTATTACTTAAATGAATGTTTTAGCATTTGCTTTGTTTTCACCATAAGTGTAGCTAATTTTCCCATTTTTTGTAAAATTCAAATTTTTTGTATTTCTTAATTTTTTTTAATTACTTTATTATAGAATTGTGTTTGTTCTGGTCTGCTTTCAATTTTTTTAAATGAACGTTGGACAAAACAATTTCTATTAATTTGCTATGAAATAGCATTTGCAATCCTCACTAATTAAATTTCTTCCTGATAATTTGTTTTCTAAAATAAATAATATTATTTTCATGTTTTCAAAACATATTCTTTATAAATCAATCACCGACTGTTTGCAAAATAAAATGTTTTTGCTAACAATTATTATCAATTCACAATGGAACTGTGTTGTTTTCAAACATATTACATTCTTTTTATTTTTATTTGCATAAAAAAATGGAACTCATCAATTAATTTATCCCAGTATGTTTCGTATGTGTATAGTGACTCCATAAATATGTAGAGCACATATGCAAACAGTACCTCAAAATCCACTTTCTATATTTATTTTATCAGTGCTAGCTCTTAATTTTATTACTAAAAATTTTTAAATCCTACTTTTAATTTTATAGCACATGTAACTCAGATTGAATATACCTATCTTCTCATAAAATGCAATATAATTTATCACATTTCATGGAAATCTTGAGATATTATATCTCCCATTAGGTTTAAATTTCTAACTACTTTGGTTGACCAAATTCTTATTTTTAGCAAGAGCTTTATTAGTAGTAACATTGACTTTTTTAAAATAATTTTTACTGTATTAAAATTAACTTTAATTGATTGATACACATTAACTAATTTTCACATTGAGGATGAAAGCAATTCTTGATAATACAATTAAAAAACTTGGGATTACAATATATTGATTTATCTATAAAGTCTTTTGCAATCTATCACAATCTAAATAAAGAAATGAGATCACAGCCAGACATAAAAATTTGTAAGATTTGTGGTGCAAATAAAAGTAAGTCTTTATTACATATAGTCATAATAGAATTACTTTTTAAAAAAATTAAATTGTATTACTATCACATTTTTTTTAAATGAATACAAAGTCTTTGATTTAATTTTAAATGTAGGATACATTTCAAAAATTCTTTTAATTAAATATACAAAACTGAGATTTTTTTATATTACTATCTTGCTACAATAATAGACACTTCCATATCAATAAATTGACTTTTTTCCATATATTTGAAACAATGTACATACTAAACAATACATTAATTGCTTAAATTCCAACAATTTAAGTTATCAAACCATTTGAACTATAGTTTTTTATATTGTCTATAACTCTCATCAGACATAAATATAAATATATTCACCAAACAAATAGTATACTAAAATTAAATATTATCAGAAATAAAATATATTAAGATGTTGAAATAAAGTGAAAAGCAACTAAACTAATGATTGTTTCATACTTTCATTAAATGTTTTATTTTCTGATTTCTTTCTGAATACATTTTTTTAAATAGAAAAGCATTTAAACCCTTGCCCAAAAGTGATTTTTATGACTATTATTCAGCTACTGCAAAATATCAAAACTAATAATTCAGATTTTAACTTCTAAAATTTTTTTTCCATAATAGATCATATAGTAATGTGATAACATCAAGCTCTTTACATTTTATCTTCAAGAAAATTTAAGGTAATGATGCTGGTTTTTTTCGTGTTCATTCCTTCCAAAACTTTGTCGTGTGGCCATGAAACTATTCCTGCTTTCTTCCAAAACTAAATATTTGCTTTTCTAATATTAAAGCAGTTTTAATTACAATGGATATTCTCAATCAAATTTCTATATGTAAACTGCTTTATAAACTGCATGAAATTATTCATTTTAAATCTAATTATATTGCAATTCTTTTTCCCAAATGTTTTTTTTTTTACAAATATAATGCATAATTAAAACATTGACTATTTTTAATGCTCCAATCCGTATTATATGTATTGTGTTTGTGTGTATGTACATACGAGGATGTAAACTTTAGTACAACATAGTATTCAAAATTTTTATTTAATGTTATTATGCAACAATATTAAATAGATCAAACCCATTAAAAATGTTATAAAGCAAATGACACAGTTGTATATTACCCTATCAAAAGAAAAATTGATATTTTCAATCAATTATTTTTTTAAAGAATAAAATACGTAAACATAGGAGTTAATACAACAATCACAATTAATAAAGAGAATGAAATAACTTACTAATATTTTGATGCAATGTGTAGGCGTAAGACCTCTTAAATGAGCCAACACAGGAATGGGTTGGCTAAGAATTAAACGTTCGGCTTCTTTCTCAACAATAGAACAAAAGACTCTGTCTTCGCTAAACATTTTATCAAGAGTAAAAACTCCATTTTTTGAATGTGACATTCTAATGTATAATTTATAACTTTTTCATTTATAGAAATTTAAGTATAAATATTTATATATTAGCACCTCTAGTAGTTTAAGCTTAAGTCTTCCCGCGGAAAAAAAAGAGTTGATCAACAACCTCGCGCGTATTTTTTTTTTTTTTTTAAGAAAAATAAATTGGGAAGACAAAAATTATTTATAGTGTATATATTATTGATTAGTAGGTTATCAATGAAAAACTTTTTACCATGTAACTAAAAGAATACACACTAAAAAATGTAATAAATATTGAAACTGAACTTCAGAAAGAAAAAAAAGTAAAAATATATCGCTTGAGGGCAGTAAGAAACAAGTGCATGCGCACTTTTTGTTGTATTTTTGTTATTTATTTACGTTATTCGCGTTATCAGCAAACATGTCGTTTGAGTTAACGTCCGGTGCCCTGAGTAGGTTAATAAATGGCGAAACTGTTAATAAACCAATTGTTCAAATTCTTGGATATAAGAAAATTCCAGGAAACGTTACCAGATATCGTCTTTTAATTTCAGATGGAGAAAAAAGCCATTCCGCTTTCATGCTAGCTACACGAAATAATGAACGCCTTGAAAAAGGTGAATTTGAATCTTTCACTATAGTAAGTCTCAATCGTTTCTTGATTAATCACACACCTGCAAAGAAAAAGGTTTTTGTAATTTTGGATTTAAATGTAATGCATCAAGGTAAAAATGTTGGCAAACAAATTGGAAATCCAGAACAAGTTCTACAAGGAGACAATAAAATCGATTTTTTGAGAGATGATAGGAATCAATCATCTCCAGAAATGTATGAACCATCTGATACGAGCGACGATGAATTTGAACCTGGAACTTCAGATTCTCTTATTAAAAGAGAGCAACCTATCAGAATAGAACAACAGTGCAAGATGGTATTATATCCTATAGCCAGACTGTCTCCATATCTAGACAAATGGACAATCCGAGCAAGAGTGACCAATAAAACTAATATTCACCATTGGAATAATCCTCGAGGAGAAGGTAAACTGTTTTCATTTGATTTAATTGATGAAACTGGTGAAATTAGAGCTATAGTGTTTACCGATTTTGTAGACAAATTCTTTGATATGATAGAAGTAAATAAAATATATTATATTTCACAAGGCGTATTAAAAACAGCTAATAAAAAATTTAATGCTATTAAAAATAGTTATGAAATAACCTTTAGTCCCGAAACTACAGTAGAAATTTGTGATGATGCTGATAAAATTCCAGAAGTGAAATACAAGTTTATACCTATTAAAGATTTAGCAAAAAGAAGAACAAATAGTATGTTTGATGTGATTGGTATATGTAAATATGTTGAAGATATAAGTACTTTTACTTCTAAAACTAAAGGAGATATGATTAAAAGAGTTATTCATTTGGTAGATCAGACTGGTTTTTCTGTCCCCCTGATATTGTGGAAAAATGATGCTGAAAAGTTTGATGGCTCTAATTTTCCAATTATTGCTATAAAAGGAGCTAAATTGATTGATTTAGGAGGTAAATCATTAACTACATTATTATCAAGTCTCACACTAATCAATCCTGACATTGAACAAGCACATACTTTACGTAATTGGTATAATAAAAAAGGTTCATCATTAGCTGTGGAACCAATTTTTAAGCAAAATCCAACTGAATCTAAATCTGTACCTAGTAAAAGTTCAGATTCAGTAGATAAGCAGAGCCATTCTGAATCTCAACCTGGAATTTCTATAAATTTAGATTTAAATTGGAAAACTTTTAATGATATTAAATCTGAAAATATGGGAAGTGATAAATTGGAATATTATTGTGTTAAAGGAACCATTGTTGGCATAAAAAAAGAATCTTGTTTATATCAAGTTTGCACTAATTGTAATAAGAAGATTATAGATTTAGGAAATGGGTTATATAAATGTGAAAAGTGTAAACTTAAATGTTCTAATGTAAAATGGTGTTTACTTCTCAATGCAAATCTAGCTGATGTCACTAACAATCAGTGGGCAATATGCTTTCAAGAAACTGGTGAAATTTTGTTAGGTAAAACATCAGAAGAACTTGGAAATTTACTAGAAAATGATCCTAAGGGATTTGATCAAATATTTATGGATGCTATTTTTAAAGATTACATTTTCAAAGTTAGAACAAAACTGAAAACATACAATGATGGGAATCACTTGAAAATTATTTTACTTTCAGTTATTTGCATAAATCACAATGATTACAATAAGAAATTGATATCAGATATTGTAAAATTTCAGCGTTTACTGTAAATTTTTTATAATTGTTATATATATAAACAACTATCATGATATAGCAAGGAATTTACAAACTTATTTAGAATATCAAGTGACATTATCAAAATAGTATCAAATAATGAACTCTGTGGGTGGGCCAAGTGACATTAAATTTATGTATGATCCTAAAAATGTCACTAAAGTTCTGTGTATGTATAATATACATTTTATATAAGCATATATATATGTGTATGTGTAATTTATGAGTATTTGGATACATAATTCATATATATATAAATACAGTTTTTAAATTCTTTTGAAAACTATTTACATCTTTCACCCATTAAAATATTTAACATATACAGTACTTATAAAGTCTAAATCCAGCTTCATCTGTAAAAAAAAAAAGGTTTTGATTGAAAAATTTTTACTATTGCAATTAACATTTTTGGCCAGATTTCACCAACATTTTTTCTGAATTAACTCATTTATTAACTTTACAAACCATTATAGAATAAAACCATCAATTTATTATAAATTTAATTAAAATCAATAAATAAGGAAAAGAAAAAGTAATGTGGTAATATATCTTTATAGTTTAGAATTATATCATATATATGTCCAAGTTTATTTTCTTAAATTAAAAATAATAATAAAAACTTCAAAATGTGTTTATTAAAATAGATTTGACTTTTTTTAAAAAAAAACTAGAAATGTTATAGAAATTAGATTATTACTTTTTGCATTTTTAAACATAGAATTCTTTTTTGGTAGTTCAAAGTAATTCTTACTCTATTCTATCATTATTATATTAAACCCCTGTAAATAATTTTTACTCTTTTATAGAACTTTTTTTTTAGAATTAGATTTTTTTTTTTTTCTAAATAAGAATTAGATTACTTTGATAATATTTCAGTAAGAAAACAGTTAATAAAAACAATATAGGGAAACATAGATAAAATTAAATTTATTAACCACACTTGAGAATTTTTACTATTACAAATAAAAGTTGCTCTTTTGCTGTAATGGATACTATATATATTAAAACATTAAGTAATTTTAGTTTTGTATATATATTAGAATATTTTAATGAGATTATATTCTCATACACTAGTAATATATTAAAAATACACAATTTATATATGTAAAAACTGAATTATGCCTATTTTTCCATCAAGTGTTTTAAAATGCAATAATTATTTAAATAAAAGATCGAGTTGATTTATATAATTCTTTGGCTTAACATGCTTATATAACGAAAGATATGAAACAGTACTATTCATATTAAAATAGTCATGATGGAGAAAATAGATTATAAAACACATTTTAAAAAAGTATTTTTAATTTCAAACTAATTTTAAATATTATTAACATACTTTTGTTTGTTTATAAATAACCAATTTTTTTATTTATACATTTATTATATATATATATTATTTTGGAGGATGAATGGCGATCGATTGCAAGGCATAATCTTCAAATATATGATATGAGATTAAACCTGCAAAGATCTACCAGCCTTTTCATAACATAATCTGGATTAACTATCCTTAAAAGTTTTTTTTTTGTTATTTTTTTTTTTCTGGAAGTAAATCTCTGTTATCAAAAGAGAGTGCAGAATTTTATAGCACAATACTCTTATTTTTACTTATGTGCCATTGTTTTAAAAACATGAAGCTTTACACTGCCTGTTTCTGAAAGTCTTTTAAAGGTTCCATTTGCATTTATATTTTTAAAATATTATTAATGTGCCAATTTTAATTGGATTTTTTTTTCACATTTGAATTGTTAATAATCAGTCTCCATTGTGGTGCTTTTACTTAAAAGTTTGTTCATCTACTAGATATGTATATTTTAATTGGAAAATTGATTTACAATATTTAGTTGTTTTTTTAAATAGATATATTTTGTGACTAGTTTTTTATCTTTTTTTTTTTTGTCATTTTTACACATATAGTATTTAAACTGTTGTTACTTTTTTTTTTTTTCATATGTCATAGCATCGGCCGGGACGCGAACCCACAACTGTCTGCAACCAACTACTTGCTTGTATGGCGGCTACGATACCTCTCGGCTAACAACGCAAGACTAAACTGTTGTTACTTGTGCTGTTATATGCATGTCTTGTCTTTAAAGAAAAAAATAAGTTTAAAAAAAAAAGGATTTACAATAAAACTTATTTTTAATATATGATCAAAAATGGAAATTCTATTATGCTGGGTTTTTTAAGTAAATTATAATAAATAACAAAAATACCATTTATAACAGCTACATAAATAAATATAAATATATTAATAATTATACATAATAAACCTTTTATGACATATGCTTTATGCCCTTCTCAAAAGCTAAACATTTGTTTTAGTGTTAGCCTATTATTGCACAATAGTAATAATAATAATATTAAAGTAGATGTTTAATATTTAAGAAGAGCATAAAACTGTATGCCATCTTTTTATTTTTAATTATTAATATATATATTGTTATATATGATATTTTTGTTATTTATTCTATATGTACGAATATCATATATGAATATAGCTAGCCTATATATATATTTACAGAGCTTGAAAAATTACACATTTGAGCTCCTTTTTTTTTTTTAGGTAGTTAACAACAAAATAATCATATTTATAGTTTATTCAACAGTTTTAAAAATACTATTCAAACAACATCTATAATTAATTTTTAATAATATCACTCCCTCATTATTATTATAGATTAAAACACCCTTTATATAATTCATTTTTAAATAAGTATAATATTTTATTTGCAAATAAAAAAGGTAAGACATTATTATCTTTGAATAGAGAGTTTAAGATATCTATATGCAAGAAAAATTCAAAAACTAAAACAATGTGTTAATAAAACTGCTAACACAAGTGACCGTAGCTGACTTCTTTTGGTCTGAGCATGAAAACTCATCTAACTATACAATTGTTGAGTAATATGAAATAGATTTTTTTTAATGCAGAATCAAATCCATTAACATTGATAGAATGATAGTAATCCAACACAGTTATAAGTGTATGAATCTAAAAAAATTTATAAGTGGTTAGAACAATTTCAGAATGATGAAGAGATTAAAGAATGATCTTTACATGGTTTCAAGAGTGACAAAATTCAAGATGATTACATTGAAAACTAATATTAAAATTGGATAAGATTTTTTTATTGTAGTAAATAAAAAATTAACTTGTTTTTACATTTTGACTCTGTGTGTAAATCATAGTAATAAATTAGGCAAACAGGCAATTACTTAGGATGCCAATTGTTTGATGGGAAGGGGGGGGGCATCATTATTTTGATGTGAATTTATTTCGACTAATTTGAATTTTATTTTATCAGTGGGCTTGCAGTATTCATCTATCATATTTGTTTTCAATCACCTATTGTCTGTTTGATAATGGAAGAAGAGAGGGTGTCAAATGTTTGGCTTACCTAGGTTTTCAAAAGAACTAATTGCAGTTCTTTGTGTCTGTACACACATATAATTCTACATAATATTCTCCAAAATCTGTTTTAAATTTATTTTTTAACCATAAAAACTTTCAATGTAATATTTGTATAATACTATAAGTCCCTTTACCATGTAAAATGATATATAAGAATGATTTATCTTTAATATTTATAAATAAATATCAATTGTCTTAGTGCAGCAAGAGCTCCATAGCCAAGATAATTATGCTTTTGAATTGATTGTTTTGATTTCTGAGATTAACCATTTCAAGATATAACAGATATATAAACATAATAATAACTGCAAATTATGAATAAGAATGTTAGCCATTGGCTTAAATTCCTTACACTTCTAATCTAGTAATGCAATATATTTGTTAAGTTCTCTATCCAAAGATAGGTTGGATTACTTCTATCAAATGATAACACTATCATTATCTATAATGTTTTGTCATTCTCTTAATATGCTTTATTCTAGCATCTTGATTTTAGAACTATATAAGTATAATGAAACCCGTACATATATTCTTTTATCATTCTATACTTGAGAATGGCCATACATGTAATATGTGGCTGATATAGCAAAAAAAAAAAAATTTTTAGGAGCAGAAATTATTTTCATTTATATTAATCATATTCAGGTGGGAGATTCAAAACTCATGGCAGTTGTCAACTGCACATAAAATTCAATCTTCTTCGTTATGTACTTTGAGAATGGTTATGAAGTTTGAAGTATATATGTGGCTGAAACATATACTAAATTAAAATCATTTTTGCTTCTATTTTTTTTTTCCATATTGTCTTAAGATTTTCATTGTTTTCTAATGTCTATTGATTTTACTCGGTATTTGTACTTTAGTATTTAGAATATATAAAAATATTATTATTGTCTAATTAAATTAATAAAATTGTTGTAATGCTCTATAGTTTTTACAGTATTTTGGGATTAGCACTGCTGTGACGTAATCATTCAGCCATAATTATTCTAACATTGCAAATACATTTGGTAATATCACTTTAAGTTTAGCAAACTTTCTGTTTAAAAATTATGTTTTTGAATTCATGTTAAGTTTAAAAAATGATTATGAATATGATATAAATAAAAGATTTCAATTAAATAAACTGAACATTGAAAATTACTTTTGTTTCCTAATTTTTTTATCCAAAAATATGTATATCATATTCATAATTTTTTTTAATTAACTTGAATTAAAAAACTCATTTTTTAAATATAAAGTTTGTATTCATAATTTTTTTTTTAATATAAAGTTTGCTAATCATTAAAAAATAACAAATATAATGTTTTAGAATAATTATGGCCGACAATGATGTCATAGCAGCACTAATTCCAAAGTACCTTTTTAATCATTCTGAGATAAGTGTACGTTAATCTTGTCTTTTAGAAAATAATGTAACTTTGTATTTACATATGTACCTATAAAATAATGTTTTTGTTGTAATTAAATATTGTATTGTATTTGTAAATGTGTTATTTATTGTTATGATTGTGTTTTTGTGAATGTCAATATATACCTTTTTTTTTTGTAACAAATTTAAATTTTTAGGGAATTTTCAAAACTGTATACATTTTCAAATTTTCAATCTTATTTATATTTATCTAATAAAAAAATTTGTTGTCAAAACTTGAGTATTGTATTTATATTTTAAAAAAAAAAGTTGTCAGAATTATATTTTCTTTCAATCATTGGATTTTATAATTTCTATCTTATCAATATTAAATGAAATGGAGAAAATAAAATAATGACTATTATTAAAACATTCTAATCTTTTTTTTTCTTTTGCCCTTTTTTTTATATTAATACAATAACTTTTTTAATCTTGTATTTTATTTCATTAACAACAAAATAAAATAAAAGATTGTGGATCAATTAAAACTTAGTGAGATAAATAAAATATTAAAAAAAGCATTGTATTCAAATGCACGGAAATTTTTTTTTTAAATTAGTAAAAGTTTTATTATTATTCATTAACCAATTATGAAAAAATTATATACAGGAATATCTCACTTAGAGTAGTTGTTAAATATCAAAAATGTTCTGTATTTTTAATAAAATCTTGCGTTATGCTTTGTAGAGGTCTCTCTTGTTAAAATTAAGCACTCAAGGTGCATGTACTAAGCTTTTAGCCTTATATAAGTATTAATCCTGCTGTGTGAAATAATAATTCACTAGATTTTTGATGTAATATATTCCTAAAATTTCAAACATATAAATTCAATAGAAATTAAAGATTTTTATTAATAAAATTGTTTATATATATATTTCAAGATTGTATTTTTCAGAAAAATATTTTAAATAAAATAGGTTTATTCTTGTTTTGATAAAAATGCTATTTCATAAAGCTTGAGAAGAATTTAATTCTAATTTATTTGTAATTAGATTAAAAACAAAGTATACATATTGCTTGTGAGCATATTGCTTCTTTTTAAAAAAAATTAAAAAGACAACTAATTTTTCAAATTATGTTAATTTTGAATTCATAATACGGCTTTTTTTTTTTTTCATATGTCATAGCATCGATCGGGAGGCGAACCCACAACCGTCTGCAATCAACTATTTGCTTGCAAGGCAGCTGCGATGACCTCTTAGCTAACAACACTTGACATATAGCATTTTTTCTTAATTGGAAGTATTACATTGCTGATATAAAATTTTTTTAAAAAATAAAACATTATAAGTTAATAATTAATCTATATTATTTATTCTTTTTTAAAATGCTTTAAATATTTTTCTTTAGTAATTATTGTATGATAAATCATGAAATGCTGGCCAATGGAAATTCTACCTCATCTAATAATGGAATACTATTTGAAATTTACACGATTTGATTTGCATCGTCCACCTTAATGAAATTTATAAATCAATTTCTTTTTCATATATTTTCCTACAATTTCAATAAATTTTTAAAAACTATTTTAAATAAGTAAATCATTTTTTTAAACGAATGTATATATAATGTTCAAAATTGAAGAATTAATTTAATGATCTCCTGTGAAACTTATATTATTTATTCTGAATAACAAATTTTTTCACTTAAGAATCTAATAACTGCAATGTCTCTTTAATACTGAATTTTTTTTTTGTTTGCTACTCATACTGTTAATTTTTTGTATATTTATTTGTTTTATGTGGATTCTGTGAAATCTTTATATGGTGTTCAAATAATCTTAATACATTTTTAAAATCAAAAAATTGTATTTACTATAATTTTTTGATTGTAAAAATGTATTTGACTATAAAATTATAAAAAACGCAAGGCCAAAATATAAAATGATAGATATAGCTATGGAGTAGATTAGGGGCCAGATTTTATGATATTTTTCCAACTCTTTTTTTTTGGGGGGGGGGGTAAATATATATATATCTGAGCAGCTTCTAATTTTTAACATAGCAATTTTGTTTGGTTTCTATAAATATTTTTTGGATTATCTTTTTTTCAAATAAAAAAAGAAAAGACTAATTGATATTTTATTAAATATTATTGATAGACTTTCCATGACCACCTTGCAAATAGAATACATTAAGTATGAAACTTATTGTCAAACCAGACTTCATTTTAATAAAGTTCTGGTTAAAGAGAGCAAAATATGAAATAAACAATAAATGAAATTATTAATTACTGAAACGGAGATTGCATGACATTCAAGCATCCAATTTTATAACTTATGCTAAATTTATTCATAGTTAATAATTATATTATCTAGCTAAAAATGACCAATCATGGAAAATATTTTATCTTATTCATCCAATGAAATAAAATTTATAATAAATATGATATTCAAGCACAAGTGCGTGTGCGGCGCAACTGCTCCCAAAAGCTGTAATACAAATACAAATAGCTAACTAAAAATATTAAAACAGCTGAGCGCTTTCAAAGGATCTTGCCTTCATAATCATAGCTTGCTTACGTTTAAATTTATGCAAATATGCTAATTCCATCTTTTTGATAGAGAAAAACACGTGTCCTTCCTGTTTATGGCATCGCTGTCGCGAGAGATAAATAAAGCCTCTTTGATCTTTCTTTTGAGGTCATGTCTCTCTCTACATACGATGGTAGGATTGTCCGGAATGCACTCATGGTGACTTGTGCACTGGTGCTGATAAAAAACTGAATAAGTAGAAGGATCGTTGCGAGCTCTATTGTACGAATACCTGTGTTGTGCCAATCGTGTTTTTCTCTATCAAAAAGATGGAATTAGCATATTTGCATAAATTTAAATGTAAGCAAGCTATGATTATGAAGGCAAGATCATTTGAAAGCGCTCAGCTGTTTTAATATTTTTAGTTAGCTATTTGTATTTGTATTACAGCTTTTGGGAGCAGTTGCGCCGCACACGCACTTGTGCTTGAATACATACATTTCCCAAAAGTAAAATTATTTAACTTAAATATGATATTGTAATGGGATGGAATGAAGGGGATAACATGGGGTGATGAGATAACATCATTCTTTTTTTAATAAACAAAAATGAATAAATATAAATGAATAAACATAAAATAAATGATCAGCAAACAATAAATCTATAAATAATTCAAAACAAAGCAAAACTCTCCATATAGTAGTGCCATCTTGTGCTAACGAGCAATCAATGGATGCCAGAAGGCTTGTGCATAAAATCCCTATCTAGTGCCTACTCATCCAATATCCCCAGACTAGTTTCTGGTTTGTGGCCTTCATCAGGGAGGAACCTTGGATCTGAGAGCACTACACATAGATCTTAGGATCTAATGCAACCCTCCAGCACCCACCTTTTATCTCTATTTAACTACAAAACCATGAGAATGAAATTGAAAACACAATATTTTCAATCCAAACTCAATAGCTTATATAGTCATATGGGTCTGAACTCAATTCAGCACCCATACATTTTGGTGTCTTTGGCTCTTTAACAACCATAGCCACCATTATCCTATTAGGCAGGACTGGTATTAAATCACTAAACATCACATGACCACTATCACATACTAGCACATAATTGTTATTAAACAAAGCAAAACTCTCCATATTGATTGCTCTTGTTAGCACAAGATGGCACTACTATATGGAGAGTTTTGTTTTGTTTTGAATTGTTTAATAACAATTATGTGCTAGTATGAGATAATGGTCATGTGATGTATAGTGGTTTAACACTAGTCCTCCTAATAGAATAGTGGTGGCTATGGTTGTTAAAGAGCCAAAGACACCAAAATGTATGGGAGCTGAATTGAGTTCAGGCCCATATGACTATATAAGCTATTAAGCTTGGATTAAAAATATTAATTGTGTTTTCACATGGTTTTGTAGTTAAATAGAGTTAAAAGGTGGTGCTGGAGGCTTGCATTAGATCCTAAGATCTAGGTGCAGTGCTCTCAGATCAAAGGCTCCTCATTGATGAAGGCCACAAGCCAGAAACTAGTCTGGGGATATTGGATGAGTAGGCACTAGATAGGGATTTTATGCACAAGCCTTCTGGCATCCATTGATTGCTCTTGTTAGCACAAGATGGAACTACTATATGGAGAGTTTTGCTTTGTTTTGAATTATTTACTAACAATTATGTGTTAGTATGAGATAGTGGTCATGTGATGTTTAGTGGTTTAAATCTATAAATAGTTATACTTATAATAAGTTTAATAATACTCAAGGCTAAATGGGTTTATGAGTAACATTAGAGACCAGTCAACACTTAGACAATCCCAATATAGATAACAATTTCAAACTGTTGTCAAGGCAACCTTTTAACTATATATTTATGTAGACACTAAAGATTGCAACTTAACCACAGAGATTGAAATTATTGATAGAAAGAAGTTTATATAAATCTCTTTAAACGGGTAAATATAACCTGAATGCAGATTGCAGTTGTAATTTTCAAATTGCACCCAAAGTATTACTTAAATAATAAATATAATAATGTTAAAGGCAATCTTTAGTGTCTATATAAATAAATGTGGGATTCTATCTTTATTGTTAAAAGGTTGCCTTGACAACAGTTTAAGATTGTTGTTTGTTATCTATATTGGGATTGTCTAAGTGTTGACTGGTTTTTAATGGTTAATAATAAATTACAAATTACTCAGAATTACACATAAACAACTCATCAATAATTATCCCTTGTGACTGGATTTAAAAGACTACATTATAAACAGATTCATTATCCGGACACTGCCAAAAACTTAGGGCAAAATACAATATAATCATCTGCATGCTCATATCTAAGTGCTAATCTATCATTCATAATAAAAAGTAATGCTGGGATACTAATAAATGATAATCATTATCAATACACTGACCATATAGTACCACTAGTGTACATGCCAACTAAATTAAATTTTCTCTACAAAAAAAAATGCAGTGAATGGATTTTAAACATGATACCTTTGCACTATCTAGAAAACTCAATATCCACAAGCTTAAACTCTCACAAATTAATTAACCATTATTACTCTAATCTAGTTCAAGAAGCAAAGACTTTTAAGAACTGTGAACAAGAAGTAAAATGTACAAGCTTACTCTAATTGGAATAATTTTATTGGGATAATTTTAAAATCCTTTAAAATATTCTATTATGAAATCAAGTCACTGCCAATTTATAAAACAGTGGAAGGAATAAAGACATTAAAACTTATTTTTTTAACAATTATTTAATAAATTAACTAGTAATTAAGAAAATTAAAAATAATATGATAATTCAAATATACATTTTTATCAACAAAATATAATTTTATATAACAATATTAACTTGTTGGTTCTTACTTATTCAATTAACCTTAGAATTGATTTTTCCATTCATTGATTAAAATTTCAAAGATAAAAATTTTAATTTAACTTAAACCTTTTCTTATAAAAATGAAAATTTTCTATACAATAGAATTTTGGAGGGAAAGTTTATAAAGAAAAAAATATGCTTCACTGAAACAAAAGTACTTAATAAAATTATTATCAATTATTAATTAATTTAAAATTTCTTTATAAATGTAGATATAATGTGCACATTAAAATGCCACTTTTAGCATTTTTGAATCCTTTGTTAGTTGTAAGTTTCCGTTTTCTTGTTGGCTTCAATGTAAACTCCACTAATACATTTCCAGGATACTGTATACAGCTAAATTTTTCCATTTTTGCTATAGAATATTTTCAGATTTCTATACAGAATGAATTTATATTTTCTTTAATGTACTATTTTCCAGTCAGGCTAACACAGAAAGAAACAGTCATTCTTTTGGATGAACAGGCATTTCATGGGTATTCTCTTTTACATTTTTTTCCAGTGAAGGTTACATGGGGAGGTTTGGATGATGCTCAGTTTTTAGATAAACTTAGCACATAGTTTCTTTATATTCATTTTTAGAAAACTTTTTCACAACTGAACTGCTGTTTTCTTCAACCACTGAATTCAGAAAGTCCTGTTACTATTTCTTCAACAGCTGAGTCAAGAGTCAGTGCTACTGTTTTCATCAATAACAATCAAGAAATATTGCTGTTACTGATTTCTTCAACAACTTGATTAATAATGATTGTCCTTAACAAGCCAGTTCTATTGATTTACCCTATCCCAATTTTGCATCCACCCAGTCACATCTTCTACATGACCAAATTAAACACCAATTGGGTCTTTTTACAAAATGATTGTTTAGTTATTTTTTTCCTTTTTTATTAAAAAAAATCCCTGTAATTGTTTTCCTCTTATACCAAAAATAAGAATCTTTTAATTACCACGATTTAATAAACAATGCTTACTCTTTTGGAAAGAGTTAAAGAGAGAGAGAAAAAGTAATGAAAGCAAAATTTAACAAAAATGTTACATTTTCTTTTCTTTTAAAACTTTATTTATCTTTCTTATTATTATATTTTAAACGTTTAAATTAAAACTTTCCTTATTTACCTTAGTACTTTTTTTAAAACAAAAAAAGGTACATAATTAAAATTACTGAAGAGAGAGAAACAAAATTATAACACATTAAAATAATATTCACATTATTATTTTAAAATGTTTTGGAAGTATCATGTCATTTAAGAAATGTAAACTTTTAAATAAATTAAAGCATAACATTTAAAAAAACATGGAAAAATTAAATCTACCATTTTACCATTAATTCATTTTAAGTTTAAGAAAATAGTAATAGCTAACATGGCCAGAGTTGGACACTCTACAATATACAGTATATTTATCTTAATTAGATAAATCCAGAAGCTTTTCAAGTTTATTTATAGTTGCAAAAACTTTTGTTCTCATCAAAACTGACCTTAAATATAGGTATTTAAACATATTAAACAAGGCAAAACTCTCCATACAGTAGTGCCACCCTGTGCCAACCAGAATAATCAAGGTATGCCAGAAGGCTTGTGCATAAAATCCCTATCTAGTGCCTACTCATCCAATATCCCCAGACAAGTTTGTGGCTTTCATCAGTGATTAGCCTTGGATCTGAAAGCACTGCATCTAGATCTTAGGATCTAATGCAACCCTCCAGCAGCCACCTTTTATCTCTACTTAACTACAAAACTATGAGAATGAAATTGAAAACAGTATTTTCGATTTAAGCTCAATAGCTTATATAGTCATATGGGTCTGAATTCAGTTCAGCACCCATACATTTTAGTGTCTTTGGCTCTTTAACAACCATAGCCACCACTATCAGTTTTTGCCTTGTTTAATAACAGTTATGTGCTAGTATAAGAGATGGTGATCATGTGATATTTAAACATATCTTAGAACTTTTGTGTGCAAGCAAGCAAGCAGATGATTTTTTAATATATGCTTTGATGTAATCATTTGTTACTTATTGCATATATTTAATGTTTATTTATATATTGGTTAGTTGTAAAAGCTTAAGCCAAATAATTCTTTCTTCAGTGCAATATTTTTTTTACATCATGATATTTGCTTGATTGTTAATTATTTTAAAAGTGGATGTTTCTTTTAATGCATCTTTTCTAGCTTGTTAAATTATCAAGTTTGTCTTAACTAATAGGGTTAGTAACGAAATATATGAATTTTAATGTGATAAATAATTCTATAAAATAGTAATAGCTGAGTATGCTTTTAGTGCAGTACATCAGACTCATGGCAATCAAATATTATAAATGAAAAAAAAAAAACATTATTCAATAACAAAATTTTGGTATCTATTCAAAGTTTAATTTATGTTTTGAATTAGTATAGCTATTTTTCAGCTTACTTTCAAATAATAGAGGTCCAGATTGTATGTGGTATTCATCACCACAGACTAATGAATATATAATACATAAGATATCTAACAGTGAAAAGAGATCAATGGGTGATGATACCCAATGAATTTGATTGATTTTATTATGGATAGAGATCTGGCTACAAATAGACAATCCACTTGGAGTAAAATCAGACAAATTACTGTCAGAGCTGAATGGTAGTACATACATCCACTATATAGCTAAAACAATGAGACAAATTCACACTAGAACTGGAAACTGATAAATCATTAACCGGAAATGATGAAAATTGTCACAGAACAACTGGAAGTGTCACTATACATCACATGATCTCTATCTCATACTAGCACATAATTGTTGTAAACAAAGGCAAAACTCTATACAGTAGTGCCACCCTGTACTAACCAGAGTAATCAATGGATGCCAGAAGGCTTGTGCATAAAATCCCTATCTAGTGCCTACTCATCCAATATCCCCAGACATAGTTTCTGGCTTGTGGCCATCATCAGTGAGGAGCCTTGGATTTGAGATCACTGCACCTAGATCTTAGGATCTAATGCAACCCTCTATCAGCCATCTTTAAACTCTGCTACAAAACTGAGAATGAAATTGAAAACACAAATATTTTCAAACTAAGCTCAATAGCTTATATAGTCATAAGGGTCTGAACTCAATTTAGCACCCATACATTTTGGTGTCTTTGGCTCTTAAACAACCATAGCCACCACTATCCTATTAGGCAGGATTGGTGTTAAACCACTAAACATCACGATTTCCATCTCATACTAGCACATAACCAGAAACTAATCTGGGAATGTTGGATGAGTAGGCAATAGATAAAGATTTTATGCACAAGCCTTCTGGCATCCATTGATTATTCTGGTTAGCACAGAGTGGCACTACCGTATGGAGAGTTTTGCCTTTGTTTACAGCAATTATGTGCTAGTATGAGATGTGATGTTTAGTGTTTTAACACCAATTCTGCCTAATAGGATAGTGGTGGCTATGGTTGTTTAAGAGCCAAAGACACCAAAATGTATGAGTGCTGAATTGAGTTCAAGACCCATATGACTATATAAGCTATTGAGCTTAGATTGAAAATATTTTTGTGTTTTCCCAATTTCATTCTCATAGTTTTGTAGTAAAGTAGAGTTAAAAGGTGGCTGCTGGAGGGTTGCATTAGATCCTAAGATCTAGATGCGGTGCTCTCAGATCCAAGGCTCCTCACTGATGATGGCCACAAGCCAGAAACTAGTCTGGGGATATTGGATGAGTAGGCACTAGATAGGGATTTTATGCACAAGCCTTCTGGAATCCATTGATTACTTTGGTTAGCACAGGGTGGCACTACTGTATGGAGAGTTTTGCCTTTGTTAAGGTCACTATACATGCTGTTGCAGTTTAGTTTAAAGCTTAGGTAAACCTAAAAAAGCATCTGAAGTCCTTTATGTTAATAGTTGCATGGCAACTAAATGCTATATCTCAGCCAATGTATCAGCCATAGGGTATAGCAAACAATCATATCAATAGTTGTAAATATATTACATATACATTAATAAATTAATAAAATGTTTAGTCATATATATACAAGTGTGTTATTAAATTACATATATGCCAGCAGATATAGCACAGTCAGACAGTTTTGCCTTCGAGAGCTTACCAGCAGTCACTAAAATATTTTTCTCTCTTGGCTGAAATTTTTTTTTTAAACAAGGTCTTATTTCCACAGTTGTTTAGATATTTTCATTAATTACAAAACCATTTATTAGAACATCGATTACAAATGATTACTTTTAACTATAAAGAAAAATCTTTTTTTGTTGTTCTCTCACAGCAAAAAAAAAAAGCAAAATGACTCGTTAGACAAATTTGGTTCAGCCTATCCTAAAAATTGTCCATCCTACATGAATAAAGTGCTTTTGTGTATGCAGGCTAATTAAATTTAAAAGCCCAATTAAAATTATCACCAGTTGTGTTGGTCTGTGAATCGCAAATGTAAAGAATCTTATAAGCACAAGCAGCTCCCACACTTCTAGCTGAGATTGAATTTATTAAAGCACTATCAGTATTCACAAAATTTGCTTCCCAAAACCCATAACATTAATTTAGAGATATCACTTCAATCTCTATATACAAGGGTGGTGAGAAATTTTTTCCTGTATTCTTGGGAAGCTTGCATTTACCTGCAAGTTTGAGAATTTCTTAAAGCTCTGGAAGAGTGTTTTATTTGTGGAATGAAAGACTACAACCTTAGGGGTCAGCTGATGATGGACTCCATTATCATCTTGAATTTGGAGTATCACAAGCAACTCTGGATTAACCTGTGGTCATTCAGACCTCCATTAAATAAAAATAGTCCCAGCATTAAAGCAGTAGATTGGAAAGTTAGACTATTTAAAGATTTTTCCGATCAGAATGAGCTTCTAGAATCTACTAGTGACAATAATATCATTAGACTTCATTATAGATATGGCAAACCAAAGTATGCACACACTGAATGTTTACACTGGTATACAGTATATAGATATTGCAAGCATGTCAGTCACATAGAAGCTGCTTGTTTTAAAAAGTTAAGTCTCTCAGAAAAGAATGGAAGAGTCCATATCAAAAAGCCAGAAGGGCAATATATAATCAATGCCAATATAAATAATGTGAGAGACATTGATTCGGCCTTCAAAAGCATATTTACTATTGATGGCTTGCCAATAACAATGAAAGTGGATCCTGGATTTTCAATGTCCATTATGTCAAAAAACATGTGGGTTATCATTAATAGAAAAAATAATCATCTGCATTCTAGCAGGAGAATGATTATTGATTATTAAGGCAATCAAATATCACTCTTGGGTCAAACAAGAATTAAAAGTTTTATTTGTCCCTTGTTGTATCTGTTGGTAAATATACCAATTTTTTAAGATTTGACTGTTCAATCACTTGGTATTTACAGTGATGAGGGTGAACCAGCTCACAAATAAAATCAAAAAGTCTAATCAAAAGTAATTAATGATAAACTGAGTTTGAACACTAGGGGAAACATGTCAGTCTGTAGACCTATTCAATATCATGAAAATAAAAATACTAAAGTGCTGATAGGCATCTAAGTTCTGTGATGCATTTATAGTGGAACCACCACATGAATTCCAGCATTTGTTATCAAGCTAAAAGGATTGAGAACAGTGATTGATAAACAGCAGATGGACAGCAGCAATACAGGGTCAGAAACCAGATATGATTGAATTATACATCACCATCTAACAGTGGAGAGTCACCAGCCAATAGTGAAAAGCCAGCAGTGATGAATCTATAAAAGTTAAAATTAGACCTGCTGATGATGTCACTGTACCTGATGAAGCCAGAAAGTGATGAAGACATCCACCAAAGCATCTAAATGAGTATATTTTCCAGGGCTAATTTGAATATTATATCTCATTTTCAACTAATGAACTATTCCATTTTATCTTGATAAGATTGAGCATTCAGTACTACATACCAATAAATATATGAATGAATAAGACATATCCAATAACAGAAACAGACCAATGGCTGATGATGTTCAATGAATGTATTGCTCTAATTGTGAATGGATATCTGGCTATAAATAAGCAGTCCCAGATGAAGTCAGAGAGCTGAACAGCAGTACACACATCTATTAAATAGTTAAAATAGTGAGGCAAGTTCATACTAGAACTGGAAGCTACTAGGTCATAAACCAGACATGAGACAAGCAGTAACAGAACAGCTGGGAGTATCACTGTCTACACACAAGGCAAGATGTCACGTTACAGCTGGGACTGTTAGGTAAAACTTGCACAGCAAATAAATGCTATACCTCATCCAACATATCAGCTGTACAGTATAGCAAACAATCTAGTATATATATATATATATATATATACACTGTACATTTATATAGCAAACAATCTAGTATATATATATATATATATGCATTAATAAATCATCACCATCAACAACAATTATCATTCCACTGCAAGATGGATGTCTCTCCAAATTCAATCCATCTTCTCTTATCTCTAGCATCTCTTCTCCACATGACCCCTGCACACTTTCTTATTTCATCCATTCATCTTTCAAGGTCTTTTACAATCTCTTGGAATCCAGTTTAAGGTTTCAATTGTCCATCTATTATCATCTCTTTTAGCAATATGTCTAGCCCAACTCCACTTCAGTCTTTTAATTTTTTCAATGAGATCACTAACATCTGTTTGTTCTCTTACCCATATATTGCATTTTTGATCTCTTCTTGTTACTCCCAATAGGCATCTCTCCATACTTCATTGAGTGGTGTGAAGTCTCTGTATTGCTCTTCTATTAAGTGTCCAAGTCTCAGATCAAAGGTAAGAACTGGTAAACCCGTTTATTAAAAACCTTCCTTTTCAAACACATAGGCATATTTCCTTTTAGTATAAAGTTATTTCTACCAAAAGCACCCCAACCAAGTTTAATTCTATTTCCATCTGTATTAATAATCTGACCAAGATATTTGTAACTGTTAACTTCTTCTAACTCATTATAATCCAATCTTTATTTTCATATTTTGAAAAAATCCATTAAACATTACTTTAGTCTTTTTAATATTTATTTCATCTGATAACTCTTGCAACATTTCCTGCAACTCTAAAGCATTTTTTGCAAAAACAACTACATCATCTGCAAAATCTAAATGACTTAAATAATCTCCATTTACTTCCACTCCTTTAGCTTCCCATTTTAATCCACAAAATACTTCTTGCAGCACTGCTGTAAAAAGTTTTGAAAATGTGGAGTCACCCTGTCTTACATCTTCTCAATGTTGACTTTTCTAGTATGCATTAATAAAATATTTTTATATTTATATGAGTCTGTTTTATTACACCCACATATAAACACAACAAAAATATTTTTATTTCATGAATGTTGTACATGACAGTCTTTGTTGTAAATAATATTTATTAAATTATATAGCTATATCTAAAACCTTTAGTTGCCTAATAAATCTTTGATTCTAACTTTGAAAATTTTACTACATTGTGTTTTTTTTTTTGTTTAGAGTAAATCATTAAATTGAAACCTTTAAATTTTTTAATATTCACCTATTCAAAGAAATTATTTGCTTCATTGTATTAATATTCTCGAGGTTACAGGCTCAGTAAATATTACTTACGTAATCAATGTGCGTTTAATAAATTTATAATTACTTCATTGTATTAAAATCTTCATTCTTTTTCTTATCTGGAAAATCTTGAAAATCAAAATCCTGTTTTTTATTTTGCTTCGTAATTTTCTTCATCTTCATGTTTTTTTAACGCTAAGATATCTTACCTATTTCTAAAAAATATCTCATTGTATATTATCTTATATCTGTTTGCTTTGAGTTTCATTTTATTATATTGTTTTAAAACTGTAATTAAGCAAATCTGTTTTCATTATTGTTTTTTCCTCTAATATTTAAAATAGCTAGCAGTCTTCTTCAGAAAATTGAAATCTAATAATTCAGATAAATAAAATTAAGCTCTAAAGAAAACTAATATCTAATTCTACTAATAAAACTAATTCTACTGGAGAGAAAATATTAGAAAGTCATTGAAAATAATACCGAATAAAATTGTAATTTTAAAGCAATATAATAAAATATTTCAATACCTTTTAATATTCTAATTCTTCTTTTTTTTTGCACTTCTATTAAAATATTTTTCATCAAAAAACAATTTGGGATTAGAAATAATTCTAAAAAAAGATATTCATTATAATTTGTATTTAACACATACATAACAAATAAAAATGATGAACCTTACGATAATGTGTCATATATAGGGTATATGAGCACAGACTTTCACACAACCTACCACTCTCCACTCTATCTCATAGCACTAATGCACTTGAACACATATATATCGAAAAGATAAATAATCCACCAATATGCATATTTCATGCTAAACCAGCAATCATCAGTTGGTCCAGATTATCATCTCTACACATATATGCAACAAGTGCTCAGATATATATTAAGATAGTCAATCTTCATACTTTAATAAGCAGGCTTCAATCCACTCCAACTCTTCAACCGTCCATCCAATTGAAAATCTGATAATGGAACGCTCAAAGGCCACCCTGAGGCTGAGATTCTCGTGACACCCATGTTGACCTAAAGTTAATCTGCCCCTTCGTGTACAGGACATAATCCATTTAATACATATACGAAGGATGGGCAAACATCTCTACTATATAGTAACTAACATATAGGCTTGTTATATACCTGTATCAATATACGTAATATTGAAAAAAAATAAAGCACTGAATATCTAGGACTTATAATCTTACAGCAATTAGGGAATGTTTGAATATATATGGTTCTAATGATTAGCCTTTCGATGCAGAGAGTGTTAAAAAACAATTAAAAAGTGACTAAATTTTAATACTTTTAAATTAAATGCATAAAACTTATTTCTTTCTAAAAACTTCATTTCCATATATTAACTAATGAACATATATAGAAAATCACATATACATTTCAAACGTTTCAACTGTTTTTTACACCATTACAGTCATTTTCAAGGATTAATCCCTCCCTCTACTTTATTATAAAACTTCCTTTTTTGCATATTAAGTATAAATTTTAGATGTTTTCTAATATTTTTGATAATTTATACTTAATGTGTAATAAAAAAGAAGTTTTATAATAAAGGAAGTAGAGGGAGAGAGAAATCCTTGAAAATGATTGTAATGGTGTAAAAAACTGTTGAAACGTTGCAAATGTATAATATGTGAATTTAAATATATGTTCATTAGTTAATATATAGAAATAAAGTTTTTGGAAAGAAATAATATGAAGTTTTATGCATTTATTTATAATGTTGGAGTACATATATATTTTAAAAGAAAAAAACGGTTGTTTAATTTGTCATTGTATAATGATAATATTATGGTATAGTATATACAGTATTGTACTTTTAAACTGCATTACTTAAAAAAGGGTATAAGAGTCAACTGCATTGCGGCACTTATTAATTTATTGTAGGAAGAAAAAAAATGGTAAAGAATAAATAACAATTTCAAATTCTAAAAATGTTATAAAAAATAATTACATAGTCACTCAGAAAATCATGTGATGTTCAAGCACAGAAAGTAACAGTTTGAATTTTGATCCAGATGCTTTGGTATTCTAGTCTACTATTCTCATTGTGCTAAACTGCTTGAATGTTAATTGGTAGAAACATGATTTAAAGTCGATAGACATTTAATTAAAATGGTAATTTATCTGTAATATACTTGATTGGCTATAAGCTATGATAACTCATTTTTGAAGTATTCAGAATGATCAAATAAATTAGAATTATGAATAAAATATTAATATATTAATTTGCTTATTACTCCATTAATTTAATATAAATAAATTTTTATGTATATTTGATTTACGTACCAATGTTTTGATTACTTAATATCACCTCTGAGTACTTAGATATTAGACTTGCTGCCCATGTTAGCAAAAACTGAATGCCACACCTTTTCCCAGTGAGGTGGGACCTTGAGTGTTTGAACCCTCAGAGTATCATATTAAAAAGTCAAATTTTTAACAATATGAAAATTATAAATTTATACATAAAAATAATAGACACCTTATAATACTAAATAAAAACAGATAGTTGGAACTTTTTAATATGGCATTCTACCGTTGCAAACCCCTCCCCCCCACCCCAGAGAAAGGTACAGCATTCTGCCATCAGAAACACAGGCAGCAAGTCTGATATGTAAGGACCCATTTTTGTCAAGGCAAAATTATAAAGATACATAAATTTTTTAAATTTAAAATTTTTAAAATTTGAAGAGAAAAATTCATAATTTTACAAAATTAATCCATCTATATGACATTTTTCACAAAAAATGATTTAAATTTTATAAAAAAATGTTTATAGTATATATCAGTTTTTAATTAATTTTATAAGAATTTACTGTACTTATTTTCTATCCTGATTAGTTATTATCTAAATTCAAATCAAAATTATTTAATTTCAATACTACATAAAAACATTACTAATTAAATAGAATTTCTATTAATTGTATTGAGCTGTGATATCCATTATATTTTGTTCCAAGCTCCCCCTCCCCCTACAGTTAGACAATAGTTTACATTTTATTTGTAAGCCTTGTTTACACACATATATAACAAACTTTTTTATATGTATTGAGCAAATATAAAAATAAATAATGGTGATTTACATTTTACATATACTATTCGATAAAAATATTGCCAATGTAGTTTGATTTAATGATAAACTGATAATTTCTGGATTTCAAAGATAAAGACTATGTATTACAGCCCAGGTATCACTTCCATTGCCAACACTTCCTGTGAACTCCTGAGCAATAAACTATGCTATTATTTTTATTTTAATAAAAACATTTAAAATTTTATTATTACATATTTTAAAACATTGTAGAGATGCCAAGTCTTTTTATAAAAATCTAATTTTGCATATATTAAAGATTATTCAAGCTAGTGTGAATATCAACATTAATAAACTAAAATATTTCTTGGAAACATTTTTTATCCATAAAATAATAATCTAGATTTCTCATTTCATTTTAAAATCATTTATATTAATATATTGGACAGATGACTTTTTTATTGAAAGCCTATATAACTTTTGTTAAATTGCACTTCATGGGTGAAATCTTTGTATATATAGCACTTGTAACAAACCAGGTGTTTTATATGCAATATAGATTGAATAGATCAATATATAAAACTTAATTTAAATTATATTTTAATAAATGATTAGTTCAATTTATATTCCAATCACTGAGGTTTGTGTTTTTCACTAAAATTATATATATATTGTACCTTTTTATTAGGTCTAAGTAGGCTTTGTAAGTCAATTTCTTAAAAATTTTAATAATAGAGATTTAAGGATTGTAAGTATTATAGCAATGTTAATAGGTTTTTAAAAGCTTTGTTAAGATTAAGTTAAAGTTATAAATATTTAAAAGCTATAATAAAATGCTAAAATTACAAAGTAAAAATGAAATATTATAATTTTGTATGGTTGAGAGTACTGGCCATAATGATAATAATAAATATTATGTATTAAAAATCATGTTAAACAAAGTGTTGAAAGCTAATTTTTAAATAATGATTTAAAATTAAATAAGATCTAAATGTATTTTAATAAAAGTAGATTTAAATTTATATTATAATTATTTATTAATAATTTTAGTATTTTGTGGGATATACAAGGGTATTCAATTTTGTTTATTGTTTAAATAATATCAAAACTATTATTCCAAATTCTATCATTATATTTTATTATTTTTTTATAATGTAATATTTTGTACTTAAATATTTAATTAATTTCAGTTCAGACAGTAAACATAAAAAAATTGCAACACTTTTGTCTGGGATTTTTGGTCATGTGACTAACAATGCATATATTTTTATTGTGTGCTTGCAATGTTTTTTAAAGAAAGTTTCAAAATTATTTTCAGAATTGTTCTAAATTTGAAAACATTTGAATATCATAAAATAAAATATAGGAAATAGTTGTCTTTAAAATAGTTGTAGTTAAATTTTAAAAATAGATACATTAAAATTAAACATTAGATAAGTTGATAAAGTATTATTTAAAATATGTTAAAGTGTTTAATTTGTTTAGGTATAATTATAGAATTAACTTAGAATTAAATATTCCAATAATATTAGTGTTATAATAAGGAGTCATAATTTATTTCTAAATTTTAAAGAACATGTAATTGACATTTATGTAAATTAGTTTAGTAAGTTAAGGGCCAGATAACCAATCAGATGGTAAATTAGAACTAATATAAAAACAGATGCTTTTTTTTTACTTATTACTTACTTCTTGTTACTTAGTTTACCACTTATTACTATTTTTTTTTATAATACCCAGAATATTATTATAAGTCAGTTAGTCTCAATTTTAAATTTTATTATTTTTAAAGAAGTGTAAAGTATTATAAAATGTATAAAGTTAAAGCAAGGATGATTCACTAAACCACTAAATTTCCTGCTAGTTTTTTCTATTTAAAACTTACATCGAATTCATAATGAATTATGGAATATAATTTATGGTTAATTATTTTTTTAAAAAATGAATGAAAAGATGATCCGTACTATAGGAACTGCCAATACTGTGATAAAATGAATGATCAACCACAGAGGATCTGCTGTCTTAGCTGATGCTTCTTTCCATAATTATTTCTGTGATCTCACCCACAAAGCTTCTAGTAACAAATAATATTAGGAACCCCTAATACTACATTTTAAAAACTATTTTTCAAACTACTAATAAATAATGAGCAGTACTAATTGCTCTAACAAGTTTTATTGATAAATGCTGCAAAAAAAGCATTTAAAAATCTCTATCTCCCCAATTCTCAGACCACTGGTTTCATGCTTTGGCAATCCTCAGTGAAGCACTAGGGTAATTTCAGACCCTAGATCTAAAAAAATAACTCAAATCTAGCATTTATCTAAATTTTAACTATTAAATAGAAAATTTTGACACCTATATCTATTCAAATCCAGCTATCTAACTTAAATAACTACATGGAGCAGAGAAATCTTCAGCTAAACAGCCTTAGCAATATAACATCACTTAAGATCTAAAAAATTATAAATAGTAAATAAAGTCATACATCACCTGGACCAATTTTATAAGCTTGTAAATAAAAAATATGGAGCAATGTTATATTGCTAAGGCTATTAATATATGGTTTGGCTGAATATATGATTTTATTTTATTTACTATTTATAGTTTGTTAGGTCTTAAGTGATGTTATATTGTGAAGGCTACTAATTTATGGTTTGGTTGAAAAATTCTCAGCTCCATATAGCTATTTAAGTTAGATAGTTGGGTTTGAAGACCTATAGGTGTCAGAAATTTTTAGATTTTCGACTTAATAGTTAACTTTTTGATAAAGGCTAGCTTTGAGTTGGTATTTTTAGATCTAGTGTCTGAAATTATCCTAGTGCCTCACTGAAGATTGCCAAAGCATGAAATCAGTGATCTGAAGATTGGGGATAATTTCTAGATAGAGATTTTTAAATGCTTTCTTTTGCAGCATTTATCAATAAAGCTCGTTAGAGCAATGAGCATCGCTCATTATTTTTTATTTACAAGCTTATAAAATTGAGTCATGTGATGTATGATTTTATTTTATTTATTATTAACAGTACATTATTTTCCCATATTATGAGAGGTTTATATCTCATATTCAATTAAATTATCACTCCCCCTCTCCAAAGAATTTTTTTCTCTAGCCATATCATTTATTTTTACTTCAATATTTATACTTCAGCAATTTTCTTTATATACCTTGATTTTAATCAATACCAACTGTGAAAGGCTTGGTCTATCTCTTATTACCTAACAATGAAAAGCTTTAAATGCAGAGAGAAATAAACCTTCTTTTTGGTTTTAAGATTAAACCAAATTGAATTCAATTTATCTTTTTTTTAAATTTAGTAACCATTAAAAAACACTAATAGGAAAATAAGTATTGTTTCAACTTAAATAGTTTGAGAAACAAATAACCTTTTATTTTGGGTTAAGACTAAATCAAATAAAATTCTGGTCAATAGTAACCATTAAAAAAAAATAAAAACTGAATAAAATATAAGCACTACTAGGAAATTAAATGTAGCTTTAAATTAAATATTTTTAAAAAATTGATATATTATTTCTTTTTACTCTGTCTCTTTCTTTCTTTTCACACATATACATACAACTGTATTATTTAATATGATTTAATATTAGTTAACTAACATTTTATTTAAATTTATGTACTCATAACTAGAATACACAATTATTAGCTATGGTTTCAATCAAGTCTATACCTGTAACCTATATATATATAAATTATAACTTTTTGGGCTGTACCATGTATTGTTTTCCATTAAACACCGACATTTTGATGGACTAGCATCCGCCATTATATATATATTGTAACGGATGGGGGGGGTATCAAAAATGTAAAAAGGGTGGGAACCTGGGGTGATGGAATAACATCATCACTCCCAGTCCATTTAAAATGAAATATTAACAAAAGTATATATAAAATATATTTAAGGGAAGCATGGGATCAGAGAATCTCTGTGAGATCACTGAGAGATCAGAAGCTAACTCAGAAGAGCAACTAAAAGCATAATTATAAATTCAACCAGCATTATAAAGTAAAGTAATTATAAGTAAGTATTTATATGTAATACTCAAAATAAACCATTCATCGTCATGAATGATCCACAATAAAATATAATAAAATCAACAGCCCATCTTGTGACTGGATCGGAAATGGGTCTTCTGTAGACCAGGCTAACTATTGAGCCTTTGCCACCTTGGACAATTATTTAAACATAACTTGGATGCACCAGCTTAGTGCCCATTCATTAAAATACACAATAATCAGAAATTGAAACAATAATGCTGGGACAATTAAAACATGCTGATCATCATCAATGCTCTGGCCACTTGTACTGGCCAACTATAAACTTAACTCCTAATAACGCTAAAATATAGTGCATGGGCTTTAAAGAGTATCCTCTTTTGCGCCAACCAGGATGATGATTGATCATCTCTGAATGCCCAAAAGCACTAAATACACATCCTCATTTATATATTCATCCCATGCACGAATCTAGCTCAGAGAAAACAAGCTCTATTACTGTATGTGACCAAGAGAAGATGGAATACAATTTTAACAATTAAATACAAGTTTATTATTAATAAAAAAAAAATTAAGGTCTTATAAAAATAAAATTACACACATATAAACTTTCTGATTTTGATTACAATACAAAATGTCAAATAATCACATTGCAATTTACATAATTGCTATTCAAAATTCAAATTGTTACATTGGTTTACATATATGATGCACACAGATGTGCGATTTATAATATACAATTAATATTCACTAACAAAAAAATTGATTATAATTTTACATATGTGAGTGTGCGAATGTGCACATGCTAACATTTACATCATATTTTAACTTAACAGCCATAATATTATCTTTTCATAATTAACTTCTTTGGAAATATGCATAAATTTCATACCTATACGTGTGTATAAACAAAATATAGATATAATTTAAAATTAGTACCAGTTTATGAGTTCTCTCTCTTTTTTTTTACTTAAAAAAAAATATTACATCATATTTTAACTTAACAGCAATAATATTATATTTTCATAATTAATTTCTTTGGAAATATGCATAAATTTCATACCTATACATGTGTATAAACAAAATATAGATATAATTTAAAATTAGTACCAGTTTATAAGTTCTCTCTTTTTTTTTTACTTAAAAAAAATATAGTCAATTTTTGACAAGTACTTGTTGATTAATTATCAGCATTTTTAGACCAATTTAAAAGATTTGCTTTTTCAATTTTAATTCAAACAAAATTATGCTTGCATTTAAATTATATATTCTTCTTTTAGTGAATATGAAAATTATTTCTTTGCAAAATATATATAGCAAATCATCTCTCTTTTAGACATTCAACTCAAGCAAATTATTTACTTGTCTTGCTTTTAGTTGTTAATTTAGAATTTTAAAAGTCATTTTAGGGTATATTGAAAAACAATAACTCACTGTATATACACGCAATGTGTTTATCTGTGGTTCCCTGTGTGTATAGATAAACAGTAGCATATAAGTAAACCAATTTCTTCAAGCTTTCTCATAGTAAGCTTGGTTTTTGGTCCAGCAGAAAAATATAATTTCAGGCTTGTTGTCATCATCAGGTAAAATGTAATCCATGTAATATTTGGTCTCCCTTTCTGTCTAGGATTGTTCCAGGCAAGCATCAGTCTTGGTTTGATAGATTTCAGACAAGCAACTATCTTCTCCACGTTTAAGGCTATGAATTTCAGCACAAAGAAGTGGGTCATTTTCTCCATGTGAATTCAAACTCCTGCTAAGGAAAACAGTCTATCTTGCCTTCAGCTACATCAGTTTATGGTAGCTATTCTGCAAATTCTATGGTCAGCTAAAACCAACTGCTGCACTTCATTAAGTTGCAACAAAATATTGTAACCAACTTTTCAGCTGACCATTCTTACAAAAATTATTATCCAGACTGGAGCTAATTTTGTTATCAGCCCTTTTATAGAATCATCTAAGGTGATAATAACACCTTGATTGAAAACAGAATTTTATTTTTATCTCTCTAATCCCTTGGAATATATACATGTTTTTATTTAGGGGATTTCTAATAGATAAAAATTTTGTTTAATTAATTAAAAAATTTCAAAAATAAGTATGGTGTTTTCACATTTCAAAATTAGAATTACAAATAATATTTATCACACCTTTTTAAAATATTTAATTTTACAATAAAATATTATTTTAAACCCAAAGTTATTTAATCCTTTACTTATTATTATTTTATTTTAGGAAATATAGAAAAATATCTACAAAATTATAGAAAAATATCTACAAAAATTTATTCTGTATTTATTTCTATTTTTCCTTTAACTTTATATATATATATTTATGCACACACACTATATTAGTGTGTGCTATGTAATCCAACTGGTTACAATATATATATGTGTGTGTCAACTCTAGATATATCTGGTCACTCTAAATGCAGTTACTGTTGTTTCCCTTTTTTCTTCTTTAATTTTTTTAACGGAATCAATATATGCAAATGTATCTATTAGGCTTCATATCACAATTGTCCAAAAAATCAAAGATGCCAATCCTTATCATTACTAATATAAAAAAAATAATTAGATCCACATCAAATATTTTTTCCTACTTTTCATTTTGCAGTCCCATTTGATTAGCTAAATAGATTTTTTGTTTCCTTTATCATTTCTTTTCTTTTTTTTTATGATTGCTCCTGGGAACCTCACAATAAAGAATATCTTAATGAAGTTCTCTCTAGTTTTCCTGATTCATGTTTGGATGGGGACTTCATTGCCTCCTGTGAGCATAATTTTAGTCCAAACTGACATAATTTGTTATATGGATGATTTATATAGTTATAATAATTATCCTTTCTATCAACATATCTCCTTGAATCTAGTAGCCCTCCTGGAATGATTATTTAAGTTTTTGTCTGAGAAGTAGGAAGTTTATAGAATGGCAACATGCTGTTTGGATTGTTCTGACCTCCCTTTAGAATATTTCCAAACTTGATAGCAGTCAATAACTCAGCCATGTCTTTGACACTAAGTAATGGCCCAACATGATCTGTTGAATATGGTCCTGATAACCTGACTTTCAGAAAGTAGGATTGCAATTAAAGTCATCAACTTAAATACCTGTTTATAACAGTATTATATATGGGTTTATTCAACAACCTTGGAGTATCTCTTCTGGAAAACACAATGCAATTGACTGTTTTGTCACTCTTTGTTCCAGAAGATATGCAACAGCACAACAGCACTATATAATATTTCTCCAATGTCTGTGGCTTGAAGCACTTGACCAATCCTTAACTACTTTATGTAGATGGTTGTCTGCTACTATGATTGTTTTTCTTCTTTCAGATAATGAAAAGAAAAAATAATTTTTATATCACTCTTAAATCCATACACCTAAATGCACTTGGCAATAGCTGACTTCTGGGTTATTCTCATCTTCCATCTCCCTATAATTATTTTTTCAAATCTTCTTCTGATTCATTGTTGGGTGTGAATAACTGTACTGGAGATCTCTGATTTGTTAATTTACCCTGACAGCTCTTTTTTGATTTTAGGTTCATTTGGATTATGAAGATTTGTTGCTTGGTTTGGCCATTTTTTAGCTCTTTAATTATACTTTCAACCTCTTTTAACACTTTATTATAGAGACATCACAACTTGTCTTGTAATTTATCAACATATTCCTTTTAAAATTGTTATCTAGTCTGCATTACTTACCACAAATTCTCTTTTTTTCTTGTCACTTCAGCCTTAGTATCTATTTTAACTTGCTTTATTTGTTCCAGAAACTCCCACCTTTGTACTTCCACTTGCTACTATAGAGTTTTTAAGCACTTCCAGTTTTGTGTTAGTTTTGGTCTTGATGCTTCTGAATCTGTGTTATGTCTCCTTCCAAGCCTTTTAGGTTTTTTCCCACAGAGTTCTTGTTTCACCTCCATTATTTACTTCTGCAACACTGTTTTAATTCCTTTAATGTCATTTCTCATGTGCTCTTGAATGTCTCTATATCTGCCAACTGTTTGTTTTGCTGGGCTTGATTGTTGGTTAAATCTTCCCTCATTAGTTTTAGGTCCTGAATTATATTCTCCGTGTGATTCTGATTTCACTCCAAGCCCTTATCCCATCATTTCATCATTTGTTTCTGGTTTCAGGTTAAACTCTCTACCAATCACTTCATCATTTTTAACTTCAGAAGTATTTACATACATTATTTGGCTAGGCTCCTTAAATGTAATATCTGGATTTTATTCTTTATATGATTTATTTTCTTGTTCTGGACTTGTATGTTTGTGATTAGTCATGTCAGACTCTATTATTTCTTCCTCTGTACTATTGTACATTTTTGTTTGTATTGGTTCTATTGATGGTCTCAACAAATGAGTGTCCACTGTTCCTTTAGAAATTGTCTGCCTCCATTCTTTTTGCATTTCTGACTCATTCATCTCTGCCCTCAATATCTATGTGGAGGATAACACAACAGCAACAAGTGAAGCTTTACCCTATTCTAGTTTAAGTATGCCCCTACTCCTATTATTGATAACATAATAGTAATGACACATAACATATACATATTGAAATAAATTTGGTGGGTTTGAACCAAGACCAAAGACATAATAATATACAATGACATATTTAATATGTACCATAAATTTTATTCAAATAAATATAAAAGTTGAATGGTTAATAAAATTCAAACAAAAAAATGATTCAATTCAAATATATGATATTATTAACCAATGTGATGACGATGATTTATAACTTTACAAATATTCCCAAAAGTATTTTATTTGTTTTTCAGTTTCAATAAAAATGAAACTCAAAAGTGCCAAACATTCTAACTAGAAAGTTTACTTTTGGAAAACTTTTAAATAAATGACCGTTATCAATTACAAATTATCACCGCCATCCCTGCATGTCACCCAGTAGATCACATAATTTTCTCAGGGTTGTGGTCATGGATTAGCATATTGGACCTTAAAAGCATTATATTTGAATGAGTTACAAAGACAAACCAAATGGATTAATAATAAAAAAAAATAACTTAATAATTTTTTAATAATGAATAAATTAAACTCATGTATATACTCGCAAACTATTAATATGTTTACAAAATATTAAATATCATAGTAGTAAAAGATATTTAAAGACTTAAAGCATTGATAATGATAAGATCTTAACATATTAAATATTAAAACAATCACAAACCATGGTTTTCACAGATATCATTCTTTTAATATTTGACGGTTGTCCCTCCAACAATGGTGGTTCTTCTCCTTGAACATTAGCGATGTTAGAAAGTAAATACAGCAGCACTGGTGATGATATATCATATATGTTTTTATGGCATTGTTCAGTTAGTTTTACACAGCATTATAGAAGCAATGAATAGGCTAGTTGCAAACTTCAGTGTCAGTTTCAGGAAATGACTACATTTGTACCTGGTGTAGTTTCTGGTTATTTAGCTACACATTGTAGATAGTTTTCTGCTAGTAAAGTCATCATACTGGATGTTAGAATGAAATATTAAAAAATATTTTGAAAACAGTCAGTAAAATCGGCTATCCAAGTTATAGCGGAAAATGCTTTTTAATCAGCAGTTGCTTCTCTCCTCAGCAGGGAGCACTGCAACACTGCTTCAACAATAGATTGAACTGGAATGTAAAGCAATATGGGATTAAATGCTGGATTCCTGGAATACCTAGTTGCTTGTTTTAGAGACCTATTTATACTTAGCTGATGTTCTTCAAACATCATGATTTTAAACAACATAATTGTCAAGATCTAGAAAAAATCTGACCTTCGTGTCACTACAATAACATATTTTTTGAAAATATTTTCTTCATTCTTTTTCAAATATGGAAGCAAAATTTACAATTAATATTATTCTTTGATATATAAACAAATGAAAAATAAGTTTTTGTTTACTCTCTTTCTTTATTTACATTTGTTAACATAAGAAGAAGGAAAAAATATTGCCAACATTTAAATGTTTAAAATCTTATTAATTCTAGAATATTACTAATTCCAAAACTTTAATTCTAGATTTAGTTTTGCCATCAATTTTATTACAAAAATGTAAGAGATTTTATTTAAAAAAATTCAAAATAGGAATACTAAAAAGAATTCAGAATGCTTTAGATTTTTATAAAATAAGCAATTCAAAATTCTTTCATTCTTCCTTTACAGTAGTTTCTCACATACTACAAAGCAATTTTATAAGACATTTAATAGTATGCATAAATTGATTTTTCTCATTTTTAGACAGTTTATACTCAAATGACATGTATATACATGCAGATACTCAAATTTCAATTTATATATTTATTAAATAGTTCACATGAATTTTTATTAAACTTTTTGCTCTTTCTGCAGCATTGTAATATAACCAATCTGAGCTGCATTGAATTGTTATAGTCACAAAATCCCCTCTCTTTAAGATAAGACAATGAATCCGTGTAACTTTTCATTTCTCATTTTTATGCTGACTACAAAACTTTTAACTTTTATTCATTTCTCTAATTATTTCTACATTTCAGTTTCACAAAGTGTTTTACAGAATACATATGTTCATAATATACAGAGATTACTTGACATTGAACACTATAAAGAACGGATAGGATTTCAACTCTATTAGAGAACATTAAGCTGTACAATGAAGCATGGATACTAGAAAGATGATCTCATTTGACTTTTGTTGAATTACCTACAACACATCAAAATAAACATAAACCTTGTTACCTTAAGTCTTAGAGGCTGATAAATACCATGTGATAATTAATTCTTGTTTTCTTTCGGGTCTTAAAGGTGAGTAAACTATTTGAAAATGGAAAAAATTATGTGGCAGTGCCTGAGACAATATGCATTTCAATATGTCACATTTTGTCTTGTGTATTATGACCCAATACATCATTAGAAATAGAATATATCTAAAAAAAACTTCCTCTGTGAAAATAAATAAATAACTATCCATTTTGATCATATGTTGAATAACTATTTATTTATCTCATCTACTTATCATTTAAATTATTATTATTGTTGTTGTTGTTATTATTATTATGATGATGATGGTGATGATTATGTTTCAAAGTAAACTTTATTTAGTATCAATAGGTTACATCAAAATTACTAAAATATAAATAAAACAAACTAACTCCTTCTTTTTAAAACTTGTTATTTATATGACTATTACATGGAAAAAAAAAATCCAACGTTTCAACTATTTTATATAGTCTTTTTCAAGGCACACTAAAATAAAATAAAATATATATATAACAAATAACACATATTCCATAAAATTAAATAAATAAACAAAAAATTACGAAATATATTCATAACCAAAAATATACCTTAACTCACTCCCCTTTCCTATTACCAACAAACACAACTCAAAGAGAAATAATTTCCTTTTATTAAAAAAAAAAACATCTATATATATCCTTTAAAACATTTAATTAAAAACCTATTATTTTCTTTTCTGTTTATCTATTAACATCCTATTTAATTCTGGTTTTATTTCATTAATGTATATTACTTTCTTTTATTATCCTTTCATTATATGACTTAATACATTCCAAAGGCTTTATATCAAAATCCCCATGCTTAAATTTATTTATGTGAATGTAAACAGCAGAATTTTTATCACCTAAATGCTGTTTCAATCTAGTTTTTAATTTATTCTTACTAGTCCCAACATATGTCATTTCTACATTTTTTCTAAAACAATCCAAACATTTTATCAAATAAACTGAATTCATAATGTCTAACCTATTATAGTCCCCATTATTATTAATAAAAAATCTAAACTTGCTTTCTTTTTATAAACTGGACAAATTGAAACATTATATTTCCTGTTAATCATTTTAACTAATTTCTTAACTTTAATAAACAAATCTTTAGATATATTAAAACCAACATAAATAATCTTTTCTCTATTCCTACTCTTATCTAATCCCATTCTATTTCCTATTTTATTTATATTTTTATTAGAAAACAAATGTTTAACTACACCCCTAGGATAATCATTCATAAAACATTCATTCCTAATAATATCAATCTCATTCTCAAACAAATTACTATTTGAGCATAACTTAATTGCCCTAATAATTTTATTATTAACAATATTAATTTTACTATGACTATCAATATCTGAAAACCAATTATTTGATAATCCAAAAAATGTTTTTTTTCTAAACACAGATGTTTCTATACTAACACTACCATTCCTATCAATTTTTTTAAAAATTCTAACATCCATATATTCAATAACATTAATCTTTTAATTAATAATAATGGGGACTATAATAGGTTAGATATTATGAATTCAGTTTATTTGATAAAATGTTTGAATTGTTTTAGAAAGAATTGTTTTAGAAAGAATATGCAATTCAAAATTCTTTAACTCTTCCTTTACAGTATAATTTATCATTCAGTTTCTCACATACTACAAAGCAATTTTATAAGACATTTAATAGTATGCATAAATTGATTTTTCTCTTTATTTTTTAGATAGTTTATACTTAAATGATATGTAGATACATGCAGATACTCAAATTTCAATTTGTATATTTATTAGACAGTTCACATGAGTTTTTATTAAAGTTTTTGCTCTTTCTGCAGCATTGTGAGCTGCGTTGGATTGTTATAGTTACCAAATCCCCTCTCTTTGAGATGAGACAATGGAAACGTGTAACTTTTCATTTCTCATTTGTATGCTGACTACAAAACTTTTAACTTTTATTCATTTCTCTCATTATTTCTACATTTCAGTTTCACAGATAGTGTTTTACAGAATACATATGTCCATAATACACAGAGATTGCTTAACATTGATCACTATAAAAAATGGATAGGATTTCAATTCTATCAGAGGACATTAAGGTGCGCAATGAAGCATAGATACTAAAAAGATGATCTCGTTTGACTTTTGTTGAATTACCTACAACATATCAAAATAAACATAAACCTTGCTACCTTAAGTCTTAGAGGCTGATAAATACCATGTGAAAATTAATTCTTGCTTTCTTTCGAGTCTTACAGGTGAGTGCCTGAGACAATATGCATTTCAATACGTCACATGACATTTTGTCTTATGTATTATGACCCAATACATCATTAGAAATAGAATATATCTAAAAAAAACTTCCTCTGTGAAAATAAATAAATAACTATCCATTTTGATCATGTGTTGAATAACTATTTATTTATCTCATCTACTTATCACTTAAATTATTATTATTATTCTTGTTGTTGTTATTATTATTATTGTTATTATGATGATGATGGTGATGATTATGTTTCAAAGCAAACTTTATTTAGTATCAATGAGTTACATCAAAATTACTTACTGTAGGGTTACATGTATTTATATGAAAAAGTTCCTTTTAATTTTGATTTATTCCTTGCCTCTGAAAGTTATCTTGTTTAACCAAGTAACAAAGATTCATTGTTACAATGAGTGGACATCAAAGGAGTTGTTATCATATCTCATTTTTTAATTTATTTTTTGGAGTACTAATTCCAGTTTTTATCATAATGCTAAGCGTATTTTGAAGAGAGACTATGTTGCTGCGAAAATGTCCTGTGGTGGAAGAATACTGTCTCTGTCCTTAATTTTTTTTTAAGTTTGTTGAAGTAACTGTTGGGGTATCTTCTTGGATTGTTTCCAAATATGAATGTGCAATGGGTGCACCAATATGCATATAAGCTGAATTTGGCTGCACGTATTATTGGTATTGCGTTTCTTTTGTAGGTGCTATTTTACTAATTGTGGTCCCATTTTGTCTGTAGTTGTTCAGCATCATTTTTCACACCTTTTCTAGGGCTAGACAATCATATAGGAAAAGGGTTTGTGTTTCTTCATCTCTGTGACATAGCATACACAGTGGATCAACATTCGTGTAAAACCTCTTATATCTGAATAAAGTGTGTTGTTGGTAAGGCATTTAAGTTTGATAATAAAATAAAATTTTAGTTCCAAGCACCATGTTTTGAACTTTCTTAACAGTTGGCCATTATTTATTCCCAGCACTGTGGGCTGGTTATTCACTTGTTGGTCTGGAAACAATAGATTTTGTATTTGCCAATATGTGTATTTATTTGTGTTTTTTTATAGTGTTATATTGTTTCTTATTGGTTCACAATTCACAAGCAGGGTAGAGATATAGTTATATGTGGGGGGTGGCCCATCAGTGGGTGTGATTTCTATTATTCCCTGTACCTCTGAAAAATGTCTAAATATGGATATGAGCAGATTTACTGATTTTGGGTGTGAAACACTGGTATTGTATGTAGTCCATGTCCATTCCATTTTGTCAGTTTAAATGTTTTATTGAGATAGCTACTACCTTTCTTTTCCATAGTAGCTTGTTGCATAGTGAGTTAATTGCTGAAATAAATGATTTTGTGAAGTTGATTTTTGTCATATTAAGCTGATTGTATAAAGATACTTTTGAGTATAGTGAGAGATAGGATTTGGATAGTGATTCTTTCTGCTTCTGCTCTAAGTTTGTTTTGTATTTTCTTTCTCGTTTGATTCATACCCAAATGGAAAGGGAAACCCAGAAACATGCTAGGTTTCCCTTGATATATCTGTGTATTTAATTTACCTGTAAATATTGCCCATGCAACTGATTTGTTGGTGTTAATTTTTTAGCCCAAATTTTGCTGTATATTCTTTTATGATTTCCTGCAGTATAGGTAATTGGTTCTTTGATTTTAGAAATACAGTGACATCATCCACATAAGCTATACATATGTGTTGGTGTTTGGAATTGAAATTCCTTAATTTTTTTTTAATTTGCTCTAATGGGGGGGGGATATCATGTAAATAATAGTGTGCTGAATGGGGATCCTTGTGTGATTGATTGGCTGGGGTAGAAAGATGATGAAGATCTACCATTGAGTGTGATATGAATTTCTTTGTTTAGTAGCAGATTGTATATATTGTGTGCAGAATTTTCTGTTTCTTTTAGTTGAATTAGTAGTGTTTTATTGGCACTGAATCAAAAGTGCTTCCAATATCTAATTGCATAGCCATTGGGGCATATTTTTTCCTTTTAATTACCGAGTTAATGATTGTTCTGTATATTTGTGCTTCTTGACCTATTGATGAGCCCTTTTTTGTATACTGATGTTGTGATATTAGTTTTATTATATATGGTTCAATTTTTTCTATTAAAATTTTTTTCAGAATTTTTAATTCCAAATGTTCCATTGAGATTGGCAGGAGATTGGAGATTCTGGCAATTGATGCTTGTTTTTTAATGAAGGGGACCATTGTATATATTGTATAGCTTTTATGATAGTTGATTTGCAAGCTGGCACAGGTATGTGTTTGTGAATTGGCTGAGATGTGACAATACAAATTGTGGAATAATTGGTGATCCTGGATGGCATGTATCAGGGTTGATGCTAGAATGAGTGTAAAATTTGCAATTTCAAAAGATATCTCTGTTTCTGGCTTTCCAAAAAAAATTTCTGGGAGTTTGAGTTGGTTATGCTTTGTTAATTTTTCCTTGAAGTGCTGATATATTGATTGTTTCATATTATGTCCAGCTGTGATTTTTCCATCCCATTGTAGTGCCATGGGAGCTCTATTCATGGATGGATAGCCTAATGCTCATCAAATGTATCTGTGGGTCCATATGTGTTGCTGTGTTAGACAAATTCTTTTTTTTTAATTGCTAGTTATTGCTTTAGTTTATTGCATGTTTGATTATATAGCTGTGTTAGCTTGATTGTGTTTTCTTGTTTGTGAGTGACTGTTTTTGACACGACGATTCTTTTGCATAGCTCATCTGCTAACATGATTAGTTTAGAGGGGGATTGGTGATTGATATTAAATGTGAGAATGTGTATATATGCTATATATTTAGAGATTGGGTCAAGTTGCATTTGATTGAGCTTATTTACCATAATGTATGTTCTGGAGAAAAAGAACTCTGGCATGTTGACTGGTAGTAGGATTCTTATTGTCTTTTGTACATTAGTGATTCTGTTGTGGGATGTGTTTAAATTTAATTTTATTATTTATGTTGCATGATCAGAAAATGAGGAGAGAGTCTTACTTCACTTGAGTGATGTAGCATTGGAGAATAGAGCATAAGATCTATGAGAGTGCTATGGAAGTTGTTATAAAAAGATACTGAGTTTGGTGGGAGAAAACCATCACCATTCATAAGTGGGATTGCAAGTTGATTTATCCATTTTGCAGCAAACTTTTGATAGCTCATATTGAAATCTCCAGCAAGTATAATGGGATAAGGATTGGACACTAAGAGTGAGTTAATGATTAAAATTATTCTGTTAATAATAATAGGGCTGGGGGGGGTATACAAATATAATGTTAATTGAAACGCTTCTGTGATTAAACATAGTTATCCGCAGATTGGAGTCTATGAAACATATTATTATGATGATGTTTCAAAAAGGAACTTTATTCAGACAAGAAAAGCAGGTTACATTAATAATTTCCATGTACGTGTGTTTACATTGATGTTCCTGAGGATTACGTATATTGTGTTTAATCTAAATTCTTTAAAAATCTTTACAGATATAGGATTGTCTGTTATAGGTTATAATACTAAATTTATATGGCTTCTGTTCGTTTTTTAAATTCCATTGGTTTTCTTTAAATTGTTTCTCAAAGTTATCTTATTTATATTTGGATAATTAAGACACATGTATATATATATATATATTGCAAATATGCTTTGTAATAGTTTGTTAGTGTTTAGAATATTGATTTTGTAAGTTGGCGTGTTTCTACTAGCAACATTGTGTATGTTTTATTATCTTGGATTTTGTGATGTCCACTTTCTTGCATTCTCTTTTCAAGTATATTAAATGATTTGAAAAATATTTCTTCCCTGATTAGAGATTTGAATGTTGTATGATGAGTGACCAAGTGGCTGCGAAAATGTCTGGATGTGCTATTTTATTATCTCTGTTTTTTAATTGTGCTAATTTGTTATAAAATGTTGACGCATGTCACCTTTATTATTGTTAAAAGCGAAGGAGCATCGCATGCACTAAAATGTATAGAACATGAAAGTTGCTACATGGACTGTAGGGGTGGATGTTCTGCAGAATGTGCTGATGATATCCTGCAGGTAGATGTTTGGTTGTCTGTGTTAGTTATTTCATGATGAATATTGTTTAATGCCAAGCAGTTGTAAAATAGATGTTGTTGAGTTTCTTCTGTTTGGTGGCATAGTGTGCAGAAGGGGTCTATTTTTGTATACAAACATCTATATCTTAGGAAGCATGATGTTGGTAAGGCATATAGATTTAATTTGAAAACAAAAAATTTGGCTCCATGCACCATTTTTTAAATTTTTTGAACACCTGTCAGTTATTTATTCTGAGCATCTGGGTGGAAATATATGGTGTATATCCTGAATATACCAATGCACAGATCTGCCAATTTGAATATTTTGTTGTTGTTTGCAATGATATTTGGGTACGTGATTCTAAACTGATGATAAGTAGCAATGTGAAGGTGGAGATTTATCTGCGGGTATTATTTGGATTAGACATTGAAATTCTGGTAAATTTCTGATGGTGGCTATTATAAGGTTTGTGGTCTTCTGTATTTAAAAAATATAATCTTGTGTGGCTCCAAACTATTGTGTATTGTTGGGCGACTAAGGCATTTTGCAGATATTGACTGTCTTTCTATTCCATAGATGTTTATTGCAATATGAAGAAATTTTTGATGTGAAAGCTTTGGAGAATTGAATTATGGGAGAATAGTAAATTATTTTTGAGATCACTAGCTGGTTGAATAATTGTACTTTAGCATATATTAAGAGATATGCTTTTGATAGAGAAGTAGTGATCCATTCTACTTCATCTTTTAACTTGTTTTATATTTTGGGCTACATTGCATTTGTCCCAATGTAGAAGGGAAAGCTGAGGAATGCTAATGGTTTGCCTTGGAAAGTCTCTGTGCATGACTTACATGTGTAGAGTGACCAGGCGACGGTCATATTCTGATTAAATTTTTAGATGGTATGTTAATTCATAGTCTTGAAGCATTTTCTGTAGCATTGGTATCTGCTTTCTAGAAGGAAGGCTGTAATATCACTCATATATGCAATGCAGGCTACATGTTGTGATGTGCTTGGTATCAGGCTGCCTTTGATATTTTGGATTTTAAGTATGAGCAGGTTGATGTAAAAACTAAATAGTAGTGAGATGAATGGTAAACCTTGGGATATGGATTTGTGGGAGGCAAATGATGTAGAATTTTTGCCATTGGGTGTGATATGGATTTCATAGGTTAGTTGTAGGTTAGTGAGCAGATACAGATGAGTGTGTGGGATTGTGGTGTCAGTCAACATATTGATTAATGTATTAATATCAACTGAGTCAAAGCCACTTCTATATCAAATTGAACTGCAGTTGGTGTGTACCTTTTCAGTCCTGAACTCTGTTTAGGACTGCTTTGAAGATCATTGCAACTTGTGCAGTAGATGGTTGCTTCCTTGCAAACTGTCTATTTTATATTAGTGTTAGAATGTATTATTATTACTGTTATTATTATTGCTGCTACTGCTATTACAACTATTTTGTTCATAAAAGTCACACTTGTTTTCTTGCGAGATGATAATTTCTCTTATGCTTTTGTTATTATCATATATTTTATAGTTTAACTCATTACAAAATTTTATTTCTCTTTAAAACAATTTTTTTTTAACAGATCCAGGATTGACAGGAATGAGTCAGCCTTTATTTTTCTAACATCAAGTTTTACATCTGCCTAGATACTTCCACAATGGTGATGGTACCGTCTTCATGCAAGTGGATTTGGAAATACATTCTGCCATCTTCTGGGTCACTGCTGATTTCTTCATATTGGTTTGGATTCCATTCTCTTCACTTTCTGATCTACTATTTTTTTTCTATTCCAGTTCTAGTTCCTGGATGTGGGGAATTATATGAAAATTTTTCTAAAGTGTCTACTTTTCTTGGGCTTGGAAAACTTTTAGGAATGTCTTATGCATGTTCTACCTTTTATCTGAAATCTTTCTTGCATAATTTGATATCTAATTGCTTCTTGGTGTTCTTTGGACCAAAAGTTTTTTCAAAATTTCTTATCTGTATCCAGAATAGACACTTGGTTTCTTTATTAATAAGTTATACCATTCCTTAACCAATTTTTGTAAATGATTATAAGCAATAGATATTTGCTATCTTTCTGTTAGCTAGTTCAACTGGACATAATTCTTCAAACTTTTAGGGTGTTTCATTAGAGGCTCACCTGCTTATCTTTGAATGCATGGAAATTGATTATTTAGCTGTTTCATAATTTCTGTACTGCCATGTAACTGTTATGTTTTCATGGCTTCCTTTTGTTTTCATATCTTTTGTGTCAATTTTATTGTCTTCTTTAAATTCTTTTACAGTTTTTATAAATCATCTTAGTGTATCTTCTGTCATCTCTGCATAATCTATTTTTTATGTTAATCATGATGCCAATTACTTTCTGCATCTTTACTTGGATGACTAAGAGTTTTTCTTTAAATAATGAATTTTGTTCTTGCTTTTCATCTTTCTTTATTTCTCTCACTTCCAATTTTTATATTCTTTCTGCTTTACTTTGTACACTTTTCTGCAATTTAATTACACTGGATTCAATAGATTTTGAACCATTTATTCTAAATCACTATGTAATCTTTTTTTATCCATTCTACTTTCTGTTGTATTTGCTTTTGTATTTGACTTGCTATTTCTGGCTTCAGGATACTTATAGTCATTTGTACTACTTCAAACTTTTTATATATTTTTTGATTCATTTCTTTATAATTCATTATCTTTTTTTGTTGCTTTTTTTCAAGTTTTACATGCATTTCTTCAATTTTTTTATCTCTGTTCTCTTGTTTTTCTTCAAATTTTAGTTCCATTTCCTGATTTCTCTGTTGCATTCAAAATTTTGTTTTTCTGTTTTTGTTGCCTCTCTTCCAATTTTTTCATAAATTCATATAGCATTTCACTATTAAATTAATTGGTTTTTGTTCTAAAGGCTTTTGTACTGCTGGAATAGCTTTTTGCACATTTGAATCTGATTCCATTGGTTATATTGGTTGTTATGTTGATGGATCCATGTTTAATTCTGCCTCTACCCTTTTTATTTTTGAACATGTTATGATCAGTATATAAAACTAAATGTTCTATAATTAAAAACCAGACTACATCAGCATATAATTGATAAGAAATCTGCTATCTTTTGTCATAAATTGGAAACGGGACATAAAGACTATGAAATCCGACCTTTGGAATGTATTGGTAATTACTATGAAAGATTTAACAAAGAGAGTATTTATATAGAACATTTGAGTCCTGTTTTAAATAAAATGTTAAAATAACTTATATATTTGTGCAAAAAAATTGACTGTTTTTGTATAGATATTTTTTTCCTTTTGGTATAAAAAAAAAAATTTCTCACTATATAAGGAAATGTTGTGATATACAATTTTCCATTTTTTGGTTTATAGGTATTTTATTTTGTTATTATTATTATTTTATTTTTATTTATTTTATTTTATTTTATTGTCTTGTTTTCTTATTTATTGTATATATTTTTTTCTCTGTTTTATAGAACCTTGATAAAGTCCATATCATTATTTTAAAAAAATGGACGAAACGTCGGATATTTATATTTATTTGTGAAGTTATATATTGTATATCAATAAAAAAAATTTTGAAAAGAAAGTCTCTCCGTAGTTTTTTGACTCTATAATTTTTTATATATACTCTATTATTAATTAAACACCACCAGTCTCAACCTCCATAAACAATTTTTACTGGAATAACATGATATACCTCTGCCATAATGTTACCTTTATTATTTTTTATATACTGCCGTTTATCAAATATTACCCTGCTTACTACTGCTTTCATAAAATGTTAATATATACATTTTTTTTTAAAATGCTAAGCTTATTTCTCAATCCAAACATTTATTGTATTATACTTATTTATTATATGCCACAATATGTTAAAGTTATTCATACTTTAATATTCAATACATTATGTGACTATATAGAAGTGAAATTTAATCATAAGAAAGAGATATTCAAGCACAAAGTTGGTTGCACAATATGTATCTGTACAAAAGTGAAATTGAATAGAATAAAAGGAACTCCAAGCCTAAACATTTCTTGCACCAAATCTGTAACCCTAATTTTGTAAATTTGACAGATTTAAATTCAGAACCAATTATATATAATGATATACAATGATATATTCAATATGTACCAGAAATATTGATTCAAATAAATATGAAAGTTAAATGATTAATAAAATTCAAATAAACAAAGATTCAATTCAAATGTATAATAACAATAACAAATGTGATGATGATTTATAACTTTAAAATATAAGTACTCCCAAAAGTATTTTATTTGTTTTTCAATTTCAATAAAATAAAACTCAAAGATGCCAAATCTAACTAGAAAGTTTATTTTTGGAAAACCTTTAAAAGGATGATCATCATCAATTACAAATTATCATCACCATTCTTGCATTCCCTAGTGGATCTCATTATTTCTCAGGTTTGTGGATATTAACTAGCATTTTGAACAGTAAAAGCATTATGTTTGTAAGGAGTTACAAACTAAATGGATTAATAATAAAAAATATCCTAACAATTTATTAATAATGAATAAATAAAACTTGTGTATATACTCACAAATTATTAATACCTTTACAAAATATTAAATATCATAGTAGTAAAAGATACTTTAAGTTTAAGGCCTTAGAATATTGATAATGCAAAAACTCTCCAAATAGTAGTGCCACCTTGTGCTAACCAGAGTAATCAATGGATGCCAGAAGGCTTGTGCATAAAATCCCTATCTAGTGCCTACTCATCCATTGATTACTCTGGTTAGCACAGGTGGCACTACTATATGGAGAGTTTTTGCCTGTTTACTAACAGTTATGTGCTAGCATGAGATGATGATCATGTAATATTGATAATGATAAGATCTTACCATGTTAAACATTGAAATAGTCACAAACCATGTTTTTTGGAAATATTGTTCTTTTAATATTTGCTAGTTGTCTTCATTAATTCTTCCTATGATAGTGGTTCATCTCTTTGAACACTGATGATGTTATAGAGTAAACATAGTAGCACTGGTGACATTATATAAGGTATAATATCAGAAGGTATTGGGTAGTTTGCATGGCATTGCCCATTTAGTTTTTCTTCACAGCATTATAGAGACATTGCACATACTAGTTTTGCAAACTTCAGTGTCAGTTTCCGGATCCGACTGCATTTACTGGGTGTTTAGGCTGGTGTGGTTTTTGGTTATCTAGGCACAAATTGTGGTAGTTTTCTATTAGATAAAGTCATCATACAGGACATTAGAATGCACTTTTGAAAAATACTTTGAAAACTGTCAGATCGTTTCTCTCCTCAGCATATGTAATTCCAATACTGCTTCAAAGTAGACTGGACTGGAATGCAAAACAATATGGAATTAAATGCTGGACTTCTGGAATACCTAGTTACTTGTTTAGACTTATTTGTACTTGTTTGGTATTGTTCAACAATTTTCAAATAATATATATATATATATTTCCACCAGGAAAAATCTGACTTTTGTATCATTATAGCAACATATTTCTGGAACTCTTCATTCTCTTCCAAACATGTTGTGGAAATAAATTTACAACTAATATTATAAACAAATGAAAAAAAAGTTTTACTTTTTTCTCTTTCTTTATTTATATTTATTAAAATTTTTTTCTCTCTGCAGTTTTGTAATATAACCAATCTGAGCTGCATCAGATTTGTTATAGTTACACAGTATACATATATATTGTAATATGGATTCCTTACAGGAAATCGAGGTGGTCACATCTAGCAATAATCGGATTTAGGATCTTCCTATAGGATGCTATGGATGAACCCATCTAATCTCAATCCAAAATTGAATCTATCTTAAACAGGATAATTTAGTATTAACCTATTTAATACTGACACAACTAATTTAATTCATCCAATCCTCACCTATGTTGATTATTCAGTTATGCTCAGAATTCGAATTCAGGCTAGACTTTACAATTAACTCTCTTCAGGGATTACCATCAATGTACTACAATCATAATATCAATTAATAATAATAATAACAATGTAAAAGGCGGAAACCTTCAACAGATGATAATCTAAGGAATTTTGAAAATAACTTCAATCAGATATCAGGATTTTAAGTTAATGTGGTATATATGTATGGCTAAGCATATTCAATATTATTTTAATTCGAAAAATAATATTGATAGTTCAAATAAATCAGAGAATTCATTGAGATTAGAATAAAATTTAACATGTTTATTAACAAATAATAATTTAACTGGATTTCAGATAACAAAAAAAAAATTATTATACATGTATGCATATATTTCTACTATTTATGACTTTAAATTAAATAATACCTTCCCATATCTCCTTAGTAGATATGATATATATGATAACATGAACACAATTTAATAATTCATAAAATAATGAATACAATTTTATAATTTTAAAATTATAATTATACTAATTAAGTTTTGTTTTAACAATATATATCAATGATGATTTAGATTATGCAATCCTTGTGAGGGAATTCAAATTTATAAATACCCTTTCTGTGTATAGTCAAGATTATGAAATATAGACCTTTCATTCAAGGATATTAATCATACACACAAGAATAATAAACAAACTATTCTGTCATGAATAAGTTCAATATAAAAGATAATCAAATCTTATCTTAATATTGAATTTGTTTTAAATTTACCTCAGTCAATGTCACTATTAAGAAAAAGAAATGGGAAGACCTAAACTTTATTAAATAAAATTAAATGTTTAAAACAATGATCTTTCCATTCCTCTTCATCTAATAATTTTCTTGAATGGAGTATTCCAACGAAAATGGGTCTTGGAAACACAGGAAATAAATTTTTAGATATCAAAAATCTATAGCACACAAATATTATAAGACATATTAAGTTTGATGGTATTATCCTGTTCCCCATTTATGACAAGACTCAGAATGTTTCTTAATGATAAAGTTCTATGTTCTTTGGTCATCAACCATTGAAGAGGCCATCAGAATATTCTGTTGTTTAGGATCCCTCCTAGTGTATGAAGTTGACATCTTCTTCTCCAGGTTATTTCATTACCAATTGAAATTTTATTCAAAATTATATAAATGCAATATACATATACTTTAGACATTTAGTAGGAATATGAAATTACATTCATTTCAGTTAAAATAATAGAATTTCATCCTACGACAAGTGGTATTTACCCATGATGCATTCTTTTTATTTTTTTTTAACTTTTTAAAATATTTAATTTAATATATGTTTTTTGACTAAATTTGTCTTCTTAGAATACCAGTTTAGAATTTTACAAATTTCTTTAATTAATGAATGAAAAATATAATTTTGTTCTGAAATTATGATTAATATTAATTTTGTCTTCTTAGAATACCAGTTTAGAATGATCTTACAAATTTATTCAATTACTGAATGAAAAATAAATATAATTTCATTCTGAAATTATGATTATTAATCAAGAGTAATTTTACTCTTTTTACTGAGGGCCATTAAAGTTCTTTATAATGAAAATTTTATATCAATAAGAAAGTTCGTTCAAATTATTCATTCATCTTTTAGTATGTTCTGATTTTGAACACAGCCACATGATTAAGCGTAGTATCTAGTACATTTGCAAAAGATAGGTTTAATTTTTAAAATTATTTGATCCAGTTTTTATAGTGGAACCAACTTCCGATAACATGTATCGAATATACTATATGCTTTTCACTATTTCAAATTCTATTATTAATTATTATAATTGAATTCTAAAAATTCATTTCCTTTGTGTTTAGTTGCTAGAATGCAATATTGACCTAAGGTTGTTTCCATATTTATGTTCTGGTTAGTAAAATAATTAGTTTAAACAATTATTTTATATAAATGAATAAAAAAAAAATCATCTTAATGTTTTAATTTTATTTAAACAAGTATTTATTTAATATATATATATGCAGGTTTAAGCCTGCTAATTACTTAATCTGCCTTTAGGGGGGGGGGGGACTTTTTCAATGAATTTTATCACAACATTCCATTGCCTAATAACTTATTTTGCATTTGGAGGGGAGAAGGGGTGAATGCACATACTCACTTAACTGAAATTCCACTGTGAACTATAAAATTGTGATGCAGGGTACCATGATTTTGCCTTTGGTAAAGTTATATATTTTTGTGCATAAGCAATGCTCCATTATTAGCTAAGATAAATATTCCCACTCTGAAGTGCCACAAAACCTTATCTACTTTCTCTTATACCTTCAAATCATAAATAACTAAATCATTTCCTAATACTGACACATTTATCTTCTATTTCATTTTAATTAAGAAAAGCTGTTTTATTTATATCAATATCCTGTCCTCATATTCCCAATTCTTGTTATAAAGTTTAAAACAAAAAAATCTCTACTTCTTAACTTTTGTTTCTTTTATATTCGCTACACAATTTTTTCTGGATCTCTTTCCCATCTTATAGTAAAAAAATAAAGATTCCAATATTCTTTCTTTCAATTCTATATAAAACATTTTAATGACTTTTAATGTTATGCAAAAATTTCTTTTATATCAACAATGAGTTTCTAAAGTAATTGTCATTTTCAATCATTACCAATCCATTGCAGGATGATCTCTCCAAGTTCAATCCATCTTCTTGGATCTTTACATAATCCCAGCATACTTCTTTATTTCATCCATCCATCCCACGTGGTCTCTTTCTAAGTCTTTTGCCATCACTTGTTAAGATTTCAATTGTCAATCTATTATCTTTTCTAGAAATACATCCAGCCTAACTCAACTTCAGTCTCTTAACTCTTTCAATGATGCCAGACACTCGGTTTGTTCTCAAACCCATATATTTCATTTTTAATCTCATTACTCCCAACATGCACCTCTCCATTGAATGGTGTGCAGTATCTATATTGCTCTTCTGATAAGTACCAAAGTCTCAGATTCATAAATAAGTACTGGCAAAACACATTTATTAAAAACCTTTTAATATTAAATTATTTATACAAAAATATGCCAAGTTTATCCATTATATTTCCATCTATAATAATAACCTGACCAAGTTATTTGTAGTTGTTAACTTCTAACTAATCATTATTAACCTTTATTTTCTTCTTTTGAGAAAATCCATTGAACATTAATTTAACATTTACTTTTAATCCTATTTTCATCTAATAACTCTTGCAACATTTCCTGAAGCTGTAAATCATTATTTGCAAAAACAATTATATCAGTAAAATCTGGATGATTTAAATAATCTCTATTTACTTTTCCTTCACAGAGGCAAAACTCTCCATACAGTAACATCGCTCAGTGCAAGCCAGAGTAATCAATGAATACAGGAAGGTTTGTGCATAAAATCCCTATCTAGTCTCTACTCATTCAATATCTCCAGACTAGTTCTAGCTTGTGGCTTTCATCAGTGAGGAGCTTTAGATCTGAGAGCACCTTCCTTATTGATGAAAGCCACAAGCTAGAGAAACTAGTTTGCAGATATTGAATGAGTAGGCACCGGATATGGATTTTATGCACAAACCTTCCTGCATCCATTAATTAATTACTCTGGCTTGCACTGAGTGATGCTACTTATATAGACAGTTTGTTAAAACTGCAGTTTACAGGTCACAATAAAATTCGAATTTTGTTTCATATTTTTCTCACCAGAGTGTTTCTTGTTACTGTCCATTGTAGTTTTGGCTTACAATAGCGATAAAATTAGCAAAGACTGCATCAGTCGTGTAGAGAGTCCTAAAAGCAAATTCCTGCAGATATGATTCGAATAAAGTACTGTTGGTCCCGCACTGATGTTTCAGCTTGCGTTTAGCTCTCATCCACATATTTTCCACATTTTGTGTGTGGATATCAGAGTCGTGAGGATCTACTAAGTTCTCCTGGTGTATGACGGCAGAGTGCATATATATATACCATTACGGATTGTGCTTAAGTTGTTGTATGCACCCCATCCGTCCGTAATGATGTGGGTCCCTGGTAAAATATATTCTTGTATTTTTGCTTCGAGAGTCGCAGCTGATCGGTTAAGGACCTCTACCAAGAAACACTTTCCTGAATTTCTCTCTATTCCACCAAAGACCTAATGACCTTCTCGAATTGCTCCTCTGTGATATTTTCGATGAAAATATTTCGTTTCATCAACTTCTACGACTTTAAGCGCTCCATTATCATCAAATCCACCGACATGCGTTGGATGTCTGTGAAAATACGTTGCGCACTCTTCGCAGCAAAAATTTGCCCAGTCTACTATAGTGTGCCAACTTACACTTAGCTCATGAACAAGAAAACACTGGCAAATTATGTGCCCAATAATACACTACAAGCATAATTGTCTTGAAGGATAAATGGTTTCTTAAAAAAAGAAACCCTTTCTGATACACGACGGCGACATAATATGCATTGCCATCTGTGATCATCTCCACATTCTTGCTGTTTGATGAGAGAACACTGCACGCCGCAATGCTGGCATAGAGTACTATTTTTAAGCAGGCGCCTCCTTGCTAACCACTTCATTGCTAACTCCGGAGTTCGAAGCTCATTCGCCAACAGAAACGATGTCCAATTTTCTACGCGAATACCTGCAGCATGTAACAGTTCATTTTCTGGTACTACAACTACATTACCATTTAAAGGATTCATTTTATGAATTACGCTGGAAATTAAAAAACACTCTGAAAAACACGTGTTACAACTTTGGAAAACTTGTAAAATGTGCGCCAAGACAATGTAACAATTCCACACTAATTCGACAAGAAACAGTGGTGAGAAAAATTTGGACAGTAATTACGAATGTTGGTAGGATATATTATTATTTTAATTATTTTCTTATTTAAATATTCGCCAAGAAACACTCTGGTGAGAAAAATTTGAAACAAAATTCTAATTTTATTGTGACCTGGAAACTGCAGTTTTACCGAGAGTTTTGCCTCGGTGTTAACAGCTTATGTAAACCTATTACTCTCCATTTTAATTCACAAAATACTTCTTGCAAAACTGTAAAAAGTTTTGGAGATATAGAGTCACCCTGTCGTTTTATACTTTTATATTTCGAACATTTTTCATTCTTAGAGTTATTCGTGTTCAATTTCCCACGACTTTTATTCATCTATTTTCTCCCAGCCTTATATCGTACACAAGCATTCTCTAATAACTTTCCAGATGTACAATATTCTACTTTACAGCGATTATTATTTTCTCCAAATAATCTAGTTAAATAATACTTTTGTTAATCTATTTCCATTTCATAAATCGGTAAAACTGACTTTTAGCTACCCGAACCATTCGCCCTCTATTTTTAAAAAACTGAACTACTTTTTTCCCTCTAATAACTGTATCCAAATTTAATAAGTGTATGTAACTATATCTAAGTGTAAATGTTAATAATAAAAAAAAAGAAAAAAAAAACTTACATTTACATGCGTATTTTTCACTTATAGCGGTCTTCGCTGTATATATAACTGTAAATAAATTAACTATAAATAGAGTGGAGATAGACACAATTAGAAAGATCCAACTTTAAATCAGTTTATCTAACAAGAAATAAACTCTGGCATTTTACTGGTCGTATAATACGTCTATTAAAATGATCGTTCGCGAGACGGAGGTCAGCGAACGAGTGATCATAGATTTGCCTGGAACCCATATTATCAGCGACGGATGGCCTGCATATAACAATATTAGCGGTCTTTCGAATGGTGTCTATCTCCACTCTGTCGTCGTCCATCAACACAACTTTGTTGACCCGGATGACGAGGTTATACACACCAATAATGTTGAAAATCTGTGGATGAGAGCAAAGCGTAAGCTAAAATACCAATTTGGGACAAGCAGACCTTTGTTCTCATCCTACCTGCAGGAATTTTCTTTTAGAAATCTGCACGCACACGACGACCTCTTCGTGCATTTTCTCGTTTGTGTGGCTTCCAACTACTCCTAAAAATGTAAGTTCGTATTTTTGTTATTTATTCTTCTTTATGTAAAAAGATTTAGAATTAATATACGTCATTTATTTACAGTTATATATACAGCAAAGACCGCTATAAGTGAAAAATACGCATGTAAATGTAAGTTTTTTTTTCTTGTTTTTTTTTATTAACATTTACACTTAGATATAGTTACATACACTTATTAAATTTGGATACAGTTATTAGAGGGGAAAAAGTAGTTCAGTTTTTTAAAAATAGAGGGCGAATGGTTCGGGTAGCTAAAAGTCAGTAAATTCTATTCTTTTAAACATTTTAATCTGCTTTAAATATTTTCATTAAGAATAAAAAACTTAATCCATCTTAAAAATGCATAAACATTAACGGAAATGCAACCTTAGCGCCACGTTACAATCGCGAGATTTCGTACAGTGCCAAAACGTTAAAGATCCGAGATCTTCACATAAAATTGGCGGGAAGTCTTCATATCGATTAGTCTTTGTATTTAACATAGTGTGATAATAATGTCTTATAATCTTACAGCGGGAGCGTTAACGGTATTAATGAAAGGAGGACAAGTAGAAAAACCAATTGTCCAAATTTTGAGTCATAAACTAATCCAAGGAAGTGCAGAAAGATATCGTATTATGATTTCTGATAGTCAAAATTTCCATTCATATTTCATGTTAGCTACGCAGTTAAATGAACGTCTTGTTAAAGGCGAGTTGGAAAATTTCACCGTAGTACGTTTAGATCGTTATCTTACAAATACTACGCCTGCTAATAAGCTTTTATTCATTATTTTGGATTTCACTGTAATACGTCGCGGTTCTGAAGTGCGTCAAAAAATTGGAAATCCCATGCAAATTGGCGCTACTGATAGTGAAAGTGAGGCTTCGCATTCTAATATTGCTTCTCAACAACTGTCAAAATTTCCTGCACCTAATCCACTTTCTAATCCAAGTAATAGGATTAACCAATACAACGCAAATATTTCAAAAGTATCGATGAGTAATGACTATTCGTTTTCAAATAAGACTGATATGTCGATAGGCAATACACATCCAATTTCTAGTCTTACTCCCTATCAAAACAAGTGGACTATTAAAGCAAGAGTTACTAACAAATCTAATATCCGAACTTGGAATAATTCTCGAGGAGAAGGACGTTTGTTTTCCATGGATTTGGTTGATGAAAGTGGTGAAATTAGAGCAACTGTATTTACCGACTTGGTAGACAAGTTTTATAACACAATGGAAATAAACAAAGTATATTATATTTCTAAAGCTGTATTAAAAACTGCCAATAAAAACTTTTCCTCTATTAAAAATGATTATGAAATGACTTTCGGCCCGGAAACTACTGTTGTATTGTGTAATGATGATTCCAACGTTCCTAAAATGCAATTCAATTTTATACTCATTAAACAATTGGAAAATATAGAAAAAGATACTCTTGTTGATGTTATAGGAGTATGTAAATCAGCTAGTGATACAACCAGACTTGTTTCTAGGCAAAATAATAGAGAGTTAATCAAAAGAGATATTCATTTAATAGATCAGAGCCAATCTTCTGTAACCCTTACTTTATGGGCAAATGAAGCTGAAACATTTGATGGAAGCAATAATCCAGTAATAGCTGTTAAAGGTGCCAAATTATCTGATTTTAATGGGCGTTCTTTATCAACAGTTATGGCTAGCCGTTTACAAATTAATCCTGATATTAAAGAAGCTTTTATTTTAAAAAGTTGGTTCGAACGCGAAGGGTCACATCTTCAAGTTGAATCGATTTCTGGTCTGAAAGGTGGTTTAGGCGGTGGAAGTTTTAATACAAATTGGAAAACATTCGGCGCTGTTAAAAGCGAAAATTTAGGCACTGGAGATAAACCAGATTACTATAATGTTAAAGGAACTGTTGTTCTGTTAAAGAAAGAAAATTGCTTATATCAAGCTTGCCCTAGCAATGATTGTAACAAAAAAGTTACTGATATGGGCAATGGTTCATATAGGTGTGAAAAATGCAATCGAGAATATCCTAATTTTAAATGGCGCATACTGTTGAATGCAAATTTTGCTGATTTTAGTGATAGTCAATGGGCAACATGTTTTCAAGATACTGGTGAAATTTTGCTTGGTAAAAGTGCTGAAGAGTTGGGGAATTTACGAGAACAAGATCCCTCTGAATTTGATAAAATATTTTCAGAAGCCCCCTTTAAAGATTATATATTTAAATTAAGGACAAAAATGGAAAGTTACAATGATGAAAGTCGTTTGAAATCGATATTAATGGCTGCTATGCCATTGAATTATAAGGAATACAATCAAAAACTGATATCGGATATTAATAAAATGTCTTTAGATTAAAATTTTTTCATATTTTTTAGCATGCCATATTTTAAATGTAAACATTTTTGTTATATATCTGAACTTTATATATTTTACAGATTTGAAACAATTCTTGAGACAGTATAATAAATAGCTTTTCCTCCACATTTTTTTCTTCAATATATGTAGATATTAGTATCATAATATAACTTGAGTTCAAGTTAAACAGTGAACAATTTGAAAAAAAGTATTGCTTTATAATTATTATTTTTTTAAACTTAAGCCAGTGAAATTGTTTAAGAATACTTTTCTTGATTTCATATTTCTGGAATTTAATAATCTGAATGTAACTAGGTTGAGGTTGGTTTATCACTGACTTTTATAGCATATAAAGATTATTATAAAGTACTAATAAACAATACTATTAATTTATATATTACTTGTCCAAAAAAAAAAATTTAATTTTTTTTTTTTGATCTTACATATTTATTTGACGTCAACTTGATATTATGTCAACTTTTTTGTTTCTACTATTTTGCTTGACTTTATGGTTTAAGTTTATTTGTGCTGGTTTTTTTTAAAAAAAATAAGTAGAAAATTGCTATTCATTAAATGTAATCTTTAATGTAGAATTTTGCTGAATCTTTTTTGTATGTCATTTTTTACATGTACACACTTGTAATTAGATATATATGTAAACTTAGTATAAAAGTTGTACTGCTTTAATGATAGTATAATATATATATATTGCTCTTTTCATGTTGTAGTTTTTTAAAAATATAAAGTTTATCATTGCTTAAAATAATAGCAACATTAAATGAATTATGGAAATATTGTTTAAACCATGTCAAAGATTGAATATATCTAATTATTAAACAACTTTGAAAAAGTCGTAATATATTTTAAAAATATTTTGTATTATGTTTATTGGAACTGACCTTATCGAAAGCAAATTTGTTTAGTTGACTATGCTCTTACTAACGATCAAGCAGCAAAGTGCTTAATTGAAGCTAATTTGGCATTGCTTTCCATCGAAGTAATTAGTGCTAATTCCTTGCAACTTCTCTAAAATTTTTAGAACTTGCTTACAAATCGTTTTTCATTTATATTCTTTTTGTGTTTGCATTAAATTTATTTTTTAAAAAGTGCAATTTTACAATATATTATGTTCAGTGATTTTTTAATGTATCCAACATTTAGACTGTTAGCTAGTTAAATCATTGAAAATAAAATGTAAAACTGATTTTTTAAAAAATAGTGTTTATTGTTATCCACTTTAATTTCTTAACTTTACTATAACTTAAGATTACAGTAACTGTTGCCTTAAGTAATTGGTTTAATGCAGGGGTGGAGAACTTTTTTTGTGTGCCAAGAACCATTTGAATATTTATAATTTCATTTGCAGGCCACAAAATTATTGACTTAAAAATTAGCCTACTATATTTAATCAAAAATTTAATTAGGTTATCTCTGATAGAATAATGTAGAATTATTATAAAATTGGAGAGAGAAAAAGATGTTTCAGAAAATAAATATTTTGCTTAATTCAATATTTGCACATATATTTACACTGCACTACATGTCTGTTTGAAGAGGTTTTATGCAAGTCCATTTTATATATGTATGTGAAAATGTCTGGGTCATATAGGGAGAACTTTTGAGAGCCAGATTTGACGAAAAGGCTGAGGTTCCCCACCCCTAGTTTAATGTAAATGAAATTAAAACGAAGACTTATTATTTCCAACTAAAACCTTTTTTAAAAAAAATCTAATTAAATGGCAATTATGTCTTGCTTGTAACTTTGGTTATAGTTGCTTGACTTACCTGTGGAAATGACTGAGGAGGATCTGTTATATAGTTTGTTTCTCATTCTGCATATTATCTTATTTTTGTTTAGCTACTCATCAGATGTGTTGCTTAGTAAACTACCAAAATTCACTCTTGAATTATGGAATGCTTCACGGATAAGTGTTGCTATAAGATAAAATGTAGTTTATAAAAAACTGATGTCCTATTTTCAATACAAAATCTTTTGTCTTTTGTTCCTTACTGTCTTGAATTACTTGAGCTAATATAGAGCACAGTTCAAGATCTTTCCATGATATTAGTTATCAAATAGAATTGTTTTATGCAACCACATTTCTATTCTTTAATTACGTGCATAGAAATTAGTTCTTAGGGTTGAAAAAGCAATGGAAATAAATTTTATAACCTTTCAATGAGGCATAGTTAATAATGGGTCTTTTTGGAAGGGATTCAAGAAGAAAGTTTTATCTTTTCAAATGATTGTATGCTTGAACAGTTCTATTTAGGAATTTCTATCTATCATGAAAATGAAATAAACTAGATTTGTTTAGTGAAGTCTAGTAATTTGTAATGACAATGGTGATAAAATAAAAAATAGTGATTGACAATAATAAAGGCTAATGTAATTTTTTTTTTTAAATGCATGAATTTGATCTAAATCTAGAGATCAATCCTTGTAGTTAAGGAACCATCAAGATTTAGGATTGATATAGGTGCATCTAACAAATTCATTTTCAGGGAAAGCTAGGTGGCTAAAAAGTATTTTTTTGTGTGGGGGTATAAAGTGAAAAATTCTAATTCGTTACACTCTATTTTTAAACTTTCTAATATATCAATGAAAGATAAATGTATGTAATAATAATGGTGCCTAGTTTATCATTGTATGTTCTCCAACATTAGATTCAGAGAATTTAGAAAACAAAAACTTTTAATATTTGTTGGATAGTGGCATTACATCAATATCATTGAAAAAACAGTTTTTTCTTGGAAACTTATATATGTGGTGGCAGGAATCATAAACTTTAACCCACAGTTATTTGCAATAATGATATCAGTTCTATTGAATTCAAATGATTTGCTGAAATTGAATTTTGGCCTAACATTTTGGATTGATGGTAATAAGTTTTGCTAAAAAAGGAATTTGGATATTTCCATGCTGAATACAATGGCCTCTTATAAATTATTTTTCTAGTTAGTAATCTGCATGTAAAAAAAAGTGAATATTATAGGATAGATCACAACTCCAAGATCAAAATGTTAATTGCATTAAAAGGAGGTCCTATTCCAAATACATAGATAGGAAATATATTTATTATTTAATGTAATGGCTAGTCATAAATTTCAACATTTATTAAACACTAAATTTGCCAGTTTGGATTTTTAAGATTATATTACTGAGCGGTGAATCAGAAATGAGTTATGAATATAATAAATATTGGGTTTATTTATTCTTACTGATTCTCTACAGATTTACAGTAATTTTATCAATTGATTGGTATATTAAAACATTCTTTGTTGAGGGCATTGAAAATAATATGTAGATCTGAAAAATATATTAAATCCAAGAATATCATAGAAGATATTTCCAAAAGATAAAAGCAATATTTTGATCACAGTTTTAATAATGATATAAAATATAGTAATTGCTTTTAATAATATATCTATCCCACCTGCCCACTTTTATCTGGACAAAAATATTTAATGAAATTAAAAGGTTCCCAATTCCCCTTTTCAGAAGTTTATATTTTAAACTGAGCTTGCGCAGAATCGGTAAATTGTACACTTACAGATTTCCGACCATTTGTTTCCCCATCTTGTTACGTTTAAAATTATGTATGTATTTTTTTTCTACAGTGAAATTTACATTATTTACGATTTTTTTTCTTTAAATTTAGTATTCGTAAAATGTTTTTTACGGGTGAAATGGATTCTCTCCCGATTAGTTTTTATTTGAATATAAAATTGCCAATCTATATATTTATGAGCCTTATTTTTCTAGAAGCTAATTTTATTGAAGTTCAGTGAGTATTCAATTAGTATTTTTTATTACTTATATATTTTTATGATTATATATATGTAGAAAGCAATAAATATGCTGTAGAATTTTAGACAATTTACATTTCAATGACAATAAAAACATGCACATCTACACTCAGAATCAAAAACGTACATAGTTAATGCAATAGACAAGATATATCATGATTTTATTTATATGATCATTCATTTATTGCATGATAACAGTAACATTGTACTCATTTGTTACAGTTTTGTAATAATCTCTTGAACACAGATTTTTAAGCAACCTCTGCCATCCACTATCTCATACATAATCTCCCACACATATAATCAGTGCTCATAATAAATGTGTTTATTTTGATGTTTATTAATTTACTTAATTTTTATCTTAGAGAAATTTACTGAAGTTCTTTTTGTATAATATCTTGTAAACTATTCTTACTGTTCAATATTTTTTGAGTACACTTTTTTTTTTAACTTAAAAAGAATACGTATTTTAGGTTCACCCCCCCCCCCCACCCAATTTTTCACTAATATACTATAATACATTACAATTTACTAAAGTTCTCTTTGCATAATATTTCAAGCTGTTCTTATTGTTATCCCATCCCCTCTCCCACTAAAACCAAATATATTTCTAACAGATAAGCCTGCATGGAAGAACAAGCAAACACTTCTAGCAGATATCCTGCATGGAAGGACAAGATTTGGGTCAGCTAAGTCCCCAATTGCTATACTTTTTTTTAAGTTTTACATTGAAAAATTATCTTAGGTAAGCCATGTTATATATCATTTTTTTCAACATTTTATGATAAATGTGGTGAAGCCGTCTATGAAATTGTCATTTTAACATTCAAAATTTAGAATTTGTGAACCAATATAAAAATAAACATGTTTAAAAGTCTCTTTTTTCTTAATTTTTTTTTTTTTTTTTGAGGTAATGACTATTTTATCAGTCTTATTACATTCTTTCATATTTTCTCTTCCTAACAATAAATGTATTTTTATATTTATTGCATTCAAATATGATATGTTATAAATTATATTTGTTATAATTTTTTTAAAATTCAAGATGGAAACTTGGATAGCTAAGAGTTTTTAAAAGAAATTGTAATTTTAAAATTGGAAATACAGGTCCTAATACAAACCTTAGAGATTTGCAATATGTTAACTCCAAACATGGATCCAGAAAAGTTGTGCCATCTGATCTTAAGAATGTTTCTATTAATTTTATTGATAAGATTAAAAAATGTCCGTGTGGAGTATTTGACTTGAATTAACAGATTTATGTTAGTATTTGAAATTAGCTAGTAATCCATTAAAATTTATTCACTTAAATAATGGGCTGAAAGGGTTTTTACTACTACTGGAAAATAAGACTTGAGAACTGGTGTATACTAGATCAGGGGTGGGCAACTGCCAGTCTGCGGGCTACATCTGGCTCGTGATGATGTTGAATCCGGCCTGCCTCGTAAATACCTAAGTATAGAAAATCCATACCTGACCACTTGCTGTAAAACACAATCTTTAGACATAACATTAACTTTATCCTAATGCCATGAGAAATATAAAATTCTAATTTAAAAATTTTATCATTATTTACGTAAATTTAATTAAAACTTCTAAAATACCAATTTTATATTACAAAATATGGGAAGAATCTCGTTGCAAACAATATTAATTTGGGTTTTTAAAGAATTCTTGTATGCAGCATCGGAGTATTATTTTCTAATTATAGTTGTAGCATCAATCGAATGAAGTTCCTTTGTGTTTAACTTTTTATTAAAAAAAATAATATAGGTAAATAATATTTTATAAGTAAGTTTATTCCTTTTCTAATTATTACAATTTTTAATTTAATATAATTTATAGCCTATAAAATGAACCCATTAACAAAAAAAAAAATTGTTGCCAATTGCCACATTTTCAATGCTAATTGGACTTTCAGATATTTATTTGCAAGTACAGATGATAAAGCTGTTTGTTTGATTAGTAGTGAAACTATTTTTGTTTTTAAAGAATTAATCTAAAAAAGGTTTCAACAAAACATTTAGTAAAATATAAACTCTATAATTGATTTTTATTTAAGTCGTTAAATATTGTTCAGTATTTACTTTTTTAAAAAATACATTGATAATTTAAGTAATCTTTTAGGTTCTGTTTTTTTTTTTTTTGCTAAATCATTCAATCTATTCCGGCCCATGTTATGTTACAAAAATTTTATTCGACCCGTTAATGAAAAAAGTTGCCATTCCTATGCTAGATGTAACCTAGTTTTTCATTCGTGTAACTTTCCATTTTTTTGAATGGCTTATAGATAGTTTCATGAAGGGATATCAAAATGCAATATAGATATGATAGTGTTTTTAATTAGAACTGATTACCAACAAAATCAAAAACTTCATTTTCTTGACTTGGATATTTATAATCTACTGTTGTTTATGCCAAATTAAAAAGATGATTTATAGAATACTGTATTTTGAATACAATCAAAATCTGATCCAGCAATTAAATGTTCAACTTTTACCTGCTTATAATTGAGGAAAAATCTTAAAAGTCCATGGTTTCAATAAGACAGTATTTGAAAAAAGTGTGCAATGAAAAATAAAAGAATTAGAAATCTGCATTAATATATTTGTTACTTATGTATTGTCATGAATCATCTTTTATTTCTTATTTTGTGCAATCATGGCAATACTATATATATATGCTACTATTAATATGAAATCTTACTTGCAGTGATGTATTGCTGCTATGAATTTCAAGTTGTAAGCTCAACAGATTAAATAGAATTAAAGCTGTTTGCTGGATGCATGTATGTATGCTTTCCCAACTTTGAATCCTAGGCTTCATTGATAAATACTAAAGACAAAATAGTCTCAGAAAGAGGATTCAAATACTAAGGACAGGAATTACACAGGTATCTGGTAATAACATTATAGTAAAGTGAAGAATTCTTTATTGATTAAACTAAATGTTTGGTGATTTTGGTCACATTCCTATTCTGAGGAATAAGGTGTCTAGAGCTGAAGAACTAAAGGTACTAAAATATAATTGCTGAACGTTTATATCTATATAATTTATAGCAGATTGATTTTGGTTCAAAAACAAGTTGAATTTCAAGTTAAAGTAGTTTTAAATGTAGTTGCTGATTATATATATATATTCAGCTTTCAATCTCAAACTATTGATAAAGACAAAAATCAATTTGAGGATGGGAATTCACATAATAAGATTAGGAACTATATATGCATCTGGTAATCATTGATTATTGTAGTTTGCACTAAATGTCAGTGGGATGTGTAAAAAAAAGTCCTTGGCTGATAACGAATTTTTAGTGAAAAATTTATAATAGTAACTAATAATTTTTTGTAGCAGATATCAATAATTACTGTCTAATTTTATAATATAAAAACAATTATAATGGCTAACTTTAGGCATAGTCTATTTGGCAAATGTAAAGCTAAAATGTGGATGTTTATAATTAAAAACCTCATTGATTGACAAAAACGTGTTTATAGACAAATTTTTAATATGAAAAACTTTTGTTACAAAAATATAAACTTTAGAATATAGATGCGTAAAAAAAAAAAATCCACAACTGGTAAATAATTTTCAATAAAAGTAATACATTTGAAAAACTGGACAAGACAAAAAAGAAACTATATAGGAAGTTTGTGGAAAATATATACAAAACTAAGATAGTTTTATCCATTCATTAAGGATTACAAATATTCTAAAAAATGAAAGTAAAATTGCAATTATGTGTAATTTAACAGTAAATTAAAAAAATTTTTTTGCAAAGAATGCCAGCTGATTAAATTATATTTTTAAACATAGAACTATTCACAATAAGATATAATTGGATAGCTAACGTTGATTTAATGTGGGAAGAGAAAAAAGTAGTAATGATTAGATTATGATTTCACGCTGCTTGAAAGTTATAAAAATAATGAAATAATCTCTCAATAGATTGTGATGTTGAAAGCACTGGAAGTCAAAAATTGAACATCGGGATATTTCGTTTTTGTCTTCAATATTTTACACTGTTAAACTGTACTGTTTGAGTGTTTTTAGTTAGTAGAATTATGGATTTCAGTTAACTATTAAGAGCAAACGTGGAAAATAAATGTACATATTTAAACTATTAAAAAATGAACTAATTAATTACATTTGTAAATGAACAGATTTGTGAAAAACTATTTCATATTTAAGTATATTTGATTGGAAGATTTATTTATTAAAGTAATTATATTTGCCTGATATTTATTTAGTTTTATATTTAATAGTCTTTTCTTATTTATAACTATCTATTTAGTGTTTTAATAATATATTTGTATAAGATCTATATTGATTTGTTCAAAATATTCAGATTCTTCTGGCTTGCAAGATATACCAAGTTAATACAGAGATTTGATGTCAGACAATTAAGTGGAGTTACGACATATATGTGTAAACACATGGGGTTGAAGCAATACATGAAGCCTAGGAGATAAACTTATGTACATAAGAAACTAAATAAGGCAAAAAAATAAATTTGTTCTTAAGACATTCTGATATCTTTCAGCTATATAATTGTATAATTAACATTGAGCAACTAGATGATGTATATATATGTTGTGAGTACTGTGAATTGGTCACAATGCTGATAGAAAGTTAAGTTTAAAGAAACAAAATAGGCAGGCTTTGAAGTTAAGATAAACAGCTTTAAATGTTCCAATATTCTGATAGCATAGTCATAAATAGATAGGGTTTGAAGTTAATATAAGCTTTAAAAGTTCCAATATTATGACAGCATAGCCATAAAAGGTTAATTAACAGATAACCAATATGTGCAACCATATATGTTACATAAAAGTATATGCCCCTAGAAATATATTAAGAGCAAAGCTATAGCCTGAATAATTTTTACTGCTTTAGAATTCAAAGTGCCTTAATGCTCAATATATATATATATAAATTACTTTTAGATTTATTTAAGATTGAAAATAAAATATCTATTTCTATTTAATAATTATACTTTGCAGCATAAACTTATGAAATCTGTTTTAACTAAAAAAATTCCATCTTTAATTATTGTAATGGTGAGTTTGGATCAGTTAGAAAATCTGTAAAGGGATCTAACTAATAGAACTGTAATTTACAATTGAATTATAGAAATTCAATTAACTCTGTCAATATGAATGCAAGTACATATTTTGTGTAAAGATTAAAATTAATACAAAATATTTGGAAAATAATTTGTTTATAGTAACAATAGGTAATTAAAATTTGGAAAACAAAGTAAAAATATCAAGTGTTTTTAAAATATCTTGAGTAGGTGAACAGTATTATAGAAAGTTACAAAAAGCATTGTAAAGAAATTAAGAGTAGATAGCCACTGTCAAATTAAATCGTTCTATGCCTTCAGTTATCAATTTGTTCCACTTGCGACCTCTTTGTCTGAAAAATTTTTATGCAGCTTTGCTTGGGTATTTAATTTATATACTAATCAAATATTTACCGATAATAAATTGTAAATAAATTTATTTTAAAACAAGCTTTTTGTTAAAGTTTTTATTAAAGACCAAAGCAAATATGCATAATAATGAGCTGGATGTGGTTGTTTATTTTTACATAAAGAATTAAGTCTTTGCTGAATATTTGAAACTGCAAGATATAAAGCTATCTAATGTTTTTAAGAGTTGATCAATATTTTGATTTTATAAATATCAATACTGAAAATGCTGTTTTGCATAAGTACATCATACAAATTAGCAGAAGTATGGAGTCATTTCAGAAATTGTGTTCTAATCCCAAACCAAAATTAATTTATCAATTTTTTTAGGATACTGCAATCTTAAAACCTACATCATTTAATAACTATAAATTCTTTTTGAATTTTAGTGGCAAATGACTTGACATTTTTTGATTTCAATAAGTAAGATTTCTGAACTCTATTTAGTTTTTTGTTAGAATTGTTTGTGAAACTCGAAAGATGACCCATTATAATTCTTACAATTAAATTTTTGAGAATGTCATTTATAATTATAAACCATCAGTAGCTATTTTCTATTTTATTTTTCCACACGTCAAGGTTTTTAAGTAAAACTTTCAATTTTTTTCTTGAATTAACATTTAAATCATCAATTTTTTTGCAAATATTTGACTAATAGTTTTGAATGCCATAAGTCATCATGAAAAAAATGGAATTTCTGCTCAATTAAAAAATATAACACCATCTTACAATTTTAGTAATGTTTAAATTTGACCCTATTGAGAGCCATCTTGTGTTTGCAGATAGAAATAAGTAAATCCAAAATTCTAGTTCATTGTTTCAGCACCATAATATCAACTTTATGAAATATATCTTGCTTTATTGTATCTTTTCAAAGAATGACATTCTTATATGGATTCTTCATAAATAATATATCTTAAACAATTGTGCAACATTAGTTGAATTGCAATACTCTGGGCTGCCCTAAACCTAGTAATAAGCTGCTAGAATTTGGGGTTATTACGAATTTCAGGTTTTTTTTTTTTAGAAACAGTAACATTTGATAAGGAAATTTTAGGGATTTCATCTTCATATTTTTTTCCAATTAAATATTTTAATAGCAACTAACACAAGATTTATTGCTTATGGCTTCTTGGACTTGAAGTTAAATAAATTTCTTAAGAGCAAATAAATACTTTTCATTTTATAAATACATTTTTTAAATATTTTTCTTTTTATGAAAATGTAGTCTTGTAAAATATTTTGATTTATTGCCGTACACTCGTGCTTAGAATTTAAGTTTGGCTCTCGACAGAAAAGACTACATTGCAAATTAAGCAAAGAAATTTTTCTATATACTATTAGAAGAGAACCAATATTGCAAAAATGATTCAACATATTTTTTTTTAATCAGTTTAAGTGTGATTACAATCTGATAGCGAATATTCAGCTATTAATTGTCAACAGCATTTTTATCCTTCTAAATTTAGACACTTGTCCATAACTGAAAAACATTTTTGTCTTAAAATATAAATAAATAATGCTAATAATTTGTCAAATAAATAATAGCTTTAATTTATGAAATGTCATAATTAAAAAATTGATATCACAAATAGAGTGATGGTAGAGAAATGATATTAAAGGACTTGTTTTTCCTTCCTGCAGTTAAAACATTGTTTATGTGAAAGGAGATTATAGCAAGTTTTTTAAATTAAAACTTCTCGCACAATACAAGACAAAATAAAGTAGAAAAATATTGTCTTTATTTTTCATTATTAAACTATTATGCTTCTGTAAAAGCAGAAAACTTTATATGTATAGTAAAAATATTGCAATTTATAACATACAATAGTCTGGAATATGAATTGTGATATTTCTGGCAATATTCATTGCGTAATGAAAAGTGTCCATGTCACATATTCAGGACTAAGGCTGCAAAGAAATCATGATAATATAGCAGTGCCACCACAAACACTTGATTTATTACATCTATTTATTTTTTTTTTTTGCGTAGGATTGCAAAGCCTGAAAAGATATTAAAATGGCTTTATAATAAATCTGCAGGCAGATATAACTATATTTAATATAATGTGTTTACAAATATTTTTATTAACTCCTGAGTTGAATTAGTGTGTTAAAATATAGAATTACTGAAGAAAAATAGTGTTTAGAAACAGCTGTTTTTATTGTTTATAATTTTAGAGAATAATATAGATTTAAAATCTTAATTTAAATTGTTTTGAAAAGCTTTATTCAATACATCACTACAATATTTTATTTGTGCTATAATATACACATTCAATGACCTGAGTTGTAAGTGATGAAGGAGACTGGCATGTTTACTTCTATAAAATGTCACAATTCCTATGACTGTGGATGTATAATGGCGAGTGTTGACTGCCATTAATAAGTCAACACCCTGCTGAATGCTGGATCAGCAACATTCTTTCAAGTCACAGAAGATCACTATAGGTGACAAAAGTGAGGAGGAAAAAATGCATATATATTACTACTGAGCGATTAGAATGCTGTTGTGGGGAAAGGTAAGGAAGGGAAAATTGTTGGAAATTATGATAGCTGGCTTGTACAATTTTGTAAGGAAAATGGGTTTGTGATTGCAAACACTTGTTTTAATAACCATATTAGAAGATTGTATATATGGAAAGCTCCAGATGATAGAGAACTTTATCAAATTGTTTCAGGATAGATGCAAGAAGGCTGTTAAGGGTCCACATGCTTTGCCTGGAGCTGTTATAAATTTAGATCATAATTTGGTTATGGCTAAATTAAAGTTGAGTTTAAAAAGTGTGGGTGGGGGACTTGGATTAATTGAGAGAAATCAAAAAAGGAAAATTTGGTTTAATATGTGAAAATGAAATAAAAAGAATTGTTCAAGATGAGGAATATGTTAATCCTGATTTGTATTGAATTAAAAGATTCTTAGAAACAGCAAAAATTGAATAGGTATTATTCAGGTAAGGAAAGTTAAACAATCTTAGATAACTGAAGGTATGTTGAAAAAGATGGAAGAATGTAACTACTGAGTAAAGGCAAAGTGCATATAGAAAAATTAGTAATGATCTAAGAAGAGAAACAGATTCAGCAAAAGAAAAACGGTTGGAGCAAAAATGTAGAGAGATAGAAAGGCTTCAGCAGGTGAAAAGATATGATCTGGTACTTTGTAGAATATGAAATGTCACTTGGGAGAAAAAGACATGGATAGCAAGTGACATTGCCGATAAGAATGGAAAGAGATTAACTGATAGCAATGATATATTAAAAAGATGGAAATAATATTTTCAGTGTCTTATTTAGTAGAGAAGATAATTATGAACTTGAAAATGAAGATACTGATATAGATGATAATGGTATGGACATATTGCCAGATGAAATAAGAAAGTTAATTACGCAAATGAAGACTGATAAGGCTGTTGGATTTGATGCAATGCCTATAGAATTTGTGAAAGAAATGGGAGAATTTACTATCATGGAAATATTTGGACTTTGCAATTTGACATATAACTGGAGTTTGACCTGAAGATTTTTTAAAGAATTATAATGATTCCACTTGCTAAAAAGAAGAAAACTGTTAAATGTGAAGAATATAGAACAATAAGTTTTTTTTATCTCTTGCTTCTAAAATCTTACTGAGGATTTTAACTCAAAGAATTTATGGGAAGGTAGAGTATTATATTGGAGAACAGTTTTGTTTTCAGAGAGAGAAAAGTACAAGAGATGTTATTGGTGCTGTTAGAACTACTGCAGAAAGATATATTGAAAAAGATAAAGGAATTGGTATATGTTTTGTGGATTTGTAAAAAGCATTTGATGGAGTAGTTTGGAATAAACCTATGTCCATATTAAAAGATAAAAGGAAAATTTTGGAAGTAAAGATTAATTTGGTATATGTATACTGGGCAAAGAATAAGAATTAAATTGGGGAGTAAGTGAGACCTGAAGTGAATACTGAAAGTCCGAGTTAGGTAAGGATTTACCTATTTTCTTTAATATTTATTTAGAAGACCTAAATAATTATTTAGATGTGGAGGAGCAAATGTTGGAGGTAGAGTAATAAAATATACAAGATTTGTAAATGATGTGGCTTTTATAGCTGAGGATGAAAAGTGTCTTCAGAATATGTTGAATAAATTGGGAAAAGGATGTATGGAATGAAGATTAATGTTGAGAAGACTAAGTATTTATTGATAGGGAAAAAGACTGCAAATTGAAATCCTTAATAGTAGTTCACAGATAAAGTTAAAAGAAGAGTAGATATTTTGTGGATTTTTGAAAAGAGAATTAAGAAAAAGTTTAATTAAATACTACATGTGGAGTGTACTAATGTATGATTGTGAAACATGGATAATGAGTAATAAAATTAAGAACTGATTGGAAGCCTTTGAGATGTAGACATTGTGGAGAAAATGGGAAAAAATCAGTTGGATGAATAAAATAAAGAGTTTCAAAAAGAGTAAATGAAAAAAGATTAATTGAGGAAATCAGAGGGAGAAAGTGAATCTGTGTTGGACATATGTTAAGAAGAAATTATAGTTTAATGAAAGTTGTTTTGGAAGGAATGGTGAGTGGAAGTAAAAAAGAGGACGAGATTGATATTGTTGGATGATATAAGAGATGGGAAGACTTACTGGAATTGAAGAACCGGACAAAGAAGAGAATGGAATGGAAAAATGGATGGATTGATGTGATTACTCTCTGGAACTATCCATTTGACAGAATATTGTCAATGATTCAATGTTAAACTTGGTTTATTTTCAAATATGATGATTTAACCAATTACTGTTATAAAATGTTTTCTTTTTTTTTAAATAAAGCTATTCTGGCAAGATTGATCTATTATAAAATTATTTTTAACTCCATTATTATTAATGTTATAATAAATCAAAAGAACTTATGAAAGTCAAATTATGAATAATTCTGCTTATTTTTCTTGATGGTATACATATCTGCTATCCTTACAACTTATATTTGAATCCTGGATAGGTAAATTTAAATGAAAATTCTATTCAGATCTAATTAGATTTGGAAATTTTTGGGGCTAGCCAGTCCATAGTTACCTGGCTAAATCTTCCAATATTTATTAATATATGATTATCTCAGCTATTCTTAAATAAAAGATAAAATGATGGGACAATATTTAAACCTTTATCTCTTGGAAGTTAGATTGATTAATAAATGTCATTTTCACTGTTACTCTGAGGGGTTAGTAGAAAGGCTTTTGTTTGCAATGGGCAATTTTACCTATATATGCTCAATTTGATTCATATGGGAAACTTATTGAGTACCTTTTGCACATTGCTACACTTGTGACAAATTTGCACCTATATAAATATCTACTTTAGCTTATATCTCTGACACTATCTGTTAACACAAACAGATTTTTCTAATATACACTTCATAATGATTAATAGTATTTTTGTATTATAATTGTTCACATCAAGAAAGATATAGAGATTTTTAAAAATCTAGAAAAATTATGGACTTATTAACAAATTAATTCTACTAGTGTAAAAGATAATTGAACATTTTATTTGCAAGGAAGAATTTATCAATAAAACGTTTTTCCTTTATAATTTTATATGATTATCAATAAAGAACAAAATTGTAAATGAATTATTTAATAATACTTCTTGATATTTATTCGTCACATGATCACTATTTCTTATGCTAGCACATTACTGTTATTAAAACAGGCAAAACTCTCCATACAATAGTGCCACTCATTGCCAACCAGAGTAATCAATGGATGCCAGAAGGCTTGTGCATAAAATCTCTATCTAGTGCCTTCTCATCCAATATCCCCAGACTAGTTTCTGGCTTGTGGCCTTCATCAGTGAGGAGCTTTGGATCCGAGAGCACTGCACTCAAAGCTCTTCACTGATGAAGGCCACAAGCCAGAAACTAGTCTGGGATATTGGATGAGTAGGCATTAGATAGGGATTTTATGCACAAGCCTTCTAGCATCCATTGATTACTCTGCTTGGCACTGAGTGGCACTATTGTGTAGAGAGTTTTGTCTGTTTAATATTTATTCATATTAAACCACAATTTGATGCACCAGCTATATGATATTATTTTTCTTCTAAAAGATTCAATAGTATATGTGACTAATAGTAATACCTCTTAGGCATCACATCTTCCTGCATAAATACTATATCTTGGATTGAAGAGGAAAGTATTCATTTATTTAACACTCTCAAAAGGCGCATGCTCAATTAGCTTGAAAGGCTGATATTTGAATGTAATATAATTGTAAACACGGCGCTAGATAAAATAATTGCTTATTTACTCATAATTATGTTTTCTGAAAATCCTACTTGTTTTTTGCAATTTGTTTATTGGTTGTAAACTTTGGTGACTTCACTATCTTAACAAAATTTTAATATATTTTTATTGATTAATATACTGTATATAAAATATAATTTACTCGTATATTGCAATAGGAAGAACTACCCTATCAAATAGGAGGGTTATGCAATCTCATGGTAAGTATTTTTTCAAGCTATTGGCAACCTATTAATGTACAAATATAATAGAATCTGATCTGAAAAATCATTTCTATAAAGATATAGATCAATACATTTCAAAATCAATGTAAATAAATGTCCTATACTCACTTGATTCATCAGTCTTTATCATTTCTCTAGATCTTCAGGTTTAATAGTAATCAAAAGATGGTGTTTTGCCATTCAATAATTCATCAAATATGAATGCTTAATATAGATATACTTTATTCTCTTGCTAATTTCAAAAGATTTAATTATATCTCATGGTGTCACAGAACTGATTTTTAAGTTACTGATGATCAAATTGAATATTTTGCATATACTTGTTCTCCACAAAATCTTTCAGGGTATTATTTATATTTCAGACATATCTAATTTTAAAATGCTGGAAAAAATTATAATCTGTGAAAGTTCTTATTTGCACTGAGTCATCGTAAAAATTATGGTACTAAGCACCATCTTCAAGATTGAGAGGCTATTCTATAAACCTACTTTAAACCTTTTCAGGATGTCTATTAATTCTTATTGTTGTTACATGTAGACATTAATTGTTCTTATCTAGCTAAACATGAAAAAATATTTCTGTATGCAAGAGTAAGAATAGATTAGATTTACTATTCAGCAACATATTTATTAAAGTAAATAATAAAAAACAGCATCGTTGATTTACTTTAGTTATAGATATACATGATAATAGTCTTTGAAGCAATGCTTATATTAATTACATTTTTGACATCACCAAATTTTAGTCTAGATTTCTTTTTTTTGCCCAATAAATGTGGAATTACTAATGTAATGTAGGCATTATCTAATTGTGCCCAATTCACTCATAGTATTGCTTAAAAATTTGAATTTTCTCTGTCTTTGGTTAAATTGCAAGTTTACTTTAAAGTTTTTGGTTGTCACAGACAAAGATCTGGGTAATAAAGGAAATAATTTCTTGGTTAGGTCAAATCATTTTTTGGCAGAGCAGATTCAAACTATGTTAGGCTTAGGAAAGACATCCATTCTTCTAGACACTACATGATTGGAAGATGATGGGCTAATGCATATTTAATGCTCCTTAGTCAATTTAGAAAAACTTTCATTATGGATTTCGGTGTTTCTTCATTTTTTCATTGATTATTATATCTGCATGTATTAAATCATTCCATGCAGTGATTTTTTTTCTTATAATATTTTTTGATCTTATTCATTAGTCTTTCTAAGTATATGATGCATATATTTGGTGAAATTGAACTTTTTTGTTTTTAATGCCCTTTTTTATTCCCAAATCTGCTTTCAATTTTTCCATACATTGTCATCGTTGCTTTTAAATTATCAAAAATATTCTGTGTTATATATGGAAGAATATTACATATAGGAATAATATACATGTAAAGGAATGTTAGCTATGAGTAGGGTTTATTAATAACTAACATAGCGTTACTGGATTTAGACAAAGGCAAAACTAATAGTTGCAATGGAATACAATTAAAACTATAATGGAAGTAGTGTGGGGCAATACTCAAAAAGGTTCACGTATATGGCAAATCTGGATGAAGAGCATAAACATTATGTGAAAGGAAACAGGAGAACACAATGCAGGAATACAGAGAAATCAGAAGAGAATATGTAGCAATGCAGACAGAGCATTCAGCAAAGATGATAGTATGCAACAAATAGTAGATAACAATGGGTATAACATAGCCTTAACCATGTACAAGCTGATCATCTAATTAGCTGATCAAATGATAACCAAGATGTAATAATACACAGCCAGACATCACACTAGAAGGATTAAACAAGCCCTTCTCAAACAATGAAGAAGAGTAAGGTAGCACATAGCATTATGTCTTTACATTGCATATATATGCTATGACTTTGCAAGTAGTGTTCAACCTTAGCCATAGCTTTTAAACATATCAGAAGTGAAACAGCAGTTGACAAGAATCAAATACAATAGAGTAGGATGAGTTTTCAAGAGCCAGGATTACTAGAAATAATGCAAATAAGAAGCAGCATGATACCAAGCAATCCAGATCAGACAGATAACTGGATGATCATCTATTGTGTGAGCAGAACCTAGGAAACAGTGGCTGAATCACATTTTTGTATTAACCTTAATATCCATTAGAAATCAGTCACACTTAGACAATCCCAAAATAGATAATCTCAAACTGTTGTGAAGACACAAAGGTTTAATATATATATATTAATTCTAATATTTTCACAGATAAATGATGATTTCATATTATTTTTGGGATATTCCATGTAGTAAAATAGCTAAATATCTGATGTTTCAGTACAATAACAAGTACCTTCCTCAGAGCATCTTTTTTCTCAAATCATAGGAATGCATGTGAGATTTAAAATCATTTTTATCTTTTTGTTTCTCCTCATATTTAAATTCTATTGGTTGATTACGTTTTAAATAATAAACTTTAAAAGTATGAGGAGAAATAAAAAGATAATTATTTTAAATCTCATACGTATTCCTATGATTTGAGGAAGAGAATGCTTTGAGGAAGGTACTTGTTATTGTACTGAAATTTCAGCTATTTAGCTACACGGAATATCCCACAAATAATAATATGAAATCATATATATATATATCAAATCACTCCTCCACTGGGATTATTTCTTAATATATATGTACATTTTATTAATGAACATGTTAAATTATTATTAATGTATTATGGAGATCAAGTCGCAGAACACAATGGAATTAGCACAGATGACAGCATAAATACACAACAAAACATTTAGTCAATGACTTCAAAATAAACAAAATGCAGATATAGATCTATTTCTTTTATTCTGGCTTATTTTCAGTAATGTAGAATAACAATATCAGCAAGTCTTTTGAATAAAAGGGGGAAATGGATAAAATTCACAGTATATGATTTGTAGGAGCCTATAATTTGTAAGGATCAATTTCAAGTACTAATATATTAATATGATCTTTTAATGTAGTATTGCTAACAGATAACATTTGATTATTTTGTGAGATAATTCAAAATTCATAATTTTAAAAACGTGGCAATATTTATTTGATTGTCAATTTTTAATGTGCTAAGGATCACAGAAGATAAGAATCCTTGGTTATTCAACAAAATATTTGGTTTATCTTGAAACATGAGTACTTGGAGTTATTCATGGTATGGATATGTTTAGATTTTGTTCATTGTATAATTTATTTCTTTATAAAAGTCAAACAATGTTAATAATTATTGTCAAAAATACATGATTATTAGAAGTTTATGGCTAGGATGAAAGGGCATTCAGTGTATTGGCAAGAATTACAATGTATTATGATCTATTATGTATCTAAATCATCTCAATAATCTAAATATTTTGGCTATTGAAACAACATAAATTCGATAGACTTTGATTATATTGTTGTATGATCGAAAAGCCAGGAAACCTCTAATAGAAATGCAATTATTTGTCATATAGTGAAGTTGCCAATTGTTTTATATATATACAGTATATATAAAATAATTGTTAATTGTTGGTATTATATTATAAGTTTGTAGGTGCAATTTTTATTTTTTAATCTGATATATATATTAATAAAATAAGTCTCTAAATATAATTGGTCTATTCGTTTATATTACAGGTCTGTTGAGAGTTTTTCCCCAAGCTAAATATTGAATCTTATGCCATTGATATTAGCTATATGGATTTCTTTAACATTTTTATGTTAAAACTTTGCCCAATGGTTTTACAATTTTCCCATTCTGTATTGCTTTTTTTTATTTTAAAGATTGGCATTAATAATGATTTTGATAATGTTTTAAATACTATATCATATTTTCACAATGTTATACAGCAATAATTTTTTTGAAGTAAACTAACTCCACCATTCAAAATTTTATTCCTCATCTTCTTCACTTCTTTTTTAACTTTTTCCAATAAAATGTACTCAGTATTATAAAAAAATAATAATTTTTGATATTTTGCATCAAAATTTTTTTATATAGTTGAGAATAGTACTCTGACCATCGTTTCAAATTTCTTTTTTCCCCAGTAATCCTTTGTTTAGCTGACATTTTCTATGAACGTTTTTTTTTTTTGTTGTTATCTTGAATAATTTTTTAGATTTATATTCCCCATGATGCTTTTTCTACTTCTACATGTATTTTTCCAAACAATTTTTTTCTCTTCCTAATTATCTTTTTTATGCACTTTTCAGATAAAATATTAGGAGGAATTTTATTCATTCAAGCAAATTCTTTATTTAAAGTACATATCTACAGCCAAATGGCAATTATAGATTACACATAAATAAGATATATACAATAAGAAAATGTTCAAGAGAAGGTAAAAAAAAAAAGCAATCATATATATTTAAATTCTTTGAAAATTCATTATAGACTAAAAAACAGGGGAAATCCTAGAAAATACATATTACAATTTGGGGTTACTATTAAATTCAAATGTGACTTTCATAATATTATTGTAAATGTATATAACTTAATAAAATAAAGCAAAATAATTAACTAATCTAAGAATGTATGGGAAACAAACGTAAAATTGTTTTTATATTTTATTTATTCAATTGCATATGAAATATTGTAAATGTTTTAAGACAATTAGTTTCCGTCAGAGGGCCTCTTCAAATAAATATTTTATAAATTATTTTGGAAAAGTAGCGGCTTGTGTGAACGTGATCGAACTAATTTCCTCCACAAATTTAATAGACCTTGTGAAGTTTTATGTACTGTGTGGTAATAATGTAGTATCGTATCAAATTGAACACTGTTTAGTTCTTTTTTTGATAATAAATGGGTGTTTTCGAATTATCAAATATTTCTAAGATTAATAACAGAAATTACTTCTATATTTAAAAATACTGAACATTCGTACTTTAGAATTGATAATACTTATGCAAGAAATAAAAAAATATAGAAAATCAAAATTTAAATAAATTCTATAATTTTTGATTACAAATTTTTTATCCTTTTATAAAAATGCCAGAAGGACCGGAACTATATCTTGCAAGTCAGTTTGTTAATAAATCTTGTAAAAATAGAGTGTTTACTGGAAAAATTATAAAATCAATTGTTAGTAAAAATCCTGAAATACCATGGAATGCAAAAAGTTACACTATAAATGCCACCGCCCGTGGTAAAGAAATGCGAATTAAATTGAGTGCATTAAGTGCAGCCGATGCTAAGTCTCTCGATATCATTTTTCGATTTGGAATGTCAGGCACGTTTCAGTTCACTTCTGTTGAAAATATTCACAAACACGCTCATCTTCGTTTTTTTACAAAAGAAAAACCTATTCACGTGTTGAGTTTTGTTGATATCCGTCGTTTTGGACGATGGAATGTTTCTGGAAAATGGTCTTCTGAAAGAGGACCAGACGTCATGTTTGAATATGACTATTTTAGGTACAGTATTTTAATTATTTATGGGAAATGCATATTTTGAATAAATGACTATTTTAGGTATGGTATTTAAATTATTTATGGGAAATGCATACGTTGAATAAAGTCCAGACTTTGACCAAAATATTGCTCTTCTTTTTGCCCATGGAATGAAAGATATATATATGTAGATTAAAATTGAATTTAATTTAAATAAATATGAATTCGGAAAGAGCCAAAAAGGATATTAAAAAGTCATTTTCATTACTTTGTTTTTAAAATATATGGATTATGCCCAGAACCCAAAATATAAAATAGATTTTTAAAATTGTTATATTTCTGTTACAGATAGTAATAATGATATAAATTAATTTTATTCAAAAGAATTAAACAGAGATACGTATATTTTTATTCAGTTAAATATGGGCAAAAATATGCTTATTGTAAAGATGAGTAATAAAAATGTTCTCAACATTTTTATCCATTAATATTTCTGTTATTACTGTCATATTTATTTTTTATATAGACTCATATATATTCCTCCATCCCCATTTCAGCAATTTTCTTAAAATAACAAATAGAAAAAAATAGTCCAGTATGTATATTTGTAATTAATCCAACCTTCGAGATTTATGATGCATTTCTCTAAGCTTATTACAAGTCTTCAATTATTGCTCAGTGTAAAATTTTCCAGACCAGTTTTTTTAATTATATTTATTTCATTAGAAATCCGGATTTATCAAGTAGGTCAAAAACTTGAAACATCTGCACAGAAAGTGTTAGACTCTATTTATATGTCTAATTGCATTCAATTTGATTTTGCTGCTTCAATATTTTAGCAATTGGTCATACGTAGTATTTACATCAATCCTTAATATTTACAATTAATACAGTATTCACTTTATAACATATTGAAACAAAAGTATGACAATGTAATAAGAATTGATAAATTAATACTGTATATGAATAATCCTAAAATATTTAAGCTGCAAAATAATATTAGTTGTAATTAGCCATATAAAAAAAAAATATATTGTTTCTGTGTTGATATTTAGGTATTGCAAATCTTAAGCTTTCTAACAAACTGCATAGTATAGTGAAGTAGTTGTTTAGTGAAAGAGATTCCCAACCTGATTAAGCCTACTTTCAGAATTGTGTACCAGGACATTTAGGTTAATTTAATAGTGTAAGACAAGTGAATTAATTCAAATTATTGGCTTCACTTCTCAATGTTCTTCAATCTTTAGATATTAATATAATTGCCTTATTATTATCAAGTAGTAAGTAATTATTCTTCAAATTTGAGATATTAAACTTTATTCTCTATGACAGGGGTCACCATGGCGCCCGCAGACCATTTTACGTGTGCCCGCCGCTATCCGAACACGATAAAAAATTATTTATCTGATACAAATAAATTTAATTTTTAAAATTTCTTATAAATTATTGTATTATACTGTAATCAAATTGTAAGGCATACTATACTTTTACAGCGTAAATAAATATTTTTTTGTACATTATGTGTATTATTAACAATACCCAACTATAAATTTACATTGAAAAAATAAATGGTGCCCGCCACCTGGCGAGTTTATAGAATGTGCTCTTAAGTGCAAAAAGGTTGGGGACCACTGCTCTATGAGATATATTTTAATTAAATTTAAAGATGAAATATATATTTTGAAAATTATTTGAACACGTAAACACTGTGTATTTCCTTTTACTCATGCTCTTTCTTCACATATATATTTTAACTTTGGATATTAACACTCATTCTTTTCTAAGCAATCGGTGAAAATGCTTAGTTTAGTTTAAACAAATATTGTGAGAGCATTGTGCAGTTTTCTGATAAATTTCAGTAAATGATTATAGATGTAAGGATAATTAACTTTTCTAATTTTTAAAAAAAGCTAAATCTTACAAAATTAATATACAGGAAAAAACTCTCCATATAGTAGTGCTACCTTGTGCTAACCAGAGTAATCAATGGATGCCAGAAGGCTTGTGCATAAAATCCCTATCTAGTGTCTACTCATCCAATATCCACAGACTAGTTTCTGGCTTGTGGCCTTCATCAGTGAGGAGCCTTGGATCTGAGAGCACTGCACCTAGATCTTAGGATCTAATGCAACCTACAGCAGCCACCTTTCATATCCACTACAAAACTATGAGAATCAAATTGAAAACAATATTTTCAATCTAAGCTCAATAACTTATATAGTCATATGGGTCTGAACTCAATTCAGCACCCATACAATTTGGTGACTTTGGCTCTTTAACAACCATAGCCACCATTATCCTATTAGGCAGGATTGGTGTTAAACCACTAAACATCACATGATCACCATCCATGCTAGCACATAACTGTTAGTAAACAGGCAAAAACTCTCCATATAGTAGTGCTACCTTATGCTAACCAGAGTTATATGCTAACAGTTATGTGCTAGCATGAGATGGTGATCATGTGATGTTTAGTGGTTTAACACCAATCCTGCCTAATAGGATTATGGTGACTATGGTTGTTAAAGAGCCAAAGTCACCAAAATCTATGGGTGCTGAATTGAGTTCAGACCCATATGACTATATAAAGTATTGAGCTTAGATTGTGTTTTCAATTTGATTCTCATAGTTTTGTAGTGAAGTAGAGATAAAAGGTGGCTGCTGGAGGGTTGCATTAGATCCTAAGATCTATGTGCAGTGCTCTCAGATGCAAGGCTCCTCACTGATGAAGACCACAAGCCAGAAACTAGTCTGGGGATATTGGATGAGTAGACACTAGATAGGAATTTTATGCACAAGCCTTCTGGCATCCATTGATTACTCTGGTTAGCACAAGGTGGCACTACTATGTGGAGAGTTTTTGCCTGTTTACTAACAGTTATGTGCTAGCATGAGATGGTGATCATGTGATGTTTAGTGGTTTAACAAAATTAATATAATGGTGGGGTGATTTTCTTTCATTATTTAATCTCGGGGAAAAATCTCTGTCTCTTGCTTTATTATTTTGATGAATGGTGATAAGTCTTGTAAGCAATATATGTATTGTGAACACTATTACAGAATATTTGCTTTGTAGCACGACCCTCATAAGCCCAGTTTCATTCTTCTCTGCTTCACAATCATTCAAATTTTGCCATGCTGATACTTACCAGATATTCCAATCAGTCACGTGAGAGTGTTCAACTTTTTCCAGGCATTTTTATTCTTTATTATTATTTTAAATTAGCTTATTAATTCATATAGTATCATATATTTGAGAACCAGGCACTCTTCACAAACCTGGGAGCTTAATTGTAAGTACAGAGAATTTGAACTCAGATTTTCAAGCACCCTTCAACTATCCACACTATCTCAAACAACTGATACACACGGATCATTGGTTGAAAAGTTATACAGTAAAACAAAATGAAACAAGTGAATAGTAACCAATCACCAGAAATATCTCATGACATGTAATGTTAGTGCATGACAGTGAAAAGGTGCCGTGTTCAGTCCTTTAAAACAAGTAAAAAAAAAAAGAAGAAAATACCGTAATGAATACAAGAAAAGAACCAGATGAGGGTGTAATACTAGCCAGTGGTGCAATAAAACATTTATTCTTGTGACATTTGCAACAAAACCTGCCAGTAAGCAGATTTTTTTTCTGCCTAATAAAATATTAGAATATGACATTCTTGTCATAGGCTAATAAAGACAATGAAACTGCGATTGAAGCTTTAATAACATTAATTACCATATTGTTAGAAATTGTAAGAACAATATTATAGTTGAGAATTTACTTTTATATATAAGTCATTCTGTTCTATGTATATTTAGAAAAGAACACGAGGAAAACGAATATGTTTAATGATATGAGAGTACTAGTAATGAATGGGATTAAAAATAGTATTTTTTAGCATTCAACTTCAACTATTATCAGCCCAATTTAAGATGAGTCCAAATTTAATCAATTTTTTCCAATCCATAGCCTGTTCCTCGTGCAATTTTTCAACATATCCATCTCTCACAAAACTACTTATTTCATCCATATATCTCACAAACCTTATTTCATCCATTCACCTCACGTGATCTTTTTCTAGGTCTATTACAATCTCTTGAGATCTGATTGAAATTTAAGCTGTCCACTTATTTAATCTCTTCTAATATTTATGTCCAGCTCAATTCCATATTTTTCATTCTTTTTAATGATATCACTGATATCTGTTTGTTCTTTCACTCAGGTATTTTGCTTTCAATCCCTTCAACAACATGCAGCTCACTATGAAGTTTCTGAATTGTTTTTCTTTTAAGTATCCAAGTCTCAGATCCATAATGAAAAACTAGTAAAAAAACTTATATTAAAAACTATTTTTCAAAAACACATAAGAATATTTCCTTATTAAGTTACTTCTAAATGAATAAATCAAACAACTCTGTTCCAAACGTAAATGTCCAATACATATATAAATATTATAGCAGAGTAAAAAAATTTAAAATAAAAAATAAATACTAATTCAAGCGCTTTTTGGTACTGTATACCAGATTCATGGCAACTAATTTAAAAATGGGTTTGACATTACGTTGTGTTATTTATAGTTTGTATATTTCAGAAATAGAAAAATATAATGTAGAACCATTTATAAATGACAGTGATAATATTCTGTATAGGAGATATGTGGATGATGTGTTTGTGTCTGGACCAAGAAAATAGATTGAAGATATTTTCATTAATTTCAATAATAATTCAGGTTTAGTATGGACAATGGAATTTGAGGATAATATGTCTTTGAATTATTTAGATGTAAACATATGTAGAGATCATAAAGAATTTGTGTATAAAATGGTTATCAAACCATTAAATGTAAGGCGTTTTTATACATCCATTGTCATGGATATCTTTAAATTGTAAATTAGCTGGATTTAAATATTTTTTGAGTGGTAATTTATATTTGTGTAAATGTGAGGCAGATAGGAAAAGAAATATTGAAGGATATAAATGATTTAATAAGTGGTGGGCTACAGTAAAAGTTTATTGTATAGACAATTGAATTTATTTTATAATAAAGTCGGGTTTAAACAAAATATGGATGTAAAGAAAACAGATAAAGAATGGATTTCTTTGGCATATGTAGCATCTATAAATATGAAATTGAAGAAAATAATTGGTAAGGATTAATTGTTGGTCTTGGATCACCCTTGTCATCATCATCAACCATTATCAATCCACTGCAGGATGAAGGTCTCTCCAAGTTCAATCCATCTTTTCCTATCTTTAGCTTCTCTTCTCTACAACACCCCTGCACACTTTCTTATTTCATTCATCCATCTCACATGTGGTCTCTTTCTGGGTCTTTTACAATCTCTTGGAATCCAATTTAAAATTTCAATTGTCCATCTATTATCATCTCTTCTAGCAATATGTCCAGCCCAACTCCACTTCAGTCTTTTAATTCTTTCAATGATGTCAGTAAACACTGTTTGTTCTCTTACCCATACATTGCGTTTTCGACCTCTTCTTGTTAGTCCCAACATGCATCTCTCCATACTTCTTTGAGTGGTCTGAAGTCTCTGTATTGCACTTCTATTAAGTGTCCAAGTCTCAGATTCATAAGTAAGAACTGGCAAAACACATTTATTAAAAACCTTCCTTTTCAAACACATAGGCATATTTCCTTTTAGTATCAAGTTATTTCCACCAAAAGCACTCCAACTAAGTTTAATTCTATGATTAATTTCATCCATTATATTTCCATCTGTATTTAGGTTGATAAATAAGTCAAAGGATAGTGTGGATGGTGGTTATAATGCTATTTATTATGGGGAAACGAAAGCTAATATATCAACAAATTTGCAACATCATCTTTATCAATATAGAAAATCTAAAATGGAATCTCAAGTTAATTCAGTATTTTTTAACTGTGGGAAAATTAGTGGACATGAATGTTTTCCTCAAATTATTAGTGCCATTTGCAATGAGCCTAATGATAGAAAGAGGAAGTTAAAAGAGTCTTAGTTTATTGCTAAGTCTAATAACATCATTAATCAACATAATATGAGTGTCCCGTTGAGCATGCATTGGAATATTAATCGTTCAGTTTAAGTCTCCATGAATCTGGTATACAGTACTGAAAGCGCTTGGTAAATTATTTATTTTTTGTTTAAATTTTTTTATTCTGTGTAATATTTATATACGTATTAGATCTTTAAGTTACTTCTACCAAAAGCACCCATATAAATTTAATTCTATGATTAATTTTATCTATTATGATTCCATCTGTATTAATAATCTGATCAAGATATTTGTAATTATTAATTTCTTTTAATTCATGATTATCAATTTTTATTTATTTTTATTTGAGAAAATCCATTGAACATTATTTTAGTTTCTTTAGTATTTTTTATCTTTAGTTTCATTTTTTTTATTTTTATCTAACAGCTCTCGCAACATTTTCTGAAGGTCTGAACCACATTAAAAAATCTAGATAATTTAAATAATCTCCATGTATTTTTATTCTCTTAGCTTCCTGCTTTAATTTATAAAATATATCTTGGAAATATGGAATCATCCTATTATACACCTTTACCAATGTTAATCTTCTTAGTGTCTCCATTTAATTTTAATCACTGTTGTTTTTGATAAATATTTTTCAGAATATGACTATATCCCGGATCTTTATCTTGATGGCTCAAAACATTAGCTATTGTGAAAATGCTTAGCCTATAAAATCAAATGCTTTTGTATAATCTACAAATCTAAAGCAAATGACAATTCATATTCGTTATGAAACAAGGCAAAACTCCGTACAGTAGTGCCACCCTGTGCCAACCAGAGTAATCAATGAATGCCAGAAGGCTTGTGCATAAAATCCCTATCTAGTGCCTACTTATCCAATATCCCCAGACTAGTTTCTGGCTTGTGGCCTTCGTCAGTGAGGAGCCTTGGATCTGAGAGCACAGGGTGGCACTATTATATGGAGTTTTGCCTTGTTTCATAACAATTATGTGCTAGTATGAGATAGTGATCATGTGATGCTTAGTGGTTTAACAACAATTCATATTCATTAGTCCTTTTTATGTTTTCTGTCAATACTTGGTTATGATCCACTATGCTAAAACCATTTTTAAATTTGACAAGTTTTTTTGATTGATTTGAATTCACATTTAACTATAGATGAGTTGTAAGTATCTTAGTAAAGACTTTGTGTAGATCTATAATTTCTTAACATGTTCTTTATATATATTTCTTAAGTATCAATATTACTATCACAGACTTTCTATCATCTGGTACATCTTTAGCATTTAGAAATTTTGTTATGTATTTTTGTCAATAATTTTTCTATTTTTTCACCTGTTTTTAAGATGTCAATATTCCATCATTCCTTAGAGCTTTTCTCTTATTCATAAATCTTTATTTAAAATACTGGATGAATCAGAAGCTGTGATAATTGTACTACTTTGTTTTCTTGGTTTTTACTACTGTATAATTTCTTTATAGAATTCTTCCACATATTTCATGATATCTCCCCCCCATTTAGTAATAGTTCTATCCTTTCTAATTAATAACTTTTCCATAGAAAAGATGCGTTATATCTTTGAAATTTTTATTCTCTTCTGTAAATTTCCTTACCATTTAAGTTATATATATATTTTTTATCATTATTATTATTATTTTTACATCATTTTACAAAACTTCATATTCCTTTTTCCCTTCATATACATTGTCTTATCGTAGTTGATCCTTATTGATCTTAAGTTTGAATTATCTTCAAAGTTTATCAGTATTTTAAAATGATCAGCAAGTTCTAATTTAAATTTATTGGAAGGTTTCTAAAGATTAGCATTGTGGACTAATACTACTGTCTTTTTTAATATTTTGTCTTCCTAATCTTGCATTAACATGTATCTTACATCTCGCTAATCAATGATCATTTTCTGGGTTAAATCTATTAAAAGCATTATAATCTTGAAATACATAATTTCAATTAATCCAAATATGCAATTCTGCTGTACCTTCATTTGAATGTTTCCATGTCCATTTTCAATTAGCAACATTATTAACAACAACAACAAAATTACATGATCACTATCTCTTATACTAGCACAATTGTTTATAAACAAGGCAAAACTCTGTACAGTAGTGACACCCTGTCCCAACCAGAGTAATCAATGGATGCCAGAAGGCTTGTGCATAGTTTTATAGTTAAGTAGAGATAAAAGGTGGTTGCATTAGATCCTAAGATCTAGGTGCAGTGCTCTCAGATCCAAAGCTCCTCACTGATGAAGGCCATAAGCCAGAAACTAGTCTGGGGATATTGGATGAGTAGGCATTAGATAGGGATTTGATGCATAAGCCTTCTGGCACCCATTGATTACTCTGGTCGGCACAGGGTGGCACTACTGTATAAAGAGTTTTGCTTGTTTATAAACAAAAAAATTAATATATAATTTTTCTTTTTCTATACAGTACACAAATCTTTATTTTTTCTCATTTCTGTTACTGTAGCCAAATTTCCTTACAAACCTTTCATGTTTTGAATGTGTTCCAATTCTAGCTTTAAAGTCTTTCAAAACAATTAAAAATATTTCTATTATCAAAACCAATTTGTCTCTCTATATAAAATTTTTTATTTTTTTTTCATAGTGATTTGGTGAACTTCCATTAATTTGAACAGTTAATTTTGTCATTCTGTTTGATATACCATTAATTTCCATAATATTGTTCTTCCATCTTTATTTATAATGAATCTCATTCCACATGTTCTTGCAATATTTATGTCTTTGTTATAAAATATATATTAACTTTTCAAATCAATTGTCTCTTCATTTTTTTTTTTTTTACTTTAAAAAAGTCCAAAAATATTCCATATAATATTATACAGTCCTTACAATTCATGTAATCTTTTTTTACTTAAACATGATTCGCAGTTGTAAGAAGCTAAATAAAAGTTTCTTAAATGGTAGCCTAGATTATTAGCATCTCGTGTTTTCTGCCATCAATTACAATCTTTGTTGACAACTTTAAGGCTCTAATATGAAGGGTCGACTTGGTCCTGCGGAGCATGGACAAAGGAGTAGACCTATCACTGAACTTTATGGGACATGCAAGCATGGTCATCTATATCAACAAGATACTATTCCGGACTCGTTCCTCACTGATATGCTTCATATTAGTCCTTTTAGCTGGTGTCAAACAAGATATCAATATTGAGCTTTCATCCCCCTGATTATCATGTAATATATTCTATGTTTAACTATTATCATATATTGTAACCAAATTTCTGAATAAAATTCTATATTTTATAAGAAATAAAAAAAAAACTTTAAGGCTCTCCTGAAAATAAAGGTCATAATTTAGTTGTGTCTGCCATGATTGAAAGTATTTAAAAAGATCATTCATACACACATTTATTTTGCCTTGAAGAAAACTTATGATTAGTCATTTAAGAACTGTCAGGCAATTGAAAAGAAAAACTATTGTATTTTTTGGTTTTAAATTCAGAAATAAAAACCCAGTAACAGATTATTCATGTCCATTTACAAGAACATATAGAGTGGTCTTTAGAGATTTGCCTAGCTCAAGTTCCTTAAGATCTCAAAGAGAAATCAAAGAATCTTCTTTCAGTTAACAGTAAATTTCTTTTTTTTTTTTTTAATTACTCTTTCTTATTGCATTGTCAAATGTATACCATATAATACTAAATCATCCATGCACTTTACTACTGTTACACAATATTTTATTTACCACCCTCTTTTACAGTTTCGATTGCCCCAACAATCTTCTTCAGAACGATGATGTATTTTACATAGGGGTCATCAAAATGGATGGATTCAGCAAAGAACTTTGATTCAAGTTGTAAGTAGTAAAGTGCATGGATGATTTAGTATTATATGGGTTTTTCTTTGCAGCACATTTCCATTATATCACTTAAAAAAAATTGGATAGGGCCTATATAACCTCTTGTTAGACAAAGTATATTTAGTAGCATCCAGATTTCTCAATAAATAAAACCTAATATGTGCAGCAATTATCAAAAATAGCTGTCTTATATAATAAAGTTGTGCAATTCTTGTATCATATATTTAATGCATTTTCAGTATTTTATTATAGACATTAAATTCAAAGTTTAGAAGTAGTAATGTAAAGTTTTTAAGATTTTGAATTTTGAATTATTTTTCCCCATTTATAATCCTCTTTTGGTTTTAGGCTATTATAAGATTTCATCTAAGAATATTTCTTTTGTGTGTGTGTGTATTTATATATAATTTTCTAAGTTATCTTCATTGTATTGACTATCTGCTCTGCTTGTTTGATTTATTTTCAATCTTCTTTCTAGATATGACATTTCAATTGCATTTTTTTATATACATTCTTTACTGAATGAATTAGTCTGGGGATATTGGATGGGGATTTTATGCACAAGCCTTCTGGCATCCATTGATTACTCTAGCTTGCTGTGTGTGGCAATATGTACGGTGAGTTTTGCCTGTTTTAAAGAAGGGAATGCAGAGTAAATAGAATCAAGAGTTTAAAACATTTTTGGTCAATAAGGGCACGAGTGGAGATTGTGTAATAGCAAAATATTTATAGTTGATATATTAAAATTCTATGTTTGTTCCTGTCAAACAAACATATAATTATGTTATTAGATAGTTATACACTATATTTGCCAGCATATAGGACAAACTTTTTTCCCCTCAAAATATGCCTAGAATATGAGATGTGATTTATCTGACAGTAATCAGAAGTATGAGTTGAAATTTTAGAATATTAATACACATATATTCTATTGCATTTTGTATGATTTTGAATAAGTTGTTTTCATAATTTTTTTTTGTTCTGTAAAGATAATAAGATGCCCAAGGAAAAACTGCCTAAAGGTGTGTTTGTGCATATTCATCCTAAGGGCTGTATGGATGAAGGAGAGATGAAGTTGTGGATAGACAGTGTGTGATCTAGGCATCCTAGTGGATTATTAAAGAAACATACCTTGCTGTATGGGATCAGTTTCAGAATCGCAGAACAAGCTGTGAAAAATAAAATCAGTCAACTGAAAACTCAATTAGGTGTAATCTAGGTGGCTATACAAGCCAGCTTCAACCTTTGGATGGCTGCATTAATAAATCATTTAAAGGATTCATGACTGAGAAATGGAATAGTTGGATGCAGTCTACAGATATTAAAGTGATACCATAAGAAAGAAGGAAGAGGCCTAGAATTTTGCAGATTTGTGAACGAGTCAAAATTTCATCGGATGCTGGGAAATGTGAGACAGTAGTAAAGTCATTTAAGAAATGTGGAATTAGTAATTCACTTGATGTCACAGAGGTTGATTTGTTATATGAGGATGAAGATTAAAAAATACCTAACTCCAGTGTTCTCTAGTTACATTTTTGTGGACACAAATAACTATAAAATTAGTATAGTGAATCATTATGGAAAATCGTGAAAAAAATGTAGAAAATTATTTTTTTCTTAAAAAGGTGGGTAAGGGGGTGGGGGTATCTTATATGTCATTGCATCCTATATGCTGGTAATATTGCATACACACAAATTTTTATATATATTTAAATGAATTATAAATTGAATTTTTTTTTTTTTTGTTCTCGTTGTAGAACAAATGTTTTAGAAAACCTTCATTTAAATGTATTCAGCAAACCTATTTGTGAAGTTCTTTTAAATCAAAAATATTTCAATGGGATTGGAAATTATTTACGAGCAGAAATACTTCATAGGTATTTTTTAATTAGCCAACTAATTTAATATATATATATATATTAATCTATTAAAATATTTAGAATCTTTCTTTATATGAATTTTTAATTTTTATATTATTGATCTTTATGATGACTGATCACATGAAAATTGAATCTTGACTTTTATAATTTTCATTTTTATATAATAAAGAATTTAGAAGATATATATATATTAACATAGATTTGTTTTTATGGATAAAAAATGTCAAATATTAATTTGGGTTTTCCATGTGCAAGTACAGGCCAGTTTGACATTTTGATGACATTCAAATAATCCCTTTCAAGATTTTACTAGAAAATTGAAAGAACATTTGACATAAGTTTATATAAAATTAATTCTGTACTTCACTTTTAAAGGAACAAAATGTTATATGTGCTATATATATTGTAACAGGAACCGAGTTCGAACTCTGTTACAAGGGAAATTGTAGATATTCACACACATACCTGGAAACATAGAGATGTATATAATTATTAAAGAATTTATATAAGAAGTAAACACTCCATAAATTATGTTATTCATGTGATTTATTATTATATTGTTTCATGAGATATGCTTATATAAGATTGTTAAATTGCCAAATGGTCAATGAGAGAATGTCTATATATATATATTATTTTATATTATATAAAATTCAAGAGAAAATTAAAAAATAATAATTATAACTTTATATTTTCTTTTTTGATAAAGGACAGATTTGCTGTCAAAAGATTTTTATATATAAAAGATGTTCTACATGTCTAGGTAGAAATATTTGTGTGTGTGTGTGTGTGTTTTGTGTATTTTTTTTTCTTCTTTGTTTTTTGACTTTTGCTTTCCAAATTCTGAGAAGATTGCATTTAGCTAGAATATGTTAAAAGGTTTCTTTTGTCAAATTTTTATAACTTGACAAGGGAAGTCAGATTGGGAAGCAATATAATAGAAAATTAAGAGAGATAGGGATCGTACATATTTTTGTTATCAGAGAGCGGATCCCAAGTAAGATTCCTAAGCAATTAATAAATAGCTGCAGATTTGATGTAAGATTAAAAATCAAATATTTTCTTTAAAAAAAGAAGAAAATGTGATTAGTAGCCGGATATGGATGATCGTGGAATGTTCGAAAAGAAAAAGTTGAAAGAAAGGAAGAAAAGGAGGAGAGGGGCAGTTGACCATTAATATGAGAACAGTGAGCAAGGATAAAAATTTTCTCTAGAGTTATATTGGATAAAATGTTTGAATAGATATTGAAGCTCAGAAATTATAATAATTGCTAGTATCAATAGAGATTTCATCGATTTGTCTTATTTAAACCAAGAAATAGAAAAAAAGTGCAACTGAAGAAGTATTCAAATGTAAAAATGATGTCTATGGAGTAAAAGGTTGTTAACATGCTTGACTCTTGTTCCACAACACACATATGTAATCGTGCTACTAATCCTGTCATTCGTCTACTTCCAGAAATTCATATTTGATCAAAACTTCTTGCAATCTGAAAGAAAAATTGCCTTGCCGACTGATCTTATAGAAAGTCAGAAATAAATAAATAGTGTCAAAGACACTTTAGATGACCATTTTCATCGTAAGCTTGCATTTACATATCTTAGTGACATGAGTTCCTGGGAACTGAGGAAAAACATATATATTTATTAAATTGTATTTTCATATATCATAGTGCATATATGTATACTGTTCTTTTACTGTAAAGCTATAAATGAAATTCATTTTTTATGAGACATAACTAATGACTGATTTAACATATGTGTGTGTACATGGAAATGTATATGCACACCTTGATGTTTATATCATATATTTTAATTTGTCAAAATAATATTATTAAAAATGTATTTTCACATTTAACTCCCTGTTGAAAGTATAAAAAAATCAAATTCTTTGCTGGCCCTTCATAAAAGTTTTCTTCCTTTTTTTATTTAAAAAAAGTAATATCATACCTTTGACCAGTTACTGTTGATTAATTATAAATAGCTTTAAAAAAATACTCCAGCAAGTTTTTTTGTTTTCCAATCTAGAAATACTTTTGTAGTCTACGAATGAATTCTTTACCTTTAGACTTTTAATTCTAGCAAAAATTATTTACTTGTACTTTTAAATTATATATTTTAAATGTTGTTTTCATGAAATTATTTAAAATAATGTATTAGCTGCACTTTATATAAATATGATGTGGTATATTTATCTGTGGTTCTCTGCATATACATAAAACAGCATATGTATAACTAGTTCTTCAGCAAGCTGATGGACTCTCTAATTAAGCTAGTTCCTTCTAAACAATAGAGTTGCTTATTGTCATTATCAAGAAAGGTATACTCCAAATAGCTGTTGATATTCAATTGTCCCCATTTAGTCTAGGATTGGATAAACTTCAGGCAAGCCATCTAGTTCAATGTAGGCTATGGAGAACACTGAAAATCTGGGTCTTGCTTACATATGAATCCAAACTCCACTGTAGTGAACTAGTAGCAGCCACTGGATTTTCCCTCCTTATCTTCAGTTATATCTTCATGGTAATTTCTGTGTAATTATAAAAAAACTTACTCTTAAGAACCCCTGTAATCTTTTTTCCAGCCTTTTTATAGTGAGAGTGGGGAAAATATATTTAACATGTTTTTCCTATCTTCATTGAAAAAAGTTAATGACTCTTTTCAATTTACTTTAATCCTTTGAAAAACAACTTTGTGGAATTTTATCAAAATATGTTATAAAAGTTTTACTTAAAAAAAAAAAGATTTCTAAAATAGATAGTGAAATTTTATAATTATCAGTATATCTATTTTAACATAAAAACATGCTTGTTTTAATTTCAAAATCAGAATTAATAAAATATTAATTAGACCTTTTTAAATGTTTAATTTATAATAAAAAAAATTTTTTAATTCAAAATTATTTAATCCTCAACTGTTATTCTAGTAAAATATAGAAAATAACTACAACATTTTTTATCTGTATTTATTTCTAATTTTCCTTTTAACTTGATATATGTGTGTGTGCATGCACACACACTACTATGTTGCCATATGTCAAGAAACACAATTGTTTCGATATATATATATCTGATATTACAGTGATAAACTTTCTATACAGTAGCATCATCCAATGCACGCCAAAATAATCAATGGATGTAAGAAGGTTTCCATAAAATCCCTATCTAATGCCTATTCATCCAATATTTCCAGACTAGTTTTTATTCTGTGGATTTCATTAGTGAGGAACATTGGATCTGAGAGCACTGCATCTAGATCTTAGGATTTAATGCAAACCTCCAGCAGCTATCTTTTACCTTTTTAGTTAATTATAATGTTATGAGTCAAAAATGAAAACCCAATAATGTTTTCAGTCCAAGCTCACTTACTTGTATAGTCATATAGATCTGAATCCAGTTCAGTATCCACACATTTTGGTGTCTTTGCTTTTTTAATAACCATATCACCTCCATCCTATAGGCAGGAATGGTATTAAACCACCAAACATCACATTATTTAACTTAGGAAATGGTGATAATGTGATGTTTAGTGGTTTAATATATTTATTATTATTATTTCATGAGTTTTTGAGGCCTTTTATAAGATATGTGTATCTTTGTAATAGTAAGTTAATAATTTATATTTGAATTATTTATTCCTAGACAATGAAATTCCTACATGAGTTTATTTATGATTAATGCTATTGAAAAAAATAAACTTTATTAATTAAATTAATAAAATTTATCAGAATTTGAGTTGGAAAGTATAAACTATTTTACCTTTGAGTATCACAATAATCTTACATAAATTTATAATACAAATGAATGAATTGTGAGAATGGATAAGCAGTTAAGATTGCTAGACAGCAGGAATGTCTTGAATTTAAGTAATTCCTTGAAGTTCGTCCATGTACATGTTAAATGATTAAATGTTTTTCTATAACTTTAAGAAATTTTGGTCATAAAATAATAATGCAACATAAATATGTGTATTTATCTGTAATTTATCTATAAAAATGTTGAATTTGAGATGTTCACACATTTAATATTATTTCACATGGTTGATATTAACATCACGCATGAGTATTTAAAATTACTAAAAGTTTGAAATAAGGATTTTTGCTAATTGTGTTTATAGTAGTCTGTCTTGATTATATGTAAGTAAATGTAGTATTCCTGCTCTTATTTTGAAAATAATGATATGCATACCTGTTGTTTATATTATTAATATATTTTGTATGTTACAGAGGAAGTCTAGTATATAATGATTGGTCGCTATATATTGTAATGTGCATTGATATACTACTTTATGGGCATAAATATTTATGCATGCACCTCAATTTCAGACAGATATATTAGGAGATACATGTTGTTGTGATATACTAATGACAAAAATCCAAGTAACATCCACCTGATCATAATTTAAGTGTTGTTATTTAGTTAAATGCGTTTTCTCATGCATGTTCCATCTTTACCTCTTGAGATCTGAATGGGTGATATAGGATTATGAATTGTAATATTATTCTTGATAATAAAGTTAATCTTTTTCCATACTATATAATATTACAAGATCCTTTGCATGCATGATTCATATCTCCATACATACTAGATCATTGATTTTAATATTTTTAAAGATATAACTCTTATTTAAATGTCATTGAAATGATTAACAAACTTAATAATACCATGTACCTTCATGTCCATGTGATACACTTAATAATCAATAATATCATGATATAGAATAGGCTCATCTATGGGAATGAAATTCATTCAAATGTTAGGTGAGAAGTCATCATAGCTAGAAATAAAATGATGGTCTCTCATAAAATTTTATTTTTATAATCAAATAGAAATTTGGGATATTTAATTTTATGGTTTATTATGGTGGATTATAAATACCCATTTCATTTGCCAGTTTATTTATTTTAATTTTGATTTTGTCAATGTGAATAATTAAATTACTTGTTTAATTGTGGAGTTATTAAAATATATTATTTGACTTATTAATAAAAGTATTTATTTGGTTTATTTATAATAAATATTAAGTCATTTAATATATTTTGTTATCTTTGATGCTACCAATATGAAGAAAGATTAAATATAATTAGATGTAGATGGAGCTTCATGCTTCTGCCTTATTTAATGCATTAAAATAAATATACTCATAATGATGGGAGGTGCTATAAAGAACTAGGATTAGAACATCTCCTAGATAAATTTCATAATATTTTATAAATAGAATATATTATAGTCTTTGAGTATAAATCTAACAAAATCACATCAGGGATTCAAGGCATTTGTTGCCTGGTAGAGATTTATGTATACACTGTCACATCATATGTTAATCATTATAGTATATATGTTGCTTGTAACACTTCTTTCTTGTACACTTTAATGCAACAATTTTTTTTCAAAACTTCTTTATTCTCCTTACAGTTTCGACTATCCAGCAGTCTTCATCAGAGCTCTATCTTGATTTTTATTAATTGTAATTTTTTTTATCTAATAACTCTCATTATTCCAAATTTTAAATCATTTGTTACTGTTGGTGTAAAGTAAAATTCTATTTTATTAAAGTGAAACATTTTTTATAAAAACCATGCATTTACATTTTTCAAAATATGTCACTGTTAGCATTGTTTTACTTCTTCACTTTTTTTTCTTGTCATAAAAACTTGTATTTTTTTTTGCTTTAATTTTATCATAAATATTTGTAATAATTTTAAATATTTTAGTTCATTTTAAATTGAGATCTTTTTAAAAATAAATTTCTAAATAATGTGCTTTTAATATATTCAAATTTACTTGCGATATGTCAATTTTTAAAGGACCAACACACCACCATTTGTGTCTGCTAGATCTGTATTAGAACCATTACAAGTGAAAAAAGAAACTTCTGAAAATGTATGTGAGATTCCAGACTTTTTAGAAATGTTCAACCATATTCCACTAGAAGTAACTGCTCTTGGTAAGAATTTTTTCTTTTTAAAGTATATTTATTATTCTTGTATTCTATAGGTTTAGTGTTTATCTAAATTGTACAATTTAATAATATATATGTAGTATAGAGATTTTAGAAGTAAAATTGCTTTTATAAATATTGATAAAGATCTTATAATTTTCATTTCCATTTTGTTCATGTGCCACCACATTCTCTAATCAAATTGGCATAATTTTTATCCATCTTAGAATTATATATGCAATCAAACTGTTCAATAAATCAACTGATATTCAAATGTCAAATATTACATAAAGTAGAGTAATTCTGTTCAATTGGTAAATATATATTTTTTTACACTTTCTTCAGTTGGCAGTCAATTTAGAGTCATTTAATTTTCTAGCCAGATAGTTTACCAATGAGTTAATATGTGCAAACTATATTTTCTTTTAGTTTTATTCTTTTATTTTTTTACGATTCTTTTAAAATATCTTCTAAATGAAAAGGTAATATTGGATCTTGATAATGTAAATAACTTTTATTAATTGTTTATCTACATGTAAAGCCTCATTAAGATAATGGTCTAGTCTTGAATGTAAATTTCTAGAAAAAATTGGAAAATTAATAACTGATTGCTGACTACTACCAGTAATTAATAAAGCACTTCGTTTTTAATTTTATTTTTCCAGTTTTATTTTTTTCTCAACTATAATTAAAAGTAAATAAAAAGTTTATCTTCTTGTTTCTTCTGTTCATTATTTAATCCCTAAACAAATTAATTATCTTTAGTTTTTTTGCTGTCAGTTTTCATTCATTAAGTATTATAATTTAAATTTAGTTTTTGTGTTATTCATTATTAATCTGTATATTTAGCTCTTTGCTTTAAAGTAGGTGGAGGTAAATATTACCAAGAGATTGTTGCTTGCCACTTTCATAGTCCTTTTTTTTTTTTTATATTAATATTTAGAATTACATCATAAACTTTAATGATCTTTTTATATCAAGGTGTAAATTATTATTGTGTTTAACCCTATATATATTTGAATTTTTACAGATATTTTTTCTTCTAAACGTTCTACACTTATTTGATGTATCCAATGCTTTTTCACAATGGTCATTTATAATATCTTTATTTTTTATTATGACTCAGCAAACTTCCTTACCTCATCAGTCCATTTCAAAGAATATTATTTCAAAAAACTTTTCTTACCTTTTGATGTTGAGTTAATAAATACCATAGTTTATAAATGTTCATCTTTTCATAACACAATTTCTCTTATTTACATTACAAGATATTTATTGGCAACTTTAAATTCATTTTGCTTTTGTATTTCAAATGATTTATTTATTTAGCATATGGATTTTTTTTGATAGTTTAACTATTAACAAAATAGCATAAAGGAACTCCAACCAGCAAATTAATTTGCTAGTGGCTTTACTAATTCTTCCACTGCAACCACTAACTATGTTATTCATAGTTTGTGTTTGCCAATATTTTATATCAATTGATGGCTAATAAATTTCATTTATAAAATAGATGAGTATACTCACCATGGGTTGTCCTGAATCTTCTTTAAGAAGATCCTGTCTAGCTGGCTTTATTGTTGAATCTGGAGAAAGAAATTTATTTGGAATATCATAAGAATTCCATGTTTAAAGTCTTAATTTTTTGATTGTAGATTCTTGGTTGAATATCCAAAAAGGAGATCTTGATTTGAGATGAGTGATGAAATTATATCCAATTATTTAACAACTTCGTATACATCACATGATCACCATCTCTTATATTAGCACATAATTGTTTATAAACAAGGCAAAAACTCTCCATACAGTAGTCACTGCGAAGGCTACAAGCCAGAAACTAGTCTGGGGATATTGGATGAGTAGGCATTAGATACGGATTTTAAGCACAAGCCTTCTGGCATCCATTGATTACTCTGGTTGGCACAGGGTGGCACTACTGTATGGAGTGTTTTGCCTTGTTTATAAACTTCTTATACATTTTTTATGAAGCATTTTTTTTCTTCTGATTTCTGGCAGAAAAACAATGTGAAAAAATGGTAAGCCACTACAAAGGAGTAGACTTGAGAGTATTAGTAATATTTCTCATGATAATATTTAATGAAATATCCAAAAGTTTAGGGAGAAGTTTTTTTTGCAAACAGGGGTGCAATATTTACCAGAAAAATATACCAGTGCCAAGGAAACTGTCCATGAAATATATGAATCATTACCCCAAATAGTGCCAGCTAACTTTCCAATGAGATTATTTCTAGAAATTAATTTTAATCTAATCTTAATTAAATGAAGAAATTAAGACTATGATCTAAGGTTACTCTAAATAACATAAGATTAGATTTTGTTGCAGTTTATTATTGCAAAAGATTATATTCAGATTACAAAATGATTCTCTGTTATTTAGATGAAAACTTAAATATATAGTTGTCATTGGATTAGTAATAAGATCTTGAAGAAAAAAAATCCAGTTTTTTCATATTAGTATTGAAAGATTTGTTTTATTTCAAAAAAAGGATCTATTTTGAAAGGTCAAAGAAGTAAATAAGAGAATTGAATCTTATAGAAGACAAATCAATAAATTTTATATCTCTACAATTATAATTTAGTGTGACTTGAATTTTTTTTAATTGGTGAGTATTTTGTCAAGTAAATTAATGGTTTTCCTACATTTAAGAATTTTAGAAACTTTTAGAAGACTATTTTTCCAAGCAGAATTATAAACTGAAATTAGATTAATAAAGATCACACAAGTTATTTAATTTATTTTGAAAGCCATTTTCAGTATGAATTGTTAAAGCTAAAATGTGTTCACAGCAGCTTTTTCATAATCTAGATTCGGTTTATTCAACAGATAGATCACTCTCAACTATAACAATTAAAATAGTTTAAAAATGTAAAAAAAAAATACTCTAAAAAATGTTACATATAAAAGTCTATCAGATATCATCATCATCATCAACTATTATCAATCCACTGCAGGATGAAGGTCTCTCCAAGTTTAAGCCATCTTCTCCGATCTTTAGTTTCTCTTCTCCACATCATTCCCTGCACACTTTCTTATTTCATCCATCCATCTCACATGTGGTCTCTTTCTGGGATTTTTTTTCAATCTCTTGGAATCCAGTTTAAAATTTCAATTGTCCATCTATTATCATATCATCTCTTCTAGCAATATGTCCAGCCCAACTCCATTTCAATCTTTTAATTTTTTCAATGAGGTCAGTAACACCTGTTTGTTCTCTTACCCATACATTGCGTTTTCGATCTCTTCTTGTTACTCCCAACATACATCTTTCATACTTCTTTAAGTGAATCAGATATATGTATTATTTTATAATTATATAATTTAATATATTTGATGTAAAAAAGAATATACACTTATATCTGTATTTAAACAAAAGAATGAATGGAGAATTTCCATGTAATCAATTACTAGAAAAATATATCCAGAAATGGTATTGTTAGATAATGACCAATTAAAATCAATACTTCCAAAGTAGTAGTCAATGCTAGTTTTTGTCTGAGTTTACTTAGAAATAAAAAGAGATTTCTTTTTTAATCTCAGTGCCTAAGATTTTATATGGGACTTTTAAGAATCTCGTCTTATCTGACATCCTGAAATTAAATTATTTTCCTCTCTTAGCTATAATAAATATTTTTACGGATTAATTAAGATGTAACTAAAGGAATGAGTTGGGATTTTTTATATAATTGTTATGAAATACATTCAATAATATTATTAGGTAATCAGCAATTAAAATTGACAGCCTCAAGCTGAACCACTTGCTTTAGTAGCCAACAATAGCTTTTTGTCTGAGTTTATTTTGAGACAAAAGAAGGTCTCTTTTTAAGTCACTGTCCAACATTTTATATGAGACCTGAACTCAGACAGATATTTTTATAAGTAAGAGACTTTGAAGATTCACATCTCTGATACCTACCTTATATGAAGTATATAAATATACTATACTTCATAAAATGTATTGTGATTTTTTACATAATGATTTTAATTATATCAATAAATACAATTATATTTATTTAAGAACACTATTTTTAGATTTTTATGTTTTATTTTTTATATAGATGCTAGTTCAATGCATTAAGCAATGAAGTGATAATGAAAATATTGAAATATTTTATTTTTACAATGTCAGTTTACGATCAAATACATTTATTTATTTTTTATTACTTTTTATTTTTACCAATATTTTTTTCCCCTACACATCTGGTGTCAATCTTTGTTATATGTTTTTGGATTCAAAATCCACATTTTTAGATACTATTGCTTTAGAATTTATAAAATAAATGTCATTAATGGCAATCATAAGTAACACAGCTTGATTAAAAGTATATATATTCAAAGCATAATGTTAAGCCTCCAAATGCTTTCATATCGTAATTTTTTTACATATTTTTTATATTATTTGATTCTTAGTGTTAAATGTCTCAAATAAACTTTTTAATTATTATTAGTATATCAATCATAATATCCAATAGACATTATGATTTAACATCAATATTTTCAAGCTTTTCAAAGTTCACAAATTTTTGATTTCTAAAGTTATTAGTCATGAATGCAAAAATGAGTATTTTCGAAGTAATTTGTTTTGAGACTTGATATTTATTTCTTAATCTAGATTTTTAAAAACTTTCTCTAAAGTCATTGAATGTCATTTAAGAAAAATTAAATCTTGCTGTATATCTCTATCTATTTTGAATTTTTTTGGAAATTTTATGCTATTAATTAAGTAATATTTACTAAGGCTGTAACCTCAAGCATATGTGCATAGGACCTCTACAGGTCTTAACCACAAGCTTACATTGTAAAAAAAAAGAGGGGGGGAACCTTTTTTACTTCAACCTACTTTCTATATAAATAGGTGAAGCTGAAGCAGTTAGATCTGAGAGCGTGAAGCTAACTTCACTAATTAAATCCACATTTCTTATTACACATTAATATTCGCAAAATCTTTCGATTTACGAGTCAATGGAAAGATCTTATAGTTAGAAATCTATTATGATAATTTAAAGTTGTAATGATAAATTTATTAAATTTATAAATTAATTAAGTAATTTTTTTTGCAAGTTTTTTCAAATTATTACTATTTTATAATACAGAGTTAAAAGTCTTTTTATAATCATTGCAACTTATCACGCTCTTGGAAGTTCTATTCATTATATCATTCACTATTTGCAATTGACCATTAAATGTTCTTATCTAAGAAAAATCCAGCTTATTTTTTTACTAATTTACATAAAATGTTAGTAACGATTTTGCAGAGTATGAATAACTAGCTAATAATATTTATCGTAATTTTCTAAATTCTTTTTCGTACTTGTTTGATATGGTTTTGTATATTTTATAAATAAAAGTTATAATATCTTTAACAATTTTTCACAATCAGTTTAACTATCATACTTTCTCATGATGCTTTTGCACTTTTATATTCTTGATTGCGTATTTTATCTCACTAGGTAATATCTCTGGGGTTTAGTCTGCAGCTTTTGAATTTGTCAGCCCATTGCCAAATTTAACAAGAAAAATATTGGTTTAACCATTTTTTACAATCTGTTTTTTTATTAATAATCCTAATTTATTTTTTTAATACCAAAATATGTTCAATTTCTTATGTTTAGATTTTATTTAATCATCTTAAAATTTTTACTTTCTTTAATAATTTTCCTTAGAATAAAATTGCAATTAAAAGAATGAATAACTCATATTTATAAAGCCTTTTATTTAATTCAATATAGTTTCCTTTGGAAATTAAATTTTGTTCATTTTTCAGTTCTTTTTATCTTTTGATCATAACTTTAAAATTATTTGAAATTTTATGAACTTTTTAAAAGCTTTTTTATCCTGAAACTATACTGTATTTTAACAGGCAAAACTCTCCATACAGTATCTTAGATTGAAAATATTATTGTGTTTTCAGTTTTATTCTTATAGTTTTGTAGTTAAGTAGAGATAAAAGGTGGCCTGCTGGAGGGTTGCATTAAATCCTAAGATCTAGGTGCAGTGCTCTCAGATCCAAAGATCCTCACTGACGAAGGCCACAAGCCAGAAACTAGTCTGGAGATATTGGATGAGTAGGCACTAGATGGGGGTTTTATGCACAAGCCTTTTGGCATCCATTGATTGCTCTGGTTGGCACTGAGTGGCACTACTGTATGGATAGTTTTGCCTGTTTTAATAACAGTTATGTGCTAGCATAAGAAATGGTGATCATGTAATGTTTAGTGGTTTATACTGTATTTTATTCAATAATAGTTGTCGTTTCTTCATATCTTTTTATCTGATTGAATCTTAGCTTTATCATCAAAACAATCAAATGTATTTCATGTATTCAATTAATATATTGATTTCTTCTATGTATAAAATAACAGAGCATTTTTATTTACTAATTTGGTCCTTTTTAAAAGTAATTTAAGTCTTCAAAACATTTAAAATTTATTTCACATAAATATAATATGATTCTATTTTAGCTTATATGATATGATTTGATATAAAATAACTTTTTCTCAGATTAAGCCAGAAATATTTTTATATAGGCTAGATCTTTGTTTGACATTCTAAATATTTTCTTTCTGAAAACATTATATACTATAATAAAGTCATCTACTTCTTATTCAGTGCTATTAAATGATTGTTCAAGCATTAAATTATTTGGTTTCTTTTTTTTTACCATTTTAATAAAGGCTGTTTATTAATTCCACTATCCGATTGACACATTCCTCATTTTTAACTTCAAATTTATCCCATTCTCCATACAATTTATCTTTGTTCTTTCTCAATATTCTTCAGTCCAAAAATAGTTTGAATATTCTCTTTTATCTTTACATAAATCACATTTATATTCCAAATCCTTATTTCATTTTTACTTTTATGTAGTATAGACTAGTGACATTATACTCACACACAGGTTTATGTAATCAGTACCCATTAGATGATATTAATTATTTTACTATCTGTAATTATTACTGTAGGTGAAGAAAGGTGTTACCACTGTACTATTGTAATTCATTTACTTTATTAAATATCTTTTCTAAACTTATATTGTATGTGTCTGTGTATGTATATATATATATACATATATTGTAATGGTATGAAAAGTAGAGCTGCTTTAACTTAACCAAGAGATGCAGGTAGAGGGGATTCGAACCTCACCTACTCCTCCAGATTGCTACTAAGCGACTTACTTCCCAAATCTCATTAGAATTTATTCTTAATGTACGCCTGGTGGTCAGGGAGAGATGAGATCCCAAAGGGGAATTTTAACAAAGACAAAATCAGGTTTAAACTATATATAAAAAAAACACAGACAATTAATATATAATTAGATTAGTGAATGACATTTTTATTAGCTGCATTAACAATAGAAATGGTAATTTGAAGACTAACTAATAAAAAAAATGTTACAAGTTATTTTCTTGCATCTACAAACATAGATATGTATCATACATTAGTAAGATCCAATTAATGTATTTAATACATTGTACAAGCTTAAACCTTGTAATTACATAACAATACCATACTTAGCCAAATAGCTGGGTGCTTTAATTTAAAAGAGAGAGACAGGAAAATAAAACTCGTAGAGTGAAATTACAAAAATGGATAATTTATTTGGACTAGCTAAATAGAAATGAGGCCAAGGTTCAAATCTAGCCTGATTTAAATGACAAAATAAAGACAAAACTCCCCAGCAGATATTTTTCAGATTTATACGATAATATTTTGAATATGTGAACGTCAAGGCTTGAATTTACATAAAATAAAACTATCGTGGTGCTTGGTGATTCAATTTGTAGGTTTAGAAAGCGAGTCTCAGGGCACAAAGGCTTCATACAAATGCAACAATAGACAATTACAGCAATGAAAGAGGAAATGGAAAAGCTTGTATACTAGGCATGGTATAAAAATAAACCCTGTTCATTTCCATCATTTTTTGTTATTTATCAAAGGATATGATAACCACACAAGCCAATATCTCAATATCAAATCTTAGAATTCAAGGCAAGATGGATGATTTATTCGAAAATCCCATATCAGTCATATAATTTTCACATCGCAAAAAAATTGAAAGAAATCATAATCAACTTTTGAAATAAGGAAAGTTGATGAGTTCTAGAAGTTTAATGAAAAAATTGAACTGATTTTGAGTTGACAATTTAAAATAAAAAACTGTGCTATTGTTCGAATGAGGAAAAGGAAAGTACATTACCAGCTTATATAGATAAATGACAAAGTAAAATTTTTCTTTTATATAATTTGCTAAATGCCAAATAATGAACTGAAGAAAATTAAATCTATTATAAAATACTAAGCAATGAATAATTCTGGCTAAATAAAGTCACCATAGGACCCAAATGTTATTCTCCCAACCATAGATGCATAATGATTTAATTAACTCATCTATATAATGACTAAAGAAACATCAAATGTCTCATATGAAATGTCTGAATGGATCCAGGAGGAAAACAGCTGCAGAAAATTGAAACATCGTTCCAAAGATGTTGCTGAGGAATTTGAAGGATTGAGGAAGGCCTTACCAGAGTGTAATGAAAAGAAGGGTGATAAACTGTATCCATGAGAGACATTATTACTAGATTTATGGTCTTAAATCTGAATGATTGAAGAAAATTTGATTTATTAAGTGTTAGATTTTTTTATATGTTTGTAAAATTTCTATTCTCATTTCATTTCTACACTTACAAATTTCAATGTGCCTACATTTGGAAGAATCCATATGTTTCAAAGCAATATAGTGCAGGGAGGGGGGAAATTATTAACTTAGATATTTTTTTATGTAAATAAAGTTTAGGTTAGTTCCCTTCACAGTGACTTGATATTTGGATCACCACCATGTAATATGGAATGTGGTAAGAATTTTGATACTATTTTATATTAATTACATGCACTATTACAGGACAGAATTTCATGTTGTTTATTTATTTACTTTAACTAAGTCATTATATTTATTTTATTCTGGTGAATGACGAATCTTCTAATGTGGATGTTCTTTTCTGTCAACCATACCAACCATACTTAGGCAGAGGGTCCCGAAGAAGATGGAACGTCAATCATTGGAATTCAACAATGAGGCTATTATATATATGTTCGTGTAACATTGTAAATTAGTTAGTCAGCTTTGTGGTCTATATAATGATGATTTTTTTTTAAAATTTTAATTTGCTTTGTAAATAATGAGTGCATGGGTATGGGCTGAAATAATGGATACTTTTAATCGATGATATGATAGAAATGCATACTTGACACATATAAGTACAATTTTTATTATGTTAAATGAGCTTTACATTTTATTTGTTATTAATAAAAGTTGTTAATTTGATTTAAAATTAAGCTGGTCTCTAGTTTATCAGAATTATTCATACACCCATTCATCAACTTATTTGACTATATATACACAGTTCTTTTCAATATATAATGATACAGCCATAGGATTGAATGGATCTTAAATCAATGGGAACCTATATAGAGGTGCAGTAGTTGCTATAGAAAATAAATTCACTTCTGAAGAGAGCTGAAGGCAACATTCTCCCTGAGTTTGAATACTGAGACATAATGGAATCCAAAAGAGGGGTGAGGTATGGATGAACTAGCCTAAATTGTATCTGAATTTAATGTGTAAACTTAGATTTAGCTCATTGGCAGTAGATACGATCATAAGATAGATACTTCATCGCGTCATTCACAGCATCCTACCCGAAGACCCTAGGTCGACTGTAGTGAGATGTGATCCCCCTCTTCCAGTGGACTGTTACATTATATATGTTTAGTAATAAGATTATTATTATTTTATAACTATATTTTATATTGCTTTGCTTTTTTATATATATATGTGTAGGCAATTAAAATGTTATTGAACAATCTTGTGTAATTAATTGATAATAACTGTCACAATTAAAATTGTTTAATTTAATTTTTTTTTAATTAGATGGCAAAGGATATGACCCTGAAAGTTCAGCTAAAGATTATGGACATTTTACAGATTGGTTGCAGTGTTATAACAAACCTACAATGAAAAATATTATAGATCATAATGGCAGAACTATATGGTTTAGTGGAGAACCTGGACCACTAGCACCACATAGTAGGTACTATATATTCTTAAAAGGAGGTTGCCTTGACAACGGGTTGAGATTATTGATTGTTATTGATATTGGGATTGTCTAAGTGCTAACTGGTTTTAATGATTATATATATAACATAACTTTTATATAATTAAGTGTAGAAAGCCATCATACTCAATACTAACAGGAATTTATAATTTTTAAATTACATAGTCAAAAATTATCAAACTTTATGTGTGATTTTAAACAGGAAGGGAGGTGAAAAGCTCACTCACCTAATTAAAGTATTTGCTATATAGAAGTAAAATGATTATTTATTGTTATTGAAAAAGTCAAGGTATTTAATTTAGAAAGTTTAAAAAAATATTTGTTCAGATAAAAAGTTTAATTTTAAATATTTATATATCATAATTACATTTTGTACAAAAATTTTTTTTTTTTTTTATTCGTTGATAGATGGGTATTATTTGAAAATATCAAAATACTAGAGATATTTGAAAGGCTTTTGTTAAAATACTTTTTATTTGTTTAACAAACAAACTAAATATTGTTAAAAAAATTGTCATTATATAGAAAATCAGAATTCAATTTACAGGAGAAAATGTTCTGCATGATGTAATGTAAAATCGCATATTCTGGAGGTCAAAGTTCATCGTCATGACTCCCGCTCAGTCATTTCTGATTGAAATATTTATAAATATCTTTAAATTTTATTTTAGTTTTATATTGATGACTCCTGCTCAGTCATTTCTGATTGAAATATTTATAAATATCTTTAAATGTTATTTTATTTTAGTTTTATATTGATGACTCCCGCTCAGTCATTTCTGATTGAAATATTTATAAATATCTTTAAATTTTATTTTAGTTTTATATTGATTTATATTTTCATTATCATTTTCCATCATCGATTTACTCCAGGATGAAAGTCTTTCCAAATTTAATCCAGTTTCTCTAATCCATAGCTTTTTTTCTCCATTTCATACCAATAGACTTTCTTAATTCATTTATCCATCTCACATTTGTTTTTTTGTAGATCTTTTATAATTTCACAGAATTTATTTTAAGACTTCAACTATTCATTTATTATCATCCTTTCTAGCATGTTTTTAGCCCCATTCCATTTCAGTCTTTTATTTCTTCCAATGATGTTGTTGATACCTATTTGTTTTCTCACCCATTTATTTTGTTTTCAATCTCTTTGGTTATTCTTAACATAGAATTCTTCTTATTGCATTGTATTGCTGCTTGCTAAGTCTTAACTCACTAATCCTTGGAGTAAGAAGAATGATTTAATACGAAATCTAATTTTTGAGGACAAAGAACACAGGGACTCAGATTTCAATTTAATATGCATACATTAATATACACAATTATAATATATTGTAACCTTATTACCCAACTTCATTTGAATAGATCGATGGTCATTTGTAGGGTTTTAAAAGGATAGAATTTTTTTTTTTTTAATATATAAATTCGAAGTGAATTACATTAATGTGCAGTTGAAGGAAAAATCTGATATATATTTTTTTTACATACGTCTGCTCAGAGTATGTTATTTATATTTTTCTTTAGCATATATATTATTTTGATATTATAAATTGGTTATAATGATTGATGTCTCAGTATGACATAATTTAAGGCATGGTTAATTAGTGCAATTGAAATTAATCATATCAATAATTAAATTTTGCTATAATTTCTCATATTTTCTAAATACTTATATAAGGCTAAAACCTTAGTACATGTGCCTTGGGTGCTTAATTTTAGCAGAGAGATCTCTACAAATCATAACGCGAGATTCGACTTTATAAAGATGAGGGACCCTCTTATCTCTAACCTATTTTTTTTAATTATATAGGCAAATCTAAAGCATTTTGATTTGGGAGCATGAAGCTAATAAATTCTTCACTGATTAAGTCCATCCTGTTAAACATTAACATTCGCGAAATCTTTCGATTTACAACGAGTCAATATTCAGATATTAAATTTAGAAATATTTTGAATCAATTTAAAGTTGTAAATATTAATTCTTATTAAGTACGAAAATAAATGTAATTTAAAATTTAGTGGAATTTTATATTGGTCTTATTAAAAGGATGAAATATAGAAATATGATTTATTCGATTTGAAAGTAGTTCAAGCTAAATTTAATCCAGTTTAATTAACTGATAAGTTGCAAGTATTTTTTTTTTTTTGTTACTGTTGAATTGTCACAGATTAAGATATGCAAATGAGAGAAGAAAAAAAATTTTTTTTTGGGTGGTTATAAGACATAAAAAAAGAAAAGTAAGGAAGAAAACTTATTGTCAAATATTTTTTAAAAAAAAAAAAACAAATTTGTAATATCAATTTTATTATTATTTAAAATTAGAGTGTGCTCGTTTATTTTGAATACGCTAAAACTCAAAATTTCTGTCCTAGAGAACATTTGTTCTGACTTTTTTCAATTTATGACTGGGGAAACAATATTCATCATAATTATAGAATGCATTGCAGCATTCAATAATGCTAAGCAAAATAGTGTAAAGGAGAAGAAAGCAGAATATATAAATTAAAATTCTGGCTTAATCTAAAATGTTCAAAAGGAATATTACTAATTTAATAATATTCTTTCATATTAATCTACGTCATGTTTCGGACATTCATGCTGCTTGTCTCTTCATCTTTTTTTTTTTCTAATTTTACAAAGTTCAACAATGATTTATTTAATAAAAGATTTTTTTTTTTCTTTATGTACTCTTTTTTCCCTCAAAAATAATCTGAAATTGTAGGTAGCTAAATAAAACTTCATCATCAAAAACAGTTCTTCCTATTTACGTACTCTTTTTTGCCTTAAAAATAATCTGCAATCGTAGGTATCTAAATAAAACTTCATCATCAAATGAACCTGAGCCTGCAATCAGGAGATTCTTTGCACTTTCTTTCTTTGCACCAATATGTATTGGCTGACAGTTTTACAGTCTTCTGATAATAAGGGCATAATTTAGTTATGACTGTCAGGATTGGGAAAATATCAAAAATTATTCACATACATATATTTAAATTGATGATTGAAAATCTCAAAAAATTATTCACACACACATTCAAATTGATGCTTCAGTTAAGAACTATCAGGTGATTGAGAAGAAAGGCCATAGTATTTTTTAATCTTAAGCTTAGAAGTAAAAAGCCACTAAAACTTACCATGTTATTAATGCATCTAAACGACCCATTCATTTGTGAATATACGGAGTGGACATTAGGCATTCCTTTAAGGCCCCAAAGAGGAATCAAATAATTTTATTGCAGTTAACAGCAAATTTCTTTCTGCAGTTATAATACAAAGTTTTTGATAAATTTGTGTATTATTTTGATAGCATACGTTTATAGTGCTATATAGTTATACTGTATATAACTTTGTTTGATATTTATCAAAATGTTTTACATTGTATAATTAGAGAAATATCATGTTTCTTAATTCAGAAATTACACTTAATCTCTCTCATAGTTCAATGTACATGATCTCCATAATATTCTGCATATATATAAGGGTATCTATATGTACATCTATGCACCATAAGAAAAATTTATATTAAATAAGTATGTCATACTATATAAGTAAAAAGTATTATTTTTAGATTGTTGAATATAGTTATATTTTTATTCACTGCATTATATGTGTATATAACTATAATATTTATTTAAAAAGTCAGAAATTTTTTTCTTAATATCATTATATGCATAATGATCTTTTCTTAATGTTGATGGGGATAACAAAGTATTATTAAAACAGGCAAAACTCCCCATAAAGTAGTGCCACTCAGTGCAATCCAGAGTAATCAGTGGATGCCAGAAGGCTTGTGCATAAAATCCTTATCTAGTGCCTACTCTTCCAATTTCCCCAGGCTATTTTCTGGCTTTTTTCCTTCACCACTGAGGAGATTTGGATCTTAGAGAACTGCACCTAGATCTTAGGATCTAATGCAACCCTCCAGCAGCCCCCTTTTGCTCTACTTAACTACAAAACTATGAGAATAAAATTGAAAACACAATAATATTTTCAATCTAAGCTCATTAGCTTATATAGTCATATAGGTCTGAACTCAGTTCAGTACCTATACATCTTGGTGTCTTTGGTTCTTTAATAACCACAGCCACCACTATCCTACTAGGCAAGATTGATATTAAATCACCAAACATCACATGGTCATCATTTCTTATGCTTGCTCATAAGTGGCACTACTGTATAGAGAGTTTTGCCTGTTTTAATAACAGTTATGAATAAGCATAAGAAATGGTGATCATGTGATGTTTGGTGGTTTAATACCAATCCTGCCTAATAGGATAGTGGTGGCTGTGGTTATTAAAAAACCAAAGACACTAAAATGTATGGGTACTGAACTGAGTTCAGACCTATATAAGCTAATGAGCTTAGATTGAAAATATTGTGTTTTCAATTTTATTATCATAGTTTTGTAGTTAAGTGGAGATAAAAGGTGACTGCTGGAGGATTGCATTAGATCCTAAGATCTAGGTGCAGTGCTCTCAAATCCAAGGCTCCTCACTGACGAAGGTCACAAGCCAGAAATTAGTCTGGGGATATTGGATGAGTAGGCTCTAGATGGTGATTTTATGTACAAGCCTTCTGGCATCCATTGATTACTCTGGTAGGCACTGAGTGGCACTACTGTATAGAGAGTTTTGCCTATTTTGTTATACTGTATTAGGAACCATAGATGATCCTAAGATGTTATAATAACCGAATATTCCTGTTCACAGCCAATATTTGTAAATTGGGTAGTCCAATTTATATATTTTTTCTTATTTTTACATATTGAAGTCCCACCCATTTACCTAAAGGAATATCTTTTAAGTGTTTAGAGTGACCTTTATTATGAAATGTTTTCAATATTTTGATTATTATATGTTATATTTGTTTGGAAGTGAGGTTTGATTATTTTGCATATATAATCGTTAGTTTATTCTTGATAATTGGCATTCGCATTTATATTCCTAAGATGAGAGAAAATGTCCATCCAGAGATAATTAAAGTGTATGATGTTAACTATAAAAATTGTAGGTCCATGTTTCACTCACATATTGACTCACATGAAATGTTATCCACCTAAGAGTTAATTACAAGAAATGATCTAAGATAAGTACAATAATTATGAACCCATGTTGAATTCATGAGCTAGTATAGGTGATAAAAATTAAAATGGTAGCGAAAATAATGTATAAGGATAAAACAGGGTATCCTTTAGTTAATGAACATAAAATCAAATGACCTATAATCTTTCTTCACATACTAAGGGACACATATTATTAATGATTTAGTTAGATGCCCTTTTTTTAGATTTACATGATTCGTTTTAGTTTAAGGATCATAGCCAATATTGATAAATTAATGCTTGTAGTAACATTTCTTTATTTTAAAGTTCATGGCTATCATGAACTGCCATTTTTATATGGCTTTATTTATCATGATTATAATTATAAATATGCAACTTTTTTTTTTCCCATTAAATAGTGAAGCTATAATTATATGAATAATGTATAATAGGTCTGCTTAGCGCTTTCGAGATTCAATGTTGGAATCTCATACTCATAGCTTTTGTGAATGAAGACTGTTGGTGATTATGCAAATGAGTTTGAAATTTTTAATTAGTTAGTCCATTGTTTGGAAAGAGCAAAGCATGCTTCTCTTCTATTAATGGCACTAATATCATTTGCTATGTAGAAAGCTTCTTAAGTTCTTTTGGCATCATTCTTCTCTGTACAAATTATTTGGGCAGAACTGGGTTTGAATACATGTCCTGCAGCTGCTTGGTGGTCCCAGAATACTGATATTTCTCATTTTTATTATAATAAGCCCTTATTGTATCCATTACTTTGAAGTTTGAGATTTATTTAAACAATAAAATATTATTTATAGTTTGTTATTTAAGATAGATTCATGACGATTTAGAATCATATGCATTGGGAGATTTAAAAAAGAATCATGTAGGTAAATGAAGATATCCAGGAAGCTGCAGTTAATAATATTTACTTCTTATGCTATTTGTTATATTATGTATTGCATACATGTACATTTTAGTTAGATAGGAATTACCTGAGTTTTTAGGATTGTCCACTTTCACATGCTATAAATCTGGACTGTTACACTATAATATAGCATGTTAGTATATATTAATAATTACTATATTTACTTTTTTTTTTCAAGAGAAAAAGCAGAAACACCAGAAAAAGTTTGGACAAAAACAGAAAATACTGGGATCAAATCCCAAGGTAAAAAATTAAAATTTATTATTTTGCATGTAAAAGTATTAAGCATTTAACAATTTTTATTGAGATATATTATTCCATTTTATTTGATTAATTCGTATAACTATGTTTTTCACATTTTTAAAAATGTTTTTTTTTTTAATTCAGAAATATATTTTAATATGATTACTTAAATATTTTTCAATAATAATTTGATGGTTGAGGTAAATAATAGTTATGAACAACAATAGTAAAAAAAAAATCATAATGCTCTTAATTTTCAAAATAATTGAAAGTTTGTGCTACTGATTCATTATTTCTTATTAATGAAATGGAAATAAATAAACATGGTAATTTCATAGATTATTACTTATATATATATATTGTAACCAGTGAATGCGATTAACATGTTGTATAAAGCTAAATTTGTACAGCAATATAGCTAAGCTCAGTGGGTTCATAATATATGCCACAATAAAAAGATGTATAGGGGAATCATTATAATAAAGTATAATAAAAATACAAAGTAATACTATTAATAAATCAAGAGGAGGAGGAATCTCAGCTCACTCTAGCAAAAGTAAAATAATCTTAATATTGTGAATAAACATTTAAAAAAACAACAACATTTGAATTTCTTTCTTCTACAAAGTTCTAATACAACTCCCATTTATTTTTATCCATCTTTTAAAGATCTTCTAAGCATCTCATTGCTTTGATCAGATAAAACATTATTTAATTCTTATTAAATTTTGAAATGTTCTTTTAAAATCTATGCCACTTAAAATCCATCTTTGAATGTAAAATTTTAATATCAAAATAAATTCAATAATATGGTTCATGAAATTATATTAGAGTATGTCAGGATAATATGATCTCATAAATTCTTTTGACTCTAGATTTATTCAATGTTGAATGAAATTCTAGTTAATAAAATAGATAAGACAGACACTTTCCCTAAGCTAATGTCTTATCATAATTATAACAATACTATTACTAACTTAAATAAACTAAAACATGAACTCTTAATTTTAGAATAAAATAACGAATAATCTAGGATTACACTGTGATATTAAGAATGGGTAAGGGATTTTGTAGCTATTCTAAACATCCTAGAATAAATCTACTTAAACACCTTCTAAATATGAACTAGGTTATTGTGAAATTAAATTTTATCATAAAATAATAAATATGGTTTTCCAATATGAAAATAATTTTAAAATAAATATGCACAGTGATTTGAAATAAGCAAATTAAATTAATTAAAGTGATCCAAAATGACAAATCCAATTATAATTCTTTATAAAGCAAAATATATCTTTCTTAGATGTCGTATTAATACTTAAATAATTCAATAAAGTGATTCTTATTAGTTTCAATGTCATATACTTTTTTAGCAAATATGCTTAAAATAATTGTATAATATTTTATAAGTAACCATTAGAAACCAGTCAACAAATTAAACACTCCCAATATAAGTAACAATCGACAATCTCAAACTGTTGTCAAGGCAACCTCCTTTTAACAACATTTTATAAGTATTTAAATTTTTACTCAACATATGAAATGATTTCTTTTTTGACAAGTGGAATGATGTGAACAAATAAATGACTATGAGAAATTTCTTAAATAATAACAAATATTTATTTACAGGAAAACAAAAATTACAAATAATCCATATTTCAGTCCACATAGCCAAAGGTTCTCATAATTTTATTTCCTCAAAATTTATAACAGAAGGATCAAAATTTATATCATGTTTTATTAAAAATAAATTACATTGGATTAAACAAAAATAAGTCAGTTTATTAAAATAACTTTCTATTATTTTCTTTCTTTCCTTACATTATATTAGTTATTACTTTACTAATTATAATTTTACAAGGTATTTTTATTATACAAAATATTTGTTAATGTCATTGACTTTATAGACCCATTTCCTTTTTATTTCTTAAACCTTTGTAATTTATGTTACACAAATATTCAGTATGCATATGTACACTCATGGAAATATCAAATTTTATTAATCGATCTATTAGTCTTTAATTAAGCTGTCTTTACTACTATCTTGATCATGTAGCTTTGTAATACAACTATTTCAAGTTGCAATTGAATTTGTACTATTATAATTCTTCTCCCATTAAAAATGAGATAATGGAACAGGGTATCTTTTAATTTCTTATTCACATGCCCAATTCAAAATTTAATTTTAATTTATTTCTCTTATTATTATTATATCTCTGCTCTAATCATTTTCATAAATAGGGTTTTACCAATGTAACAATACATAAATAGACAACATATATGTTCACGATTTCATTATTCAGAGATTGGATTGGCCTGCAACTGTCAACAGAATGAATAGGATTTCTCAGCTCTAGTATCCACAAAAAAATTCAACCCTAGGACATTAAGATGTACAATGACCTATGAATGCCAGAATAATTACCTCAGTTTTAATATTGTTCAGATTTCTACAACTCACAAATAGTTAAATATTAATATATGAAGCCTTGCTTCTTTTTCAGTCTTAGAGATTGATAAATTTAACATCGGGACCACACCTTGCTTATTTTGAGTCTTGCAGCTGTGTGAGTAGACTATTTGAAAAATATATCATGGCAGCCCTTGAGAGACATACACACCAAGAAGTCACATGACCAAATCCTCATCCACCACTAAATGTTGAAACAAATCTAAACCCACTTTAACAGTAAAATTTCTCCTCATCTCTGCAGAATTCACTTAATTACTTCTTTCTTTTACTCTGACTATATGCTTCATATTATTTACACTATTTATTTATCAATATTATGTTACTCTTGCTTTTAAGCAGGCTGGTAATCTCCCATTTTGTAATGAATTTGTCAAAGTTTGACATTTTAATAGTCACTTTCAATATTATCCTTCATTTTAAATTTTATTCTTTTAATTTTTTTCTCCTTAAATCGTTTACTCTTCAAACAGGTCCAGATCATCAGAGAAGGGGACATCTTTATTCTTTCCATCTGCAACCCTCTTTACATCAGTGCAGCAGTGATGGTGTCCTCATCTGTGTGGATTTGGAATATGTTCTATCATGTTAAGGGTGACTGCCAATTTCTTCATGCTGAATTTGATCTCTTTCTTTTCATTTTCTGAGTTTGCTCCTCTAACTTTTTTATTCCAGTATTGGTGAACTCTTGTAATCTTTTAGGGGTGTCTTGAGCTTGGATAACTTCTAGACTGTCTTACTATTAGTAATCTATGTTACCAGTGTTTTTTCTTCTCTTTTGCCTCTGTTTATAAGGTTGGAATCTGTGATCATCTTTTATATTGATACAACCAATAGATTTTGGAATGGGGAATTTGTCTTCCTTATTACCTATATCTTTCTGATTCTGGAGACTCATGATGATGGTATTTAAAAACTCGACTACGAATGGGGAATTTGTCTTCCTTATTACCTATATCTTTCTGATTCTGGAGACTCATGATGATGGTATTTAAAAACTCGACTACCTGTTTTATGGTTTTCCATTCTAAAAGGTAAATTATGTTGAATAAACCTGGTGATTTTTACTTTTATCATGCAGACAATGTTTCTAATTTTGCCACTTGCCTTTGAAAAAAATGATATAATTTTCACCATCTCTTATGGAAAGTCTCTCTTGCATAATTTGATATCTTATTTCTTCCTGGCAGTCTTCTGATCAAAAGTTATTTAATTTTTTTCTCTATATATCCAAAATAGGAAGTTGTTTTTTTAATCAATGAATTCCTCCACTCCTTATTAGTTTCTTGAAGATGATTATAGGCAATAGCCACATATTCTTTTTCCATTAATTGGCTTAATTGAAAATAATTCTCCACACTATCAAGGTGTGTCATGGGAATCTCACCTGGCTTACTTCTAAATACCTGAATCTTGAATACTTGATTAATATAATTAAAGCCTCATAATTTTTATTCTATCCTCTGACTGTTGAACTCTAACAGCTTTCTTTTGGTTTTGTTACTTTCATAGTTTCATTTTTGCTATTTTCCTTAGATTATTTTGCCCACTCTGTGAACCAGTTTTGTGTATCTTCCTTCATCATAGCTTAATCAATTTTTATATTATTTATGATGTCAATTGTTTTTTTTAGAATTTCTTGCATCTTTTCTCAGAATCTTTCTTTGAGTAGTGAATTTTGCATTTGATCATCATCTTCTCTCTTCACTTTTTCTCTCACTTCCAATTTTATTATTCTTTCTACTACACCTTGCACAGTTTCCTTCAATTTATTTTCACTAGTTTTAATAGATTTTTGGACAATTTCTTGTACTTTCTCTTGCATTTGATATGTTATTTCCAACCTCATGTTATTTATAGTCTCTTGTATTACCTCAAACTTTTTTCTTATTTCTTGATGCATTTCTTTAAATTCTGTATCTCTCTTTTTTTTTTAATCCCTTTTTTTTCAAATTCAATATTTCTTTTTTTTTATTGTATTTCTTTAATAACTGCATACAGCATTTTCATATTAAATATTATGATTTCTTGTCTGAAGACTTGTCTAAATAGATACTTATTGTTTCAAGCTCTGGCTCCATTTGCTGTACTTACTCTTGTATTGCTGCTTGCTCCATGTTTAATTGTGCTTCCATTCTTCTTGCAATTGATCATTATCATTTATATCTGTAACTAAATGCTTATTAATTTACTATATTCTTCTTGATTGATCTTATTACTATTTTATTTATTCTCTTTTTTTCAGGTTTGTTACTATTTTAAATACTTTTATTTACACTTTATTATTAAATCAATAGACCAGTTTCAACTCTTCCTATGCAATTTCTCTCCAGTAAAACATGATATACCTGTATTAATTATGACTTTCTATCATATTACTACCATTTATCAAAACTTTCCCTGTCTACCTGGGCTCAAACTACTGCTATATTAAAATGTTAGTTTATATATTTTACAAATGTTGATCTTATTTCTCATTTCAAACATTTTAAAATCAGTTTAGACATATATATTGCATGGTACTCATAATTTGATCTTCCACTATATACTCAATTTATTCACGCTTAAATGTTTAGTACAGTATATATCTGTACAAATGTAAAGTTGAGCAGAAGAGGCGCTATTCAGACCACATGTTGCACCAAGTGTAATGATAATAAATTGTCTGAATATTATATATCTACATTGAAAATGACTAACAAAATTAAATATATAAATTTAATAAAACCAACACTGATGGTAATGATCAATTCCAAAAGCATTTTTTATTTATTTGCTTAGATTGAATTTAAAATCAATCTTTAGGTGCCAATCTTTCTTAAATAGAAAGATTACTTCTGGATACTTTATTATCAACAATAGTTATCATTTTAATGAAATTCCGTTATCCTGCCTATCCCTCAGTGGATTACATGGCTTCTCAGAGTTATCATATATGAAGGGCTTATTTTTGGAGTGAGTTTGAAAAGCAGAAACAAACTAAATCGGTTAATAAAAAATAATTTATTTACAATAAATAAATAAAATATGAAATCATTGCTTATATATTTGCAACAACTACAATATAAAAGAAGTAAATAATAATAAACATTAGAAAGACTTTACCAGATAATTAAAATGTTTTAAACTATGGATTACATAGAAAGTCTCAGCTTGCTATATATGCACATATCTTTAAGAGTAATCTTTATTAATCCAGTCCTGATATTGGTGATAGTAGACAATGTTGACGAGTCTCACTAGAGAGAGATATATGTTAAATCTTATACAGGGTCCATTTATTTCCTTACTGCATGGTGTCCTTCTTTAAAGCAGACCACATTGCATTCTGGAACTTGTGTTATCTCTGGATACAACTGCATAGTTCCATATCTTTTGACTGGTTTGTGTTCAGTTCTATTAGCTATGCGTGGTGAATAGTTTTCTGGTAAGTAATACCCTTTTGCTGCATTGGATATAGTACTCAAAAATACTTTTAAACAATAAAAGTAAAACTATCCAAAGCTATTTTAAAGGAAACTAATTGAACTAACAACTTTCTTTCACAGAAGCAATCTGTATTGCTTCTTGATTCAGGATTATTTTATTCGGGCTTAATATTTCCTGACCTCATAACAACATGTTTTTAACGTTAAATCCATATTAATTTATATCAGAATGTTTTTATTTAAACAGCTTTTCCAGATTTAATATAATTTTACAAAACATGATTCTACATTCATATAATTAAGCCTGTGTATTTCATCTATTAATAAATGATTATAAAGTAGTTTTTTATACTGGTTAGAAAGAAAGAGAAACGGAAGATAATCATGACTGAACTCTGAAAATCGTTCCTTAATTTTCTCAGTTTTACTACTTTATAATTTTTAACAATGTATTTAGATTTGCCATTCGGTTACTACAACTAAAAGGCAAAATATTTTTTTAAACCTAGCCCAGAAGGCAAATTCGGTCACAAAAAATGATACAATTTCACAATTCAAATTCGTTTGCGTGCAAACTTAACCTAAATTAACTAATCTTCCTTTCTTTCTTTACATTCTTACTGGCCATCACTTTACTGATTACAATTTTACAAAGTACTTTCATTATACAAAACATTTTTTAGTATCATTGACTTTAGAGACCCGTTTCCTTTTAATTTAACTTCTTAAACTGGTGGTCAGAGGTTTGGGGGTGTTCCTGACAGAGATATTTTAAATGCTGGCTCTGGCGAAGCATTTATCACAAAGCTTGTTGAGGAATTGGCAATCTTCATTGTTTATAATTTACAAGCTTAAGAGAATAGGGTCGTGATCTATGACTCTTATTTTGACTATTTGGTGTAATTTAAATTTTGTATATATTTAATATGTACATGGCAATATAAAATTTTACTAATCAATTAGTCTTTAATTAAGCTATATTTAATACTTTCTTGACCATGCAGCTTAGTAATACAGCTAGTTTGAGGTGCAATCAAATTTATATTCTTATAATATATATTTTTTTATTAAGCTTACAAATGTGCCAATGTCAGGAATAATAAACAATGAAGCACAAAGACAATGTCTAATGCATTTAATTTCAGAAAATCTTTTCAGCTACCATGTCTTCTCAATATTATTGGTTATAATTCATAAACTAACATAATTTTATTTATGTACATCAGTTATTTTATTTGAAGATTTGAAAGATGTTATATCATTAATTTATTGATTGTAATAAAAAGAATATATATTTTATCCAGATATTCTTTAAGTATAGAAACATATCTTTATCAGATTTGTATTGACTATAGAACTAAATTCCGACCATTTCTGAAATATAATTATTGATAATTGATATCTAATTTGCATGAATAAGATTCCACTAGTTTTTCAACTATAGTTGATGACATTGAATAGCTAAAACTAATTAAAGAGCAGATTTTTTGAAACATCCATAAAAATCTTATTTTACATTTAGATAAGTAGAGAATATTTTAATGCTCTATATTATATCATCATTATCATCATTATCAACCATTATCAATCCACTGCAGGATGAAGGTCTCTCCAAGTTTCTATATTATATATAGTTGACAAAACTAGCATTGATGTTCAGTTTTTAATCCTTGTCAAGTGTCTATGTTTAAAGCATGATTTGTTTATTTTCTAATTAAAGATAGTGTTTCAAATCCATTGTTTTAATAGGCATAAATTTATGCTGAAGGTGCTCTTATTCTGACAAGCTATGGCTCAAATCTTGTCAAACTGTCATATATTATGTTGAAAACTGATGATGAGAATTTTACATTTTTACCGTTTGTATTTATGATATTAATTAATCCATTGAGTTGGATGTATGAGAAAATTCTGAAAAATAGGATTGAATATGAATATAGGAGTTTGGGAGTGGAGAAACAAGCAAGTCTTTTATACATAGATATTTAAAAGTCTTATGATAGTATCCTCTCAAAACTCTGGAGAAATCACTGAATTAAGAACCATAAATGTAACTTATTAAAGCAGTTAAAATGTTCCATAACAATATATATGTAAAAATAAACATGATTTTGGATAATTTTAAAATAACTAGCACTCAAACAAGGATGTTGTCCCTCAACTTACATTATTTAAATTATATCTAAAACAAGCCCTTAAAATATGAAAAAATGGAATTTTCTCTATATAATAATAAAATACTGTATTTATTATGCTAACAATATTAAATAGATACTGTAGGGTCAGAATATATCAAAATTCAATAAATAAAGAATATATGAATGTTAATGAAAAGTGTCATTACATATGGAACTGAAGTTTGGCAGTGAAGAAAAGAATGGAAATGGAACTGATGACTACAGAAGTGGATAATTGATGAAGATCTACAGAAAGATCAAGGAGATAGTGCATATGCATTAAAAGAATTCAAGAAAAAAATGAATATTGATTACATTATAATAAATGACATTAGAACAAAATAATTGAAATGATTTAAACATATCTAAGGAAAGATTACCAAAAGAAATTAGAGAGAGAATTTTTCAGAAAGGTTTGTGCATAGCAATTGTGAATCAGAAGACATCATAGAGCATTAGAAATCTATAAAAATAAAAATAAAATTTATGGTATTGAGAATTATGAATTGCTATGCCAATATATTTTATCTCATCGGCATTTGACACTTTGAAGGTGAGAAAATGTCCCAATATATATATACAAGAGATTAGCTTCAGAAGTATTACGGAAAATCTAGAAGTAATGAACATTAATTATTTACCCCTATTAAAAGTTGAAGAACTCGAGGATATATTTTGAAAATTATAGTAGTAATTTTTGAAAGTGTGTAATGAGCTTAATTGTGATTGCTGAAAACACCACCAGTAGTATTAATTAATAACAAGAAGTCATTAATTGTCAATCTCTGAGGATTGCTTAAATAAGAAATCAGAATATTGTATCATAACATCTACTGAAAAGGAATACCAAATATTCTTATTAAAATCCTAGTGACTACTGTGTCATACATTTGAGTTAACATACACCGTTATTTTTCTATTACATTCATTGTCATTAAAAATTATTTATATCTTTTTTTTTTATAGGAGGAAGGCAAACAAATAGAAATAAGTGCCGTAACAAATCAATCTATATCTAAACAAAGAAATACCAGGAGTTCAAGAAAACGAATTCAAGAAACAGATGAGAAGATTGCTAGTAAAGAGGAGAAAAGTCTCCCTATGATTAGAAAGATTGGGAAAAGAAGAAAAGATTAAAATAACACATATACATTTTTTAAAAATATGTATGCTCAATTTGTATTTAAAAAAAGTCATTATTTTCATAAAATTTTGTAATCATTATAAGGTTATTTATTATATTTTAATTAATTAAGTCTTAATTTATATATAAAGTTTAAAGGGCTTTGTGGCATAGTAGTTAGAGCATCTAGCTACTGTACCATTGCCTGTGAATTGAATTTGGGTGAAAATTGGTCAAGGAAGATTTGAATCACAATGGTTGCTATACCATAATCTAGGGATTGAATCTGAAAGTGAGGGGAGGGGTATAGTATTGTGGTTAAGGTACCTGCCTGTCATACCACAATCTGGGAGTTGAAAGTAAATGAAACATGGGGATTTATTCCAAATGATCTTAAGTTTATTTTTTCCAGTAGCCAATTCTTAGCTAACTTATTTAACTATCTAACCAATCTTAGCTAGAAACTAAAAGAATGAAAATTGTAAACCATCAATTAATCTTAAGAATACTGTCTTCTCTTTCACTTTTTCTCTTAAAGAGATGCTAAATAAGCTTTTACTGTGTAACAGGGTATTTAAAAGTTGATTTATTTTCCTATACTTAATTATTTTTGATATTTTTATATATATATATATATATGTTTCAGTATTTGAAATCTCATCTAAAATTGAAAAACTAAAGGTAACTGTTGAATGAAATCAAACAGAAAAAGTATTTATTTTTTCAAATCTTAAAACTAAATAAGAATCTTTTTTTATTAAGAGGGGAAAAAAAAGAATTGTTAGCAAATGAAATTCTTAATCAAAAAATTTTGTTAGCAATATCTCTTTGGGACACTTTAAAAATTAAAATATTTATGTAAAAAACTTTTGTAATACAGAATAAAGTTAAAGAAATAATTATTTTACATGCACGTGTAAAAATCAAAGCTCATATTACTACTAAATATAAGACTCATTATTTATGAATGGTGTCGCTTTGTTGAGTACTTATTTAAGTAGAATATTTAAACCAAATATCATGAAAAGTTACTATTCTACAATCATAATGATATAATGAGAAAAAATTAAAATATATGTGCCCTTGTAGAAAGACTTGTAGATTATAGAATTTGAAACTCAAGAGTAGATTTAGTATAAGAAAAGAAATTAATCAGTAAATGGGAATAAGAAAAGAAATATAATCAATAAATGGGAAAAAAACACATTTAATTATTGTTATGCAAAATCTATATATTTGATATATGTAAACTTATAAAATGCTCATAAAATTTTTTAATGAAGTTAATATTTTTGTTTAATGTAATTTTTTTTTTTTTGATATTCACTTCTGAGAGTTTGCCAAAGAAAATATATATTATACAAAAATTTTAATAACACTATCTTTATTAGTATGCCTTAACTCCCCAACCTATCTTTATTAGTATGCCTTAACTCCCCAACCGCTCTCATTTGTCAATGGAAACTGTATCACAGGTCATCACATGATTGAATACATTGGTCTTCATTTCAAAAACCGCCTTCAAAATAACTTTCCAAAGACCATCAGTGAATGGCTGGATCATCCATATTCTATAAGCCATGGAATAACAGCAGCTGATCTTAAAAACCGTCTATCAGCACTTTCTGACAGTGTTCATCCCGGGATGCATGCTATCCCAAGGTTCTTAATTTCCCACCTTGGTAACTTTGCTATCCCGATCTTAATGAACATGGTCAATCATCTGTCCACTAAAAGAAGAGAAATAAATAACCTCTACCTGATTGCCTTAATGCCATTCATCAAGAAGAACAAAGATCCAACCAACATCCATAATATAAGGCCTATTTCCATGACACCAATTTTAATCAAAGTTATCGAAGGTGTAATTAAAGAGAAAATCCAGCAGAAAATTTTAGACAATATTTTTCAGTCACAATATGCAAGAAAAGGATCTTCAGCCCTGACAGCAATGGGTGAAGTCAAGATTCTCCTTGATCACATTAGATCTAATCGCTTATCAAAACCCATTGCAGTCCAGCTAGACATAACAGAGGCTTTTGACTCGATCAATATTCATACACTTCTTACTCTTCTAAAAGACCTCAACATTTCCTCTCAAATTATTCAGATTCTGGAGAATCTTCTCTACAATAGGCTAATTCACATCTCCGTAGACGGATTCTACACAGATGGGTTCTCCCCCAACCTGTCTATTCCTCAAGGATCTCTAAGTGCTATCCTTTTTATATGCTATCTCAACCCCCTGTTGAGAGATATAGAAAATTCATTCACCGGAGTATTCATTCCTCGCATCAAAAAATCCTTCAAGTTATTTGCATATATGGATGATGTCCTCGTAATACTACCATCTCAAAAACATCTCCCAGCACTCTACAAAATTTTGGATAAATTTTCCCTCAATTCACAACTCAAATTTAACTCCAACAAATCATCATCTTGGAAAATTCTATCGGGAAAGAAAGTCTCATCTAGATTTCTAGCTGAACCCCAAGACTTTCTTGGCTTCCCTATCTCCATGTCTCAAACAGCCATGTCAAAAAAATTACAGAACTCCTTAATCAATTCCACATCTCAGATTATACAGACCCTTTCCAGGGTGTATCTCTCCATTCAGGGAAAAGTAGTGCTACTGAACATGAAAGTCATGTCTAAGATAGCATACTTCCTCCCATCATGACAGCAACAAAAGCCTTTACCAAAAAAATCAATAGTCTATGTGCTAAACTCTTTTGGAAAAACAGCACAACGTCTATAAGCATGACAAGGATGCAATACCATCGCAAATCTAATGGGATGTCCTTTCACTCCATCCCCTCAATTATTTTCCAAAAATCTCACACATTGATTCATAACCTCTTACAAAAACACGATTCCTTTAATATATCAGAGACCATCCAACCGACGGACAGACCTCCTCCTCAAAAATGCTGGGTAGACCGGGTTCTCCAGCTTCTCAATCAACATACATCTACTTTACAAAATCCATATAATACAAAAATCACCATCTGGGAAGCTCACCGTAGAATCAACCCTGAAATCATCTCAATTATGCCAATGCTTGGCATCACTAATCATAGAATTACTTCCATTTTCAAGTTCTTAGCTTTAGAGCCTAAATTTTTAAACTACCTAGTAAAAGTAAATCTGGGAGCCATGCATACCAACTGGTTCCTCCACCACAAGAGATTTCTTAACAACATTGACCCTACCTGCCCAATCTGCAAGAGGCATGATGATATGTTTGACCACATAGTTTGCTCATGTACCAGACTTGGAAATATCAAACTTTTAATTTTCCAAAATACAAAAATTGATATTTACAGAATCCTCTCTCTAAAAGAATCTCTACAAAGTAAGCAGTTTCCAATTATAAGGTTGTCAGTATTTCTCATGCACTCTATCTGGAATGTAAGATGCAAATTAGTCTTCACAACTCTGCCGGACCCAGACAGTCTATTCATATCTCTTTTAAAGAAAATCAAGCATAAAGACATGACCCTTTCCTCCAAGTTTCTATTTGAAGAAACCTGGAATCTATTCCTAATTCCAAAGCCCAATACATTTCCAGATAGCTGATGACAACGATCTATAAACCACAGGATTAATTCCATACCCAGGATTAATATCTCTACAAATCATCCACTATCAACCCAGTAGTAACCTTATAGACTCCTGTTTAGTTAATGTACTTTAAGAAGTTAATGTATAAAAAAACCAATATTCTCCCTAAATAAAATTCTTTTAAAACTAAAATGAATAATGCCTTATTCATTTCATAATAATCATGTGATTTTTTACATGGCAGTAAGATGGTTTTCACTTGTGAGAATAGCTAATAAAAATAGCATTACAAAAATCTTAAAATATCAAAAGTAATACTAATAAGTAATGTTGAAATTTTAGAATGGATTATTAAATCCATATTTAAAAATAAGTACAAATATTGTAATAGATTTTATTATAAGTGTTTAAATTTAGGAGAAACCAAATAATAAATTGTATAAATTAGATTAAAATAGTCTAGCTAGTTCCTCTTATCAAAGATTAAAATTAGAATCAAAAGAATATATGTTTTAATTAATATTTGGAATTGTTACTATAAAAGCAACATCATTAAGTACTAGTGTAAAAGTTTAATTTTAAAAAAAATCTTTACTTTTTTGTTTAAATAAATAGATTAAAAATAAGATGATTAAAAGATTAGGCCTGGTTTTACTTTTAAAGCTGCATTTTTAGTTTAGAGATAAGAGATTCAAAAACAAAGGTAAAAATTCAATCAATTAGATAATTATGGTGTTTTGAAAATTAAATGTAATTAAAATAAACAGGTCACCTAGATTAAAAACACTTTATTGTTCTTAATCAAAATGTTGTAAACAAGAGATCAATAGTATATATAGGCATGATTTTCTTGAAATTAGTCTTTATCCGTACTTTATTCAATCTTATTGAATAGCTATTATGATGATTGAGTAGAAAAGAGGAAAAACTGCCAGCTGCCAAACATCTTGAATCCACATTGATGAATCTGATCAAAATAATTTAAAGGAATCTTTACATAAAGAAAAAAATGATTAAACATCAAATAATTCTAAGACATAATTTAAACAACTGCATATCTGAGGAAAATAAAAAATAGTTTGTGATTTGGAAAAGAAACATGATAATAAAATATATCAATTAATGCATGCCATCAATGGAGAAATATTAGTCCACAAAGAAATCTTCATAACAAATTGTAGAGAGAATCTTGGCTGCAAAACTTTATGCTATGGTTTGATATTCATACGTAAGTTAAAAAAACTGTTTATCAATTAGAATATTGTAAAGTATTAAATATTATAAATTTTATTTTATGACTTCTTAAAACATATTAATTATAGCTAACTACATTTTTTTAGGTATAAACAATTTATATGTGTATGGTAAATGGGAAACAAGAGTCAATATTTGCAGTCAAGTGTATGTGTATATATATATATAATATTTTTTTTATATAGGGGGGGGGGGGGGGGGGGGGGGGGGGGGGGGGGGGGGGGGGGGGGGGGGGGGGGGGGGGGGGGGGGGGGGGGGGGGGGGGGGGGGGGGGGGGGGGGGGGGGGATAGATCGATAGATGGATGGATGGATAGATAGATAGATAGAGGGAGGGGGGGGGGGGGGGCTGCTTTTGAAGTAACTAAAATAAAAAAATTGTTTTGTTCTTTTATATATTAGTTAAAATTTCATCTTTTTAAAAAAATAAACAGAATGTGCATGCATGGCAAAATATTTAATGTGGAGTGTTCAAGTGTTAGAAATACAAAGCGTTAGTAGTAGAAAAGAAATCTGCAACATAAATACTGTAGTTAAATTAAACTTGTTTTAAATAATCAAGCACCTTGCACATATCTATATGTTGATTTTATTTACGATTTTGTTTTTTAAATTCGAGATTGGAATCAAAAAGACCACCTCAGTTAATTAAGCTCGAGTTATTATTTAAAAGAATTTGGATCTAAAGTGGCCATTACCTATAACTATTGTTATAATGAGTATAGAGGTACCAAGATTTGCATGAAAGGTGAACTTGGAATTCAATTCCATACTCAAAAAAAAAAAAAAATCTCTAAAACAAAAGTGCAATGTCACTTTAAAATAAACAAAAACTTAGCTACATATAAAATATTGCACAAAGTATAAAATAAAGATTATTTTTTTATCAAATGAAATTTTTCTCATCACTTAGCATATGTTGATTTCTCCTATACAACTATCCGTATAAATTTTCATATCTGAGATAATTCTCTAATTTTTTGTGCTGCGTAAGCATTAGACCATTTAGTAAACAATTTTCCAGATATAATTATTGTTTTATTTAAAGTGTTTTTATAATGTACCAATTAGGACTTTGTAACATTTTATTTTCATCTGTGATATCTACTTTGTATTAGTGGATTGGATGGATCTTGAATATATGATGAATTTTTCTTAAATAAACTTAAGTCTTGATATTTCATGATATTAATTATGATATATATCAATAGTTATAAGGTGAATTTACAATTTTTTAATGTTTTGTAGTACAATATTACCATTAAGAAATTGGATATAAACTTACGCTAATAGAATAATTATAAAATTTTAGGTTTAATTTTATTTCTGTAGTCAACCATTTCATCTCTGCAGTTTAACCAAAATCTCAAAACTATACAAATGTTTTTTTTTTTAAAAAAATTAATTATATTTCATATACTATTTAAAAGCAATGTGTGATTTATATAACATAAAGATTTGAAAGAATGTTTTAGATATAGAATTCATATGAACAGTTGTATGTCAAGAAAAAATATGGTGGTTTAATTGGGACAAAACTTTTAGCTCGTAAAAAATAATTTTATATTGAAATTGAAAAGTACTTAAAAGGTGAAAATGCTATTGATAAATTTGTGTATGGATACAGAATGAGTTCATAAAACTTGTGGAATTTATAGAAAAGAAAAACTACATTATAAATAATTTTCTAATAAAAATCTAAAGAGAAAACGGTCAAAAAAGTATCTTAATGAAGATATAATGGAGTTAGATTATATTTTGTCCAACAGAAAATGCATATTTTATAAATAACATGCTTTATGAACAGGATAGAAAGTAACCTCTGATTTGTATTTCTTTTTTCATACTTGCAAATTGAACAATAAAACGTTTACATAAAGTAAGATTTTATACTATAAAAGAGCTAAGATCACATAATGAAAACCCCTTTGAAACTTATTCTATGAACTTTATACTCTCAGTTTACAATTTATAAGTTGACTTTTATATGTATCATCAAATATCTCATTTTATAATGAACTCAATAAAAGTATTTTAATATTCTGATTCACATGGAAGCTTAGAATATATATATATGAAATAGATTTTTTTATCTCAACACCTTAGTTATTTTAAAATATTTCCTGGTTGGCAAAGCACAAGCTTAATTTCAGCTTTTACTTTTTTTATATACACCTGGGTCTCGTTTTATGCAGTGGATAGGTTCCACAGAAAACCCGCATTAAAAAAATCACACAAAAATAGGCTTAACTTACCTTGAAAAATGGGGGATAGGTGCTGTAATTTTTCAGAAATGGCATAAAAGCAAAGCAACAAGGAAAAATTACTTTAAAATTTGCATTAAAAAAATAAGGTAATAAAGTATGACTAATAAAACATATCAAATATTTGAAAAAAATTGATACAAGACAAACTTTTTTTCCTTTTTTTTTTATTAACTGCAGTATTTAATTTTACATTTTTTCATACGTATTTTAGTCATTATCGCTATTTGCAGTTTGTTTGTAAACTGGATAAGAAATCAGATTTGTAATGTACTGTAGCTTTTCCTTAAACGAAGTCAAGAATCTCTCAGCAATACAACTAGCACCATTTTCAGTCTTATGCTGTGTTAATGGTTTTCTGTTGACAACTGATTTTTACTACTGAAATAAATTTTAAATGTTCACATTTTGTATCTATATTTAAAAAATGACATCGCAATCAAAACAAAAAGATTATACATTATCATTAGAAAGATTATTTCCAGTTTTAAAATCAATAAAATCTTCGTTATTTATTTTAAAAATTTAAGATTATTTATTTCTGTTATGTCCAACAAAATACGTTTAAAATTTTTGAATATTTATTGCGATATTTTTATACATAAATAAATCTATTATTATTATTTACTCATTAGTATAAGTAGGTTATTTACATGGAAACTAAGATTCTAAATACAGCTTCAGACCATATTCACGTTAGCTGCTAATATAACGTTATATTTTTGAAAAAACAAAGTATTTCAAGTCAAAATGTTATTAATAATTTAAATTTCTTGATATCTAATAAATATAGTAAAATATGAGAGATAATAAGAAGAAACATGAATCGCATAACTTCAAAATCGCATTAAAATAATCCGCATAAAATGAGACCCAGGTGTATATATGCTTGTGTTATATACACCCGGACATTAATTGATTTGTGCTTATTATAGTTGAGCAATGTTATTTTAGTTTGTAAAAAGAAAACTTTGTAACTAAAATTATTCGAAATCTATTTAAAAATTTATATTACAGGAACAATACTTGATCTATAAAATGTTATCAATTCTTTATTTTTATTAATTAAAAACTCTTAGAAAATCAATTTTCTTTTATTAAGTCTTGTTCCTATAGATTCATCTAATTAAAGAAATTTTGGTAAAACTATTAAAAGAAATCAGTAGTTGGTTTAAGAAATTTCTAGTAAACCTATTGTTGAAATAATTACTGACTTATTTAGGCCTTGTTAATTAAAAATTATTGGTAGATGAGTGGGCTAATTAATTAAAAACTTAGTGCTATAAAAAGACAGTTCAGAATTAGATTTTGCTTCTACTTTCTACTCTGCATTGCTTTTACTGGTTATCATTACCTTTATCTGCTTAGCATGTGGTATCCAGAACTTTTAATAATAGAAAATAGTTTGCTTTTAAAAATTGTAAGTTTAATTTTTTTCCCCCCATAAAATTTTAAAAAGTTTATTAGAAAGAAAAATCACTTCTGCAATTGTTACTTATAATCCTGGTTACTTGGTATTCTCATCAGACAAGTATAAATTTTCTAGGCTAGAGATCTAGGAGTGCCCTCTGATGATGGATATATGCTGCCCATTACAATATATTGTAAATGGATGTAGGTATATAATTTAAATGTTTAAACTGTTCAAGAAACAAAGTCATATTATTAGAACTATTGGACTTAAATATAAAAAAAACTCGTAACTGAGACTTATATCAAGTGTATATTAGAACCAATATATATATATTGTAAAGTCGAGTTTGTGTAATCTGCTAACAAGACCAAATGACCAAGCAGGGACTCTCAACCAGCATACACAGTTACCCCATGATCCTAGTTTAAACCCCTATCTAGGCATCTTAGTCTCTACCACATAACTTTAATGTCGCACAGCTTCCCTTCTTCATACAGTGTGACATAGCTCAAGGTTCAAACATAGACTCTTTCTCAAGATTCTTCCATTAACTTGGAGCTTATACATAACAGATTCATAATTGGACTTCAATTACTGGATTTTATTATGGATTTCATAACTTATATGTTAATATTCCAATGAATGTGACCGTACACGTAACACTATTGATACTATACATAACCCTGGAATATGCTTACGATGCAACTTAAATATAGATAACTATAGTGTGGTTCCAATGCATAATGATACAAGCATAATTGATAATCAAGTTTTATTACAGAATTGATATAGCAAATAGGTAGTTTACAGGTTTAGTAAACATAAATTCTACTAGCTTCTTACATCATACTGATGAAGATGATGGCAGCTTACATATAACAACATTGGCTTTATTAATTGACCATTAAATTATAAGATTGCTACCAGCCATTATGGAATTAGAATTCTAATTAACAGTCTATTTAATGCAAAAGGGACAATTGGGAACAGGTTCGATTTCATGGTTACTAGAGCATAGGTGAAGGTTACAGATTAACAATTAGAAAATATTGTGATATTACCTTAAGCAAATGTTGTCAATGGTTAGAAATAATAATAAAGATCATCTGAGTGATCGAATAGTATGGTTCACTTATAAATGATGGATGTCCCTGGCTGCAGGGATGCACCTGCTTCTGAGGATGCATACCAATGGAGAAAATGAGGTGTTAAAATCTAGGATCTGAGGGTCGTGAAGAATCTCCGGCTCCAAACAGAATCTAGACGGGTGCTAATACTTTGATTAGGAATCTGGGCACGCAAGGTGTCTGGTCTGCCATTATGCAGTTTGACCATACATGATGAGTGAACCATACAGAGAGCAGAGATAAGGAATTCAATAATAATCAAAATATACTATGACATCAAAATATGGAGGAATAAATGCATTTTATAATAATCAACAATAATAACTTATGAAACCTTCCACCCACATGATAATAAACATTGTAAAATTCATTTTAATAAAATAATCAGTATTCCTATTATAACGTTCGGATAATAGAGTTTTATCGTATCTGCACTACAGGGCGCCACCAGGCATTTTGAACCTGGAAAATTTATAGAGTAGGCAGATAGCGCTGTTAATATCTAACTTTTACAGGTGCTTGTATTATAGATAAAGATGCCGTTGGATGGCGCCATTTTCACGCTAAAACTATAAAATATGAACATTCACGGGCCGTTGATTTTAATAATTTTTCTGTGCTTTTTTATAATGCAAAAATAAAAGCAAAACAAAATCGTCTTTTTAAGTATTATTTTTTATTAACGTATACAATTTAAATGATAATAATAAATGTAAAATAAAATCAACAAATTACAATTTGATTCGAGTTTTTTATATCGTATACTTTTTAAATTGTGTTACGGCTTTTTTTTATCAATTTTCTATCGGATATTTTTTTACTTGTATTACGACTTTTTTTGTTGTTGTTTAACTAAAAAATAATAATCGTAATAAAAGTAAAAGTTTTTACGGTTAGATTTAGGGTTAGTTTTAGGGTTAGGGTTCTGTTTGTTTGTAATGCTAAAATAAAAAAATTCAAAATCGTAACCGTACTCTGACAGAAGGAAGAAACTCAAACTTTTTTAAACAACAACAAACACATACAAATGTCTTCTTTACTTATTAAACATGTTTATAATATTTGCTTTTTATTAAATTTACAAAAAAAACCTGTATATTTGGACTTTTCTTACTGGATATTTTTTTCGTACCGCTCTTTTTTACTTCAAAAATATACAGACGGTAGAATCTTCTTTGTCTCGTGGAATGTTACTAACAGTAAGTTACTTGACACATTACCTAATTGCAACTCAATAAAAACAGATATTTAACATTTTCCCAAATAAAAGTTCAATACAGTACGTTGTAAAAACTCTTATAATTATTGTTTTAAAAAATCTGAACATTTCAATAGTTTAAAATAAAAAAAATCCAATGAAAACAACACTCTCATCAAGCCGTAATTATTTTATAAATTGTGCAAATTCAGAAAATGTATTTGCTGCTATGTGACATACATGCTGTACTGCGATGCGACACAGTGGCCTGCATTCTGTAGCACAACAAAAAAGTTGTATAATAGAAAATGCAGGTTCGAACATGTCGGTCACGGAAGCAGCATTTTTATGTGTTTTGGCGCGAAAACCGCGCCACAGAGCGGCATCTTTAGCTAAAAGATGAGTACCCTTTTACATATATATGGTTTATTCCGACCGTCAGCCCAATGCCACTAGCTCAGTGAGACGCAGAGATTTACAAAATATAAATTCTTAAAATATTTTTTTAATATTAACAAAAATAAAAGAAGCCACTGCCAGTAATTAACACACAAACATTTATTAACACACATATAAATAAAATTGAACAAAATTTATTATTCTATGTTTTAATATCAATTTTTAAATTTAAATTATTATTTTAAACTATTCGCACAGATGGACATTTTAATAAATTTTACTTTAGAATGTTGAGTATAGATAGGCTACATAGATTACTCAGTTAAAAACATTTCAAAATAAACATAAACAATCAAAATATAAAATCATTAATGTAATTGCAAAGGGAAATTTACAAGAAACCCAATGGCATTCATCATAAGATGCCGCATTGGCACCAATAACTTAAAAGACACTCGAATAAATACATTTTTAGACACTCAACATGAGGTATCATATTTACCGAATATCTATATATTTTAATCAAATATGAAAATAAAAACAATTAAACGTTAACGAATCTATGCAGTCATCTATACCCAACTTAAATTTAATGCATTTAAATAATTTAGTCTATAAATATATATATATATAATGGAAATGATTAAGTCAGCAAACTCAAAAGTATAAAAATTAAACATTAATAATTGATTTGAAAAGTCAGATTAAAGTTCATTTTAAAAAAATTAGGTTTGGCTTGTCAAATCTTGAAAGTTCTTAATTTTTTTTTTTAAAAAATTTTCAGTTATATCTCTTACAGTAGAAGAGTCCCGGTTCCTAGTGTCAATTCCCACGAAGTCTTTATTTGAAGACTGGTCTATCTGAAGGTAGCCTTAGCTGGTTCAATCCTGGTATTATTTTATTCAGGTCTGCAACAGTACCATTCATAATTCAAGTCAATTCATTTGAAATAAGTGAGAGAGGGCAACAAGTGCATCTTATCGCCCTTCTCACAAAATCAAGCTGGAACTGTTCTTAATTTCAGTATTTTTCTTTTTATATACATCATCTGGATTCACTGAACAATCAATCATTTTCATTATGGTCCAAGCGCTGGTTTTCTGCTTCTATTGGACATTCTGCTGGTTTTCTGTTCTATTGGACATTCTGCTTCAGAGCGGGAAACAATCTTTAATTTTTATCTATATCTTTCATCTGACTTTTTAATTATATAAGATCTCCAAGGGCTAGTTTGCTTTTCGATAATTAATAACAATCATTTCCATTTTGAGATTTCAGGAATTAATTAATACCTGTTTCAATTTTTAATTACGTTACTTTTTTAAAAAATATTTTATATTTAGATCTTTTATCGTTTTTTATAAAAAAAAAAGTATGTTCAAATACTTTTTATTTTTATTTTAAAAAGAAAATAATACTTTTAAAGTTTTCATTCCATCTGTGCAATATATTATATACGTTAAACAACTTTTAATTTTCAGTTTAAGTTTTTTTTTTTAATAAATCAATTTTATCTTTTTATTTTGATTTAAAATAATGTAACGGCATATTATATACCATTACACTATTTAACCACGTATAATTTGTAGTATCTCCAAAACTTTTTACAGCAGTGCTGCAAGAAATATTTTGTGGATTAAAATGGGAAACTAAAGGAGTGAAAGTAAATGGAGATTATTTAAGTCATTTAGATTTTGCAGATGATGTAGTTGTTTTTGCAGATAATACTTCAGAGCTGCAGAAATGTTGCAGGAGTTATCAGATGAAGGTAGGACTAAAGATAAATGTTAAAAAGACTAAAGTAATGTTTAATCGATTTGCTCAAAATATGAAAATAAAGATTGATTATGATGAATTAGAAGAAGTTAACAGTTACAAATACCTTGATCAGATTATTAATACAGAAGGAAACAGAATGGAAGAAATTAATTATAGAATTAAACTTAGTTGGAGTGCTTTTGGTAGAAATAACTTGATATTAAAAGGAAATATGCCTGTGTTTGAAAAGGAAGGTTTTTAACAAATGTGTTTTACCAGTACTTACTTATGGGTCTGAGACTTGGACACTTAATAGAAGAGCAATACAGAGACTTCAGACCACTCAAAGAAATATGAAGAAATGCATGCTGGGAGTCGCAAGAAGAGATCGAAAATGCAATGTATGGGTAAAAGAACAAACAGGTATTACTGACCTCATTAAAAAAATTAAAAGATTGAAGTGGAGTTGGGCTGGACATATTGCTAGAAGAGATAATAATAGATGGGCAATTGAAGTATTAAACTGGATTCCAAGAGATTGTAAAAGACCCAGAAAGAGACCACATGTGAGATGGATGGATGAGAAAGTGTGCAGGGGTGATGTGGAGAAGAGAAGCTAAAGATCGGAGAAGATGGATTGAACTTGGAGAGACCTTCATCCTGTAGTGGATTGATAATGGTTGATGATGATGATGAATTTGTAGGAGAACTTGACACCCATTCACAATAATATTTTTATTAACTTAATTTTAAATTCATAATCTAATATTATAACCTTTATATGATGGGAAAATTAATCACTCATAATATACAGATAGCATGATGTTATTTATTATGTTACCTATATATGACTTGAAGTTTATTATAAATATACATTATATTATGCATATAGGCCAGGCAACACAGACATTCAAATATATTATTAGTATTATTTTCATATCGCCGCATTTTACTTATTACAAAAAAAAACAATTGCATTACAGCTTTGTCTATCTAACAAATTTAATGGTAGACAGAATTACGAATACAGGATTGACATGAAGTAATATATTTAAGTATAATGGAATCAATATATTTTCATTACAAATATTTTTAACTATAAAGAGTGCTTTTAATGCCCGGGGTTGGGTTGGATCTTTATAGGGCCATGATAAACAAAATTTTACTTATAGAATTAATTACTAAAAATTTGCTCACCATTCTGCAATAACTTTTAAATAATTCTAAAAGTTGAAAATAGCTTCCTTGACATGATGGGGGGATATAAGTGAGAAATATGTTTAAACACTTTTTATTATTATGAGACATTTTAAAACTCTGCGTCTTCTCAACTCGTGCTGTCCCTGGGGAGCATTGCAAGCAGAGAAGTGTAAACAACTTTAAAGTTTTGAATTTTAACCCCTCCATCATTCAAGTTAACATGAAAATGAAATAAAAAAAACTTTTAATTTGCTAAATATGTAAAACCAGTAGAATTAACAAGCGCAAAATATTATATCCAATTAACAAGTTAAGACTAGCGTAAAATAAAAAAGTATTAAGAAATTGAATTACAATTACATGGCATTTGGAAATAATTAAAATATACTACCGGCAAGATAATGATTGTTTTCGGGATTCTTTCTACGCAGCTTAGTGAAGAGATTCTGGGTTTTAGGGATTCACATGGTGTTGGTAAGATGGCTGGATCTTTATGACGAGATGGAACTTTCATCTGGAATGCCAGCTTTGCCTGATGACCATGATGCCTGAGTACTCGCACATGATTGCAGATATTATAAGTATTTTTTTCTTTTAGAGAATAATAGCTTAATGAGTAGCAGTAGAATATGCAGAATATCGAAGTTCTATAATTTTCTGAATTGTTTAAAAATATAAGTCCAAAGATAGAAACAATGCCCCATTTCCCACTTGTGTTCTCTTCTTACACACCCGGTGACCTCGTGAATTCTTAATGGATTTTATTTTTTTCTTAATTGATGTTCCATACATTTTTTACTTCCTCAAATTCTTATGCAACCACATTAATTTCCCTGCCTTTGTTCTAATTTTATACCTTACTGTAGACATTAAAAGTTCTCGACTAACTATTTTCATTCGATTGTATCTCTAGATAGGGAAATAAGGCACTTATATATTTTGGTAATGGCTTGTTTCCATTACCTGCCCTACCTCCCATTATATGCAATACATATTTTAATTGATTGATTGCACTTTTTTTTAACAAAATACTTTTAACTTAGAAAGCGATGTGACTTAAAGAATAACTTTTAACTTAAAAAAAAAATAAACGTAAAAATTGTACACGCACATATACTGTGCGCAGATATAACAAAATATATACACTGGGAAATAGGTTGTAGTTTGAGCAAACGTGAAGCAAGCAGATATGCACCACTTCAATATGTATATATACCAAGCATATATTATATATGTATATTTATAAAATGTTATTCATGTAATCTAAACATTGAATTTGTAAAGTTTTATTTATATTTTATGTTGTATATCTGTCAGTTTTATATTTGTTTTTTTAAAAAGAAACTTTATAGATTTTTTATTTTGGGCATATTAAGCACTAATAATGTAATGGGCATATTAGGCATTAATAATGTAATAGGCATACAAATACATAATTGAATGTATTGTAATTATTATAATTGTAGTTAATAACATTGCAGTTGATAGCAAGTATCAACATTTTGAGGAAAATTTTATAACTGAGAGTATTCTCTTATATGATTAATATTTTTTACCATTAATATTAGGCTTAAGGCAAAGTTAATATTTCTAAGAGGTGTATCAAAAAGTGATATCAATATGAAGTTGTAAAGATATTTTTGTACATTAATATTTTAAAAGTATTGTTAAAGTTAAAAGAAAGAGGGTTTCCTATTTGGAATTTGTTAGATGCGAGATTTCCATATATCTAACAACAATGTCATTATTTAATTTACTTCAAGTTTACAATAGTTTTTTATCATCACCATTATTTTATGATATAATGTTGAAGTATATAGGTCTCTGACATTAGTTATAGTTGATCTGGTTAGTTAAAAATAAAAAGTTTTACCCTCTTGAAATCTTATGTTTTAAAGATAATATTGAATAATCAGATGAATCACTTGTTAATCTGTGCTATCTAATGTTATTGAATAAATATAAAATGTTATGTTGTTTTTCTTATGATGCCATGAAGCAAAAAAAAAAAGGTTTTACCATATGAGAAATTAATTACGAGATAAAATATGTTGTTATTAAAAGATATTTAGTGAAGATTTCTTCATTTAATTTAGATGCATGGTTGCTATCAGAAAAATATACACGACATAGAACTTAAATCATTATCTCATATCTGAATACTTTGTCTATACCTTAACATTTAACTAATGGAATGGCACAGAAATGTGGCAATTATAAGTGATAATAAAAAAATATGAATAATAAATTTGTTAGATACATGATAGAATTTTAATAGGAATTAGATATCAAGCATTAATGATGTAAGTTACAATTATAAACCAGTTTCATGATTTATAACCTGAAATTTGTTAATTTAAAGTATGCAGGGAATGTTTATTTATTTATTTTTGTTGTTGTTATTATTACTAATGATTCAGATTATAATATTAATTAAAAATTTAATTATGGTATTTATCAACTATTTTGTGATATTTTTATTACTTAAAATGAATATATGATTTAGATTTATGCTTAAACTGGTTATTTAATTTGGTACTGAGGAAACAAATTTTTTTATGATTTCCACGAGGTTGATGTTGACCGACTGTAAGAATCTTCAATATATAAACTTAATAATCACTTCACACATTCTTAAAATTATTTATTAAGACATGAAATGACAAATGATACCAAAGATGTATTTCATGTGGATCCAGCACATCAATTGTCCCAAGTCACAATCTCTTACATATATCTTTATCATTAGTTCAGTTTTTGAACAATAGTAAATTGGTACATTTTGATTTACAAGAATTAAATTTATTCTGTCTACAACTTTTTTACAAACTACACCAGATGAACACATCAATAATTTTCACTAATCATTTATTAAACTAGAGATTATCCCTAGCCTAGATATAAACTTGAAACCAGTTAAGGATTAATATATCTATTTTTTAATAAATACATACACATGGAATAATTCAACTTCATTTCTCTATTTCCATGTGCAACATTTTTTACAGATGTGCTTTGTTGTGTTTGTATTGGCTTACAGGTTCAGTTCCAAACCAACAGACAAATGGTGACAAACCACTCAAAAATTAATATGTATAATTTATAGTTACAAAAATATACACACGTTAGTTAATAAAACATATAAATATGGTTTATACGAGTTAATGCTGAGATAGTCGTGCTGAGTAATGGAACTTGCTTCCAGTTATTTAAGTAGCCTGTCTTGTGAGCTCAAGTAAGACTTATCCAGCTGTACTGGATAGCTTGCCTCAAGTCAGCTCTAGTTCAGACTCTTCCAGCTGCACTTAGCTTGCTTCGAGTTGGTTTCAGACATAGCAGTTTCCAGTCCTTGTATGGACTTGCCTCACTGTATGTTTGTTGCAATAATAACTAGAGAAAATAGCTTTGCTGATGGGAGATGGTTTATTGGAGAGCACGTTCAGGTCAACAGAAGTAATTGCTCTCTGCCTTGCCTCCAAAAAGGCTGACTATTTAATGGCAGATCCCCTACCTTACTGGCAGCCCTCAGATTATGTGTGTGAAGCCCAACTAGGGATTTATCCCCATTGGATAGCAACCAGGTGCTAGCCAATCAGGCAAAGAATCTGGACTAGTCCACTTGTAAAAGCAAGGTCAGGTATGACATACTTAATAACCTTCAATAATCATTATTGTAGCATAGAATAGACATAAATATCAGAATGACTTAGACATTTATGTGATTCTATAGTCAAATATCTTAAACTGAGATTGAATCTTTACTTGTCATGTCCAACATAATAGTATTTAAAGTTTATTCATTGTTTATGATAATTGCATTCTTAGAATACACATTCGATATTATCATTTGACTCATTTCCATGATGTATAATGACATCTATGAGCGGATATTATTATATAGTTTGCAATGGAAAATGTTCTGCGCTCAACAATTCCAAAGAAAGGATCATAACTGGCTATGAATATGAGAAGTACATCTTCTTGAAAGCGCTCAGCCATTTAATTTAGTTTTCAATTTGTTGTTATAGCTTTACGTTGGAAGTGTGAAAGCACGATTTAATATTATTATATTATCTATCAAGAATATTTGAATAAAGCTATCTATTGTAGGAATAACATTTGCAAACAGCTTGTTGAATGTTGCAGTATTATTCTTTGTCAGGAATAAAGAAAGGCATCCAATTCTGATCAATTAATTTGAACAATTAACTTCTGTAAGTACTACTTTCTATGTGCTTTTATCATATAGACTGCCCATGCCTATATTTTAAATGAGACAATACTATACCCATGCACAATTTAATTTTATCTACATTTTTTGAAAACCAAAAATCTTTAGTATATATCTCAGAAAAAACTCAAATTTCCAAACATTATTCGTAGGATTTCCGGTAGAGTAATTTATAGGTGCATCATATTATGTAGGTATCAGTCAAGCCTTGATAATTATTAATAAATAATTATGACTACAGATGAAATTGTCTACTATTTCATGACTAGACATTTTTATAATTATGATTTAGAATGGAATTTTTTACATGTAAAGTTTTCTACCAACAGTTAAATAGAATAACTAGATAATAGAGTATTATGATCAGACTATAATAAGTGATCATAATCAATGATAGATTTGCCACTTTTTTAGGATAATTTGTTCCAGTATGTCAATTTTAAAGTTACCTAAAAACTATGATCTATAGTTACTATAGTCGAAGAATGGTGGACTCTAATAGAGTTCAAGATCGTTAGAATACTACTTAGCTCTATCACTTCTAATTAAAATAGGAAAAACTCTCCATGCAGTAGTGCCACTCCATGCCAACCAGAGTAATCAATGAATGCCAAAAAGCTTGTGCATAAAATCCCCATCTAGTGTCTACTCATCCAGTATCACCAGACTAGTTTCTGGCTTGTGGCCTTCATCAGTGAGCTTCTTTGGATCTGAGATCACTGCACCTAGATCTTACAAGCCAAAAACTAGTCTGGGGATATTGGATGATTAGGCACAAGATGGGGATTTTATGCTCAAGCCTTTTGGCATCCATTGATTACTCTGGTTGGCACTACTGTATGGAGAGTTTTGCCTGTTTTAATAAGTTATGTGCTAGCATAAGAAATAGTGATCATATGATGTTTAGTGCTCTATCACTTCTAGTGTTTGAATTTGATGGGAACTTCCAAACAAAAGATTTTGAGCCCAAAATTTAAAATTTTATCTTTTACATCAACTTAAAAACTGCATTTCTTATTATGATTACCTTTACAAATATTTTGCATCTACATTTCATAAATAAATAAGAATTGTTTATATTTTTTACACTACTGTTCTGAATCACTGCTTCATTGCCCTGTTAACTCATAAAGTTTCTAAAATGATTTCCATCACAGGGAGGAAACAATCATTTGGTTTATTGAATAAAACTGCTGTTCTTAGCTCAACATGTTGAGTAACTAACAATAGGATTATTTATTATCATTATTTCTTTATATTGACTGGTTTCCTAATAGGAGGGGTGATTAGTAATATAATTGTACTTGATTTTACTATAAGTACTTTAATTCAAAATAGTCTTGTTTTTAGTAGATATATATTCTTTTTAAAATTCTATGGAATGGAGAATTGATCCAATGTGAGAGAAAATTTAACTTTGGATTGTTTAGACAAGAATGGAGTAGGATTTAGATGTACATCTGGATGGCAATTCAGAAGAAATGTATATTAATATTTAAAATTTTAAAAAAAGATAGTGCATGAAGTTCTGGAATGAAAGATATTAGAAATAAAACTTAGACGATAGAGATATAAGGAAATGGGGTAGGAAAGTAAATTAATGATGAATTGGTTCAAAGAAGATAGAAGGCAATTTATAGGAAATCATAAATTAAAAAATTTGTGATAACAACAAACAATAATAGCAGATGAAGTGTACAGAAGTTGAAACATAATTAGGATTTTGAAGATAGCAGATGACTTGAGAGTGAAGAAGGATTAGACAACTGTAACATTATATGATGAAAATTTCATCACATAATTTTTCTATGCTTGCATAAACTGTTATAACAATAACAAGCTCCATCAAGAGAGACACCTAGTGCAAGCCTTAGTATTCAATGAATGCAAGAAGGTACTAGATAGGGATGTTTGATTACTAAGACTTGCATTGGGTGGCACCCCTGTGTGAAGAGTTAGTTACAGAAGATTTGGATAAAGAATTTATGTCAGTATACTTGTACAAAAGGTGGGATGATTGTGTTAGGAGAATTGTTGAGTGTTATAGTGGTAAGCAGTGGGATAGAAGAGTAAATGCATTAATAAAGAATAGGGAGTTGGAGAACTACTATGGAGAGTAAAACAAGTTTAAATATATAAAGAAGTAAACGGAACATTGGGTGTGAGTTAATTTATGATAATAGTGAGGAAAGTAGTTTATTGTTTAAGGCTTGAACGGGATCTTTAGCAACAAGGAAATATATACGTAAATTGAAAATATGAGTGATTTAGTCTGCATGTTGCGTAAGGAAGGCATAGAAAATATTAGGCATCTGTTGATTCGATGTAACTGCTTGAATGCAGAAAGGATATAAATGATGAAGTTATGGAAAACTAAATATAAACAAAGTGATTATACAGAAAGTGGATTATTGGTGTTTATGCTGGGTTTGGGAACAGATACGGGGGATTTAAATATGAAGGCCATGGAGTTGACAAAGATTATGTTGTGGAAATGGGATGGAGCAGGATATGGAGAAACTTAGGGTGGGGAATGGAAAGGGAAGGTAAAATGACTAACAGGTTTCTCTGAAGATAGTTGCTGAGAGATTCCTGACTCTGTATAAGGAGACGTCACAATGCATCATATCACATCACACACTATTTATGATGTAAATTATTATAATTAGAATAAAAGAATGTTATATATTATAAGAACTCTCAAATAAAGTAAGAGAAAACATAATGAATTACGAAAAATAAAATTTAGGGAGTACAAGATTTGAGAATGTGGAAATGAAATACATAAAATAAATAAAAAAGGACTTGAATTGGAATGAATTAATATGGAGTTGATAACATATGGTGAGGGGGGGGGATACTTTTGCTACCAGATTAATAAACACTTTATTTGAGGGAAATATAGTATGAGAGGTGGCCCTGGAATATGTATGTCATCAATCTTTAAGAAAGAATACTGAAATAAATGTGTGATCTATAACAGAATATGGGCTACCAACATTACTTTAAAATATTGGGAAGAACTGTAAGGGATCGTTTAAAGAAACACATCCAAAGATATGAAGGAGAGTGCAATTTTCTAATAAGTAAATGATATATTTACAATTATACACTTAATGGAAAAGACGAAAGTAAAATATATATTATTTTTATTGATTTGGAGAAAGCTTATGATTGTCCCTCAGAAACTGCTGTGAAAGGCATTGAGAATGACAGGAACTGATGACTTTTCAATAAATGTAATTAAAGGAATATACAAACAAAATAGAGGATAAATGAAAATAGGTCAGGAATTATGAGAAGGAATTGTTAAAGAAATGTAAAAAAAGTAATGTAACATTTATTTACTACTGGCTAGGTGATTATAGCATGATATGGAATATATTGAGAAAAGTTATGAAGGACTACACAAAGTGGGAATTAAATATTAATTTTAAGACAGGATTTTTGGTGGCAGAAGAAAACAATATCGTTATTGATATTAAAAATTATATTGGTGGTTAGTTTCTAATATTTAGGATCAATTGTTAAAAAGAATGCATCAGGGTAATGTACTTATGAAAACAAATCTTCTATATGATACCCTTATACAGAATGATTGTATAAGATGATGTGGATAATAACAAAGGAAAAACTTAATGGCAACAGAAATGAATTAATGGAGATCAATGAAAAGATCCAAGATGGGAGAAACGATCAGATCAGTGAAATAATTGGAGTGGGAGGGAGGTAAGTTATTGAAGAAAGATCAGAATAACACTATCATGTTAGAAAAATGTACACAGAACGCCAAGTATGATGACTGAATATGAAACGGAAACAAAAAACGATAGAATGAATACGATTGCATAGGATAAAATGATCTGAGGCAGACGGTAGTTATAGTGGAAGATATGAGAGACTTTTGTTTGAAGATACTCTTAGCAATATGAAATTCTCAAGATATATTTGATTTGCTACATTTACAAACTTATTATCACATTACTATTCATATGACTACAATTATCATCAAATGTGACTATATTGATTCAGTTTTCGTCACAAAATATACATCGATAATATTTATACTTTAGAATTTCTGAATAAAAAATATTAGCAGTTTATTTACATTAACAAAAATTTTTGATCCAACTCTATATTATTGGATATCATGTTGGAAGAAGTAGTCGACTTTCGGAAGTAACAAATACAGCATGTTGAAATGGTATATGGGGTAGAAAAGGCGGTAAACATTACCTTTAGCGGTCCAAAACATACGCTCTCTGGCGGAATAATTTTGAACTGCAATACATATCATAAATTGCACAAAAATAGTGATACTATTGCAAATAATTCTGAGTGAACATTCCTGCAGATAGAATGAAAATAAGGAATTTCTGGTACCAAATTGTCATTTCAGCTTACATTTCGCACGCATCGACATAATCTACATTGCCATCTAAAACCATCTGTGCCTTCTTCATATCACACTAGTGAACACTGTTCATCGTAATGCTGATATAGGACATTGTTTTTTAGCAGCCGCCTCCTCGCTAACCACCTCATTGCCAATTTTGAAGTTCCTCCATCAACTCCCATGAAGGCCAAGATTCAGCGCGAATAACCGGAAATCTAACATTTTATTTACTGGCACCATAAGTGTTATACGATTTATGCCTGCCATAGCCTTAATGTAGTTAATTGTGAAGTCTTCTCACACGAGTTCCTTGAATGGATTTTAAACACCAGGTAGCATACGTACAATTACTTTGTCAAAGTACCAACTTTTATAACTACAGATATTGTCAAAAGACCAAGTTTAGAACTATTGGAGAGAAAAAGAAAAAATAACAAAATTCAAAAAAAAAAAGTTTGAAATTATTCCGCCAGAATGCGTATGTTTCGGCCCTTAAAGGTAATGTTTACCGAAATGGCTGCCAACCGATCGTTAAGATATGAAAAAATTGAATACCTTGGAGAAGGACAGGTAAAAAGACACTTTGAAATGAAACAATGTATTTTGCGCACATTAATTTAATGATTTTTCTAATTATAAACTTTTTAAAATAAATTGTACATTCAATAAAAAATTTTTAGTGAATGTTTGTTATTATTATTAGCCATTTCTATCATTCTTTTAAGTTGTATTATATATAATTTACGAAAAAAAAAATCTGTTAACTAATTTTTTAAATCAGTTTGTTATATATCTTTTTTTTTTTTATAGTTTATAAATCATATTTTAAAATCCATGTTTTTAACTACTGAGATATCTTGAATTTCGTTTGAAAGTTATAAACAGCGTAGTGATATAAACGATATGTACTAGATGTTTCGCAATATTAAAAAAAACAAAAAACATGAAATAAACAAATCATATAATTGAAAAATTAGTAATTAATGGAGTGATAGATTTTAAAGGAGTTTAAGGTTTCAAATCGTTTATACAGCTATGTAAAGTGCTTATTAAAGTTTGTGATCTTCAAATGTTGAGATGTTAAAATAGTTTATGTTAAAGAAATAGCAAATGATATATTAATTAATTTAAAAATATTTAAAAATCTATCATAGAAAGACAAAATTGCATAATGACTTGTACCCTAACAAATATAGAACAGTTTGTGAACTGAGAATCTTCCATAAGTGAATTAATAGAGGCCAGATGTGTAAATAATTCACTATTGAGTAACAATTTTTATTATAGTGGGCATCTAACTAGTCCAGTAATGTATATAAAGATACATAATTTTTTGATAGTCATTATAATTACTTTCTATAGACAGTCATTTTAACTACTTTCTATAGACATAATCACTTCATAACATGTCAATTTGTATTATGTGGCACCAAATATAGGAAATTATGTTGGCCATTCTCATCTTTTTTTTTTTAATTAAGAGTTTAGCACCCATGACTATTCTGTTATCATCAAATCAAACTCAATAAATCAACCATATGAGATCAAGATTTACATAATGTATCTCATTGACACCCTATTCAAGGGAACTGTGACCCACTATATTGTAATTCTATGAATTTATTCTTGCTAGAAGTTAAGCAGAGTAAACAAACAGCTGTTTGCAAAAGTGCTTTTATAATTAACTTCACTATTATATTATAGTAAATATACTTATAGGAATACCCATATTAATATAACTTGATAATTATTGACATATATATTATATGTATAATATATTACTTAGGGTGTAAATTATTATATATTAAAACATTATAAATTTAAATATCGTTTTTATATGACAAACATCACTAATTATACTTAAACACATTTGGACACAACAGCAAATAATGGCAAACTTATATTAATATTAAAGAGTTATCATTTAGTTGTAATATTCTATTGCCTAGTTATCTTCGTTTGGCTTCAAATAAGAGAATTTATATCTATATACTATTTCGTAGTAATTATAATTCATTTATCAAGTTTTATTTTTCTTTAAAAAAAAAAAAAAAAAAGCTAATGCATATTATGATTTTGTATTTTAATAATTTTAATTCGTAGTTTTTTATTAAAGTTAGATGGAAATTAATGGCATATAAATAAAACAGTGATAAACTTTTATTGTTAGCTTACTTTCATACAATCCTAAACTTAAATTATGAAAAAAATAATAACTAAATAAAAACATTCATTTTACTTTCTAATTACTAGAAGACACTTATGAACCAGCAAATTTTTTCATAGATTATTTAATTTTCATAATTGTTAGGGTTAATTGTATCTGCTTGGAGTATCAGACAAAGTAGTAATCTGATATTTCAGATAAATATAAACATTATTAAAGATATAAAACTTCAATCTTATTATATGGTTAATTTACAGACTTTAGATAAAAATCTATCTTTATAAAAATAGTTACAGATAAAGAAATAGAACATTTAGTATAAAATCAAAATCAAAGAGGCCTTCTTCATCTCACGAGACAAGGATGCCATAAATAGGAAGGAGACGTGCTATTCTTTATCGAAGAAATGGAATTAGCATATTTGCATATCATTAAACGTAGTAGCAAGCTATGATTATGAAGGCAAGATCCTTTGAAAGTGTTCAGCTCGTTTGTTTTTAGTTATCTATTTTATATTAACACTTTATAGCTTTTGGGAATGGTTGCGCTGCACATGCACACGTGCTAGAATATAAAATAAAAAATAAATTTTTTTATCCAATATTGAACATAACACACACAAATCCTCTCATTGGTATTAATAAAAATTACTATGTGAGAGATCCTGTGCAGTTTAGCTCAGGGATATAGTGATGGACTTAAAGAGTTCTGAACAGCTTCACAAAATTTCTGGTGCTCAAATATCATGACCAGATCATATTAACTATTCAATTATATTTTACTATGTGAGAATATGTATAATTAAAAACTTTTTATCTCGACATGTTTCTAAGCACAGAATAAGATAATGAATAATATATATGAAAACTAATATATGAAACATTTCTTTTGATAAAAGATGTGTGGTAACTTTATCTTGGTTAAGATTTTAATTTTTTTTTTTTTTAATTCTCATAATTTTTTTAATAATCCTATGGGTCCAACTAAGGTTTAATTCCAATATTAAAATTTCTTTTAGATATTTTTCTTAGTATTTGATTCTGGTTTTTTTTTAATATGTTTGTCAATTGCTATTACTCTTGATGTCCTTTTCAATCACTTATAAATCTCTTAATACACAAATCATTTAGATGTCACATTTTACTTCATCATTATTGTGTGATCTCTTAAAGCTATTTGAAAGAATTAATTATACTAATGAGAATTATGTCAGCAGTTAAGAGTTATCTGCTTTTCGAACAAGCTGGATAAGAAGCTGCTGTGAATAAGTTTTATCTTCAATAACTTACCAATTTCTAAACAAGTTTTAACTGAAGTAATTTTAATTTTTTTTACATTATCATCCTGCCTCTCGCTATGATCATCTTTTAAAACTATCTTCTTTTTTTTAATAACCTATACATATTTATTTAATTAACAAAGAATATTTTTATAAAATTAATGTCTGTAAACCCAAATTCTTATTTAAAGATGACCTAATATTTTAAATTAATATAGTTTCTTTTATTTTTTATCTCTTTTATTATTAGTATATTTAATCGTCTTTTTCAAATTGATGTCCTGTCTCCAATGAATATAAATAAATAGGTGATCTTTTATCATATTTGTGTTGGGTTAATCTTGTAAAAATTGAATTCTTTGTTTCATCTACATAATTTCTTAAAACAGGCAAAACTCACTATACGTACTGCCCCACACAGAAAGCTAGAGTAATCAATGGATGCCAGAAGGCTTGTACATAAAATCCCCATCTAGTGCCTACTTATCCAATATTCCCAGACTAGTTTCTGGCTTGTGGCCTTCGTCAGTGAGGAGCCTTGGATCTGAGAGCACTGCACCTAGATCTTAGGATCTAATGCAACCCTCCAGCAGCCACCTTCTGGCATCCATAGATTACTCTAGCTTGCTGTATGTGGCAGTACATATAGTGAGTTTGGCCCGTTTTAACAACAATTATAAACAAGCATAAGAAGTGGTGGTCATGTGATGTTTATACATAATTTCTTCTAATATTGTTAGCTTGACATGATTTACACTCAATTTTATATATTCCATTTATACAATTTTCTACATATTTATTGTCTAATATATTAAGTATATTCTTTCTTTTTTTATTTATTGCCTTAATTTTTATCATATTATTAAACTTTTTATTAATTTTGTATATGATTTTAATTATATTTTTTACAATATTGTTATAAATTTTTATACTTAAATTTTATATATGTTAACCTATTATTATTTAATGTTTTCATTTGAAAAATTGACTTTTCATTAATATTATGAGATTGTTTAAAATCACTCACCATCTTTATATTTAATTATAACTTCAGAATTTGTGCCATATTTAAATCAAGTTTAAAAAACCATTATAAGCTTAAAGAATAGGTGGTCCATTTCTACTCTTCACATTTATAGTCATATGAGTATTGTTTATACATGGTTTCTGGACGTGTAGTTACTTGTGTTTAAATGTCATATAAATTAAACTATGTGTATTTAATATTTATATAGTAATGTAAAGTTAGTAGTTTGTGATAATTAAGGAAAGAAGTTAATGTATATGTAAATAAATAATTGCGGACATTCATGCATTATTTTACATGTAACTGAATATATACTAGCGATTATGAGAGGATAAGAAAGGTATAGTTGTGTTCAGTTGGCAATAATGCCAGTGGTATAATGGTCATTATCTAAGGTGCAAACAACAAAAGTACAAATAACTATAATGATTTTATTAATCTGAATAAAAGAGAAAGATGTACTTCCACAAGTAAATGGCAAATATATATATATATGATGCACGCTTGTTTTACTCTATATATCTATGACCTTCTTAGACAATATCAGTCAGGATTATTAAGAACATATCCATTACTCTTTGATTAAACTAAGGAAGGCAGTCTATCTGCTGAACCTAAATATTATTTATTCCTCTCTGTACACATATGATCAGAACTAGTTTTAGTAGAAAATAAAATTAGACACTTAATAATTAACAGAACCCTTAAATAATATTTAATGAATATATTGCCAACCTAGAGATCCAGTGATGTTTTGCAGAGAATGACACGATCTCAGAAGGAAGATAAAAGAGGCTTACTTTATCGCTAGAGATAGTGACACCATACATAGAAAAGACTCTTGCTACAAAATATCCAGGAAATGGAATACGTATCTCGCATTTGCATAAATTTATATCGCTTCTAATCAATTTCTTATTTATTTACAAAATGTCTATGAATATGAGGGCTTTGACCCTTGAAAGCACTTAGCCACTTAATTAAATATATGTATTAAAATAAAAAAAATATATGCATTTCTTTATTTTGTCTTCCCTTTGTGTGCTTGTGTGTGTTAGCACATTTTATATTTTGCACTTTAGACAATTAGTCACGAAGTTTAAACTGTTTGCTCATTTCATAAAAAAATAATTATTTCAATAAAGTACAGATCTTCAATTATAATTTTTAGATTAAGTAAATAATTCTGAAAAATTAAAATAAGATCGATTTATCATATGTTTTATAATTTTCTTTTTCTGGTTTTCTTGTAGTTGCCATTTTCTTGGTTTAAAAATTGAAAATAAAGATATTTTCTTTTTAAACTATAATATCTTTAACTTACCAGCTGATATTAACTATAATATCTTTATAAGTTTGTTCATTTATATATTTTTTCATTAGATGAAAAGATAAAAAAAGGATTTAAAAGTAACAGTTAATATAATAATTCTTTTAGAATAAATTATGAGATTGTTTTTACATATATATGTAATTGTACAATGTACTTGACATACAAAGATTATCTAGAAAATATTACAATTTTAACAATTATTGGAAGTTATATATTTTTCATTTAAAAATTAAATTGACAGATTTAAAGGAACTTATAATAGCTATACATATCATTAAGCAGATATAACTTGAGTAATTTGAAATGTGTTTTTTTATAAAATCTATGGATTTATATGTGTATATCCAATATTAAACAAGGCAAAACTCTCCATCCAGTAGTGCCACCCTGTGCCAAACAGAGTAATCAATGGATGCCAGAAGGCTTGTGCCTAAAATCTCTATATAATGCCTATTCATCCAATATCCCCAGACTAGTTTCTGGCTTGTGGCCTTCGTCAGTGAGGAGCTTTGGATCTGAGAGCAGTGCACTTAGATCTTAGGATCTAATGCAACCCTCCAGCAAACACCTTTTATTTCTACTTAACTATAAAACTATGAGAATAAAATTGAAACCACAATAATATTTTCAATTTAAGCTCAATAGCTCATATAGTCCTATGGGTCTGAACTCAGTTAAGCACCCATACATTTTGGTGTTTTTGGCTCTTTAACAACCATAGCCATCACTATCCTATTAGGCAGGATTGGTGTAGATTTTCTTAGCTTTCTATTTCAACTTTGCTTAGTAATATAATGGCATGAATTTCATAATTTAGTAGCATAAGTAATTTATAGTCTGTGGGTTTAGCGAATGCTTCAAGGATTTTTCTTCCAATACAAGTAAATTAATTTATGGCAAAGACATGGTGACGATATACTAGCTATCTTTCTAGGAATGAATGGCCATCTACTAATCTTGTGTCTTCTTTAAAAGAACATGGCTATCATATAACAATCCATACTAGATATAGGGATAGCTTAACTTACTAGCTCAAAAATACACTTACTGTTGCTGTCACTGTAACTAACTTTAATTGAAGTACCACATTAACTTTATCAACTTCTAATGGATACTGAAATAACATTCCCTTCTTTTCTTCCAATGCCTAAGCTTGTGGTTAAGACCTGTAGAGGTCCCTGCCTTCGCATTTTCAACCGCACATGCTTTAGGTTTATTGCCTTAGTAAATATTAATTACAGACTGAAATAATTTTTTTCTTCTCTATTTTTCATAAATTCTCCTGAAAAATATATTATAAATATGCAAAACAAAAATGTTTTTTCAGAATATTTTTTTCATAGTTGTTTTGTTTTCATGCTCACTAATTAGTTTATTCGATAATCTGCCTTAATCTATTAATGACAACGCTATATACACATTCTTTCATTTTAAATGTTTATTAAAAAATACATTTAAGAAAATAGTTTGTCAACATTTGCTTTCTTTTTCAAGGTGAAAATAAATGTGCACATTATTTGCAGTGGAAAACCCTTACAAATTTAATTTTATTTATTGATCTTTTGATCTCAATTAGAATTCTATTTTTTATTTTTAAAATTATATGTACACATGCATGACATGACTATCATTATATATATATGTATATCTTTTTTTGCCCTTTATTACTTAATATTGTGTATTGGGATTTGCTTTCAACAAAAAAGGCAAATAAAACCATCATGGATATATTAGAATTATCATCTTAAAGAGTTGTATCATGAAAATGAAGCTTTTATGAATATAAATCTCTAAAATATCATATCTGTATAAATTGAAACATTGAATTTGAAATTATATTTAGATTTTATAATGTTATGTACATGTATATATATATGGAGAACCTCATGGGGTAATAATTTATACATACTGGTATGTCTTCATCTGGAGTTTGAATCGGAACTGCGTGAATTTCTGTTCAAACAAATTTAGGACTTTTTTTAGCTGACCCGTAGAACTAGTCATTCAATTACTGAACAATAAATGAGTAATACAACTATTTGTAGCTAAAGAGCAAGACAGAAATGAAGACATTAAGACTATGACCATCCAGCAATTAATTAATTAGCAAGCCTGATAAGTAATACTTTTTTCCTCATTGGAGACTGTCGGAGAAATTTTTGCCATAAAGTACGATATTTAAAGGTGCTCTTTTTATAATATTTATACTTGATTTGAAATTAACTAAAGAAATGTGTGAAACATATTGTAATGTGATTATATTACAGTAATGGTATATATTTATTTTTCCACCAGTAAACAATAGCAGAAAGAGGATTTTAATGAATATATTGCTGTTAATATTTATAATTTATATAGAAGTTATATATGTATATATATTTTGTTCTATTTCAGTTTGCACTTGTATATAAAGCTAAAGATAAAGCCAATAATGATAAAATTGTTGCAGTCAAAAAGGTAAGTTGACTTTTTTTTTTTTTTTAAATCAATGCTTTTTAAAAAACTCATCAAAGTCATTTTAATTTATTTTTATAATGTTTTTCAAGTCTCTAATGACAGCGTATTATATTTAATTTTTCATAAAATATAAATTCATAGAATATATAGATATAAATACAAATTCTGCTAATTTAATCAAAACATAGGCTAATGGTTAGTATAGCTGCCTTACAAGCAGCTGCCCCGGGTTCGCTTCCTGGTCAACGCGTTTGACATACGAAAAAAAAAAAAACAATGCATTAAAAACATTATAGCATGAGATTGAATTTTTTTAAAAATACAATACATTATATCATATTAAGAGTAAAAAAAGTGAAGGTCTTTAAATGAAATTAAGTTTATATAAAAGGAGGAGAAATGGCAAAAAAATATTAGACTGGTTGAAATCATGTAGATCTAAAACTAAAATTGTTTATTTATTTTTTCGAAATGATTAAAGCTGTTATTTTTAAAGTGAAATAGAATGAATTTTATTTTTTTAGATTACCTTTAATTTAGCTTTTCTTTAAATTCGACAAACTTTTAAAATTTAATAGTTAATTGTTTTCTGCAGTTTTGAAGATTAATTTTGTTAATGTAGACTTGGTGATCTTGCAGTGTATTTTATGAAATTTACATTATACAAAGTAAAGTAAAGGGTAAAGTAAACTTGAATTTTTTTTCAGATTTTAATCAGACTTAGAATTTTTCTTTCTACTCAGTTAATCATCCACTAGTAATTGCTAAATAGATATCCAAATACTTTTAGTCAGAGGTAAAACTAGGATGAAAAATATTCAGACCCTCACTACCTAATATTTTGTAAATCTGATGAGTAAGGCTTTATCTTTCATTGTTTTTCTGTTAGGAGGAAGTCTGTTTTACTTTGCAGTAAGCTATCAGGGACTGTTTTGTTTTGTTTTTTACATAGAATAATAATTAACATTAAAAGTTTGATCAAAATGATTTATTATCAAAGTTTATTTTTATTACTTGAAATTATTTTTATGCTGAATACATGTAAAGAGATAAAGAATTTAGAGGGTAGATGAAAACGAAATTGAGAATATCGAAAATAATAAATAAATTTTTGAATAAATATGAGAATTTCTGATTTTTAGTTTATTAAAAAGAATATTACATGAACAATTTCCAACTCAGAAATCAGTTCTGAATTTAGACTAATTGTGATTCTAAACCTGTAATGCGTAAGATTTTAATTTTTTTTATTGCGGTCTCTCATATAAAGTTCTGCTGTATGCGGTTTCGCTCAGCGATAGAGTGTCGGGTTCTGAAATGTAGAGTCCTAGGATTAATTCTGTTGCGGGCATTTTCAGCGCTCAAACTTCTTATGAACTCTTGAGTAACAAAACCATTCAAATATTTATTTATTTATATAGAGTTCTGATATATTTTGATATAAATTTTTTTTTAAATTTTAAATTATAGATTCTTCTTAACTTGTATTAAGTCTACTTTTCTGAATTTTAGGGTAAGTTCAATAATATTCTCTTAATTTTTTACTGACATCTATTTTTGAGATGTAAAACATATTAATCATTTTTATAAAATTTATATTAGGAGCAATAGTTCATTCTTAAGTATTGATTCTTCTTCTATCTAAGCATATATTTTCTATTTATCAAAAAAATAGTGAAATTTTTTTGATTTTTATAGTTTTTATTATTTTCAATGTTACAACTTTCTTATATATTTTAGATAAAGTGCTGGGCTTGTCCTGGTATTTTAATCTAATGCTTGAATATCCTAGCATTTCACTGATGACGCCAGTAGCAGAAACCGAACTGGAGTTGGGGCTGTTCTCAAAGCTTGTTAAGAGCTTATTTTGTGAGCCCTATATATAACATATAATATTTTGGTCATCTTCAGGGTTTTAATATATATGCAAAATAAATTAAAACAATTATTAGAAAATAAAATAAATATCATTAAAAATAAGCCGCAATTAATAATTATTCACAATAAATTAAAAAAAACAAACAATAAAAGTATTTCAATAAAAATAAAGAAAATAATAGAAACAATAAAAAAGTCAAAAAGTAGCAGTATATACTTTAGTTTAAAATCAAACAAACATCAAAAATAATATTAATTATTATATAATCTACACAAGATATACAATTCAAATTTGTATATATAAGAGAATCTAATACAAATAATTTATTAAATTTAATTATAGATAAAGATGAAGAAAATATGGGAGGCATATGAAATAAAATGCAAAGATTGCTATGAAAATAAAGGAATAATTTTGTGGGAAATACAAAAAATAAACTAAAATTAAATGACAAAAAAATTAGTAATTTATAAATATAAAATAGATATAAGAAAAGATAATTAATCATAGATTTGTAGTACTATGAATGGTCAAAAAAAGGCAATACTCTTTAAAATATTCATAATTTAATAAAAAAGATTATAGTTTAATGTAATTTTAATATTTAACAGCTGGAATATTTTAAATAAGATTAATTGTTGCTTTATTTTGTTTATTTTATTATTAAATATAAAGTAGAAATAAACAGAGAAAACTCCCCTAAAATTTTCCCCCCTTTTAAAAAAAAAAAAAAAGGGGGGGGAGGGGGGGGGGGTTTTTGGTTTACAACCATTTCTAAAAGGGGGGGGGGGGGGGGGGGGGAGGAAAAGAAACAAAACAAATGGGGGGGGGGGGGGGGTAGAAAGTTTGAGAGTTGAAAATATTTTTTGTTTCAATTTCATTCTCATAGTTTGTAGTTAAGTAGAGATAAAAGGTGGTTGTAGAGGGTTGATTAGTTAAGATCTAGTGAGTCAGTCAACCCTCACTGAGAAAAAACTATCTGGGGATATTGGATGAGGGAAGATGGGGTTTTTGCAGTTGTATTGTTTCTGTTGCAGGTGGATATGTATGGAGGTTTTGTTGTTCAATTATTGTGTAGTATAGGAAATGTGTCATGTGATGTATGCCATCTTAATAGGATAGTGGGGATGTAAAAAAAGAAATGTTGGGTGGTTATGTTAGTTTGGTTAGTTGAAATATTTTTTTTTATCTTCTATTGTATGAGTAAAGGTGGTGTGGGTTCTTATGATTAATAATCTGGAGAAAGTTGGGGTATTGGTGGGTGTGGGGTTGTTGTTGTTGGGGGTGTGGGGTGTGTTCTAGGTAGTGTGTTGGGAGGTGGGGGGGGGGGGGTGGGGGGGGGGGGGGGACATTTCATATCTAAATCAAATGTGGTAAACGTGATAATAATAATAGCAAAAAAAATGCATATTTATAATGTATAAGAAATATAGTATGTACGTGGTAGTATTTATAGGAACAATGGTGGAAATTCAATATTTATTTTCATTGTTTTAAAGTATTTTATTTAATTTATTTAAATTGTAGGATGTATATAATTTTAGTATGTGTGTATATTAAAGCTAAAAATGACCATATTGGAAATTTAGTAATAAAAACTATAACAAAAAAATTCCAAAATTTTCCAGAAACAAAAATGCGTGTGCACTATATTGCATTTATATCACTGAAATAGAAGCAAATCAATGATTTCCAGTAAGTGAGAGAAAAATAGAAATTTACTAAATAAAATTATCGCTATATAAATAATACAGTATTGCTGCTATACACATTTTAAGCAAATAAATATCACATGATCACCATTTCTTATGCTTGCTTATAACTGTTGTTAAAACAGGCAAAACTCACTATACATATTGCCACACACAGCAAGCTAGAGTAATCAATGGATGCCAGAAGGCTTGTGCCTAAAATCCCTATCTAGTGCCTACTTATCCAATGTCCCCAGACCAGTTTCTTGCTTGTCTGTTTTAACAATTTAAGTATTATAAAAAATTTAAGCAATTAAACCATTACATAAAATATATTTTTTTAAAAAAATTGGCTATAAAATACAATAAATTTAATGACTTCTAGATGCCTTTTAAAACTAAACTCAAAGATTTTTAATGGAAGCATTACTACAGCTTCCATGAAATATAAGTAGAAATTTCTATTGTTGATTCTACTTGGCTACAAAATGGCAGTGCGCGACAGCCTTTAGATTCCTATTAGCTTTTACCTAAAACTTTTTATTCAAATAAGAGAAATTGTAATTTAGGGCATTATATTTGTCCAGTAACCTTTTAAGCTAATGTTCTGATAGTTTCGTTACTCTAAATTTAAAATTCAAAGCAAATATAAATAGGTGAAACTAATTCACAAAATTATATATTAGTAACTTTATTTAAAGTTAATTGTAGATCTTTTGATCTTTGGCAAACAGATGGATATAGTAAAAGCTAAAGACCATTGATTGAATGCTTTTTTTGTTTACTAATTCTCTCTGTATGATTGAAAATAATTAGATATAATCCAGTCATGAAAGTTTTTTAGCATTGACTGATTGATGTTCACTGACCATTGAAAGTTAGTATATAATTGTAGATATACGTTCGACGCCATTTTGAATTTTATAACTCACCCAAAATACCTGCTGACACATTCAAGCGATAAATGACATCGATTATCAACAATCATACTAATTCTGAAGGTCATATTATATAACAAGTGTACTTTATTTTTAACTTTAATGTATTTGTAATCATCTAGCCAATTTAAATCTGTGTTCTTTATCTTCTAGTTAAGAAACAAAGTATTGAAAAAAAAAATCTTAAACTAGTTTTCGGTCAACACAAGTGCATATATCACTTAAATACGTATTAGCTAACTACTAAAAACAATATTCATAAGATTATGGAGTTTATATTACTTTTAAAAAAAAAAAAACCTTCAAGTGATCAACAGTAGCGATTAAAGAATTTCTGATAAGAAAAGACTGAAATACTATTATTTGTAAAAATAATATGCTATATTTCGCATTTTATAAGTTATAATCTTTTGGAATATTAATGAAAAGTAGGTTAAATAGGTTTTTTATTTTTATAAAAGAGTAGAAAACGTAAATTGCCTTTTGATTTCTTTCATAGGCTTATAACAAATGTAAATTGCATTTTGATTTTTGAAAGATTTATGTAAATTGTGATAACATATGTTAATGCAAAATATTTACTCACATTGTTTGATTTTGATTTTTTATTAAATGTTAAATATTGATCAAAATTAGGATTTTGATTTTTAAATATTCGATGACAATTGCAAACTTTGCATTTTGATTATTTAATTAGTGATGAAATTTGCGATTTTGTACCCATCTTTTTTTGTACCACATGTTGATAATCGATATCATTTATCACTTGAATGTGTCAGTGGGGATTTTGGGTGAGTTATGAAATTCAAAATGGCATCGAGCGCATACTATATCAGCACCGAGATTTTACTTTTGTATAATAAATTTATTAAAGCCAAAATTAAAATTTTTGTAGTATAGCATCTTTCATACTAAAATGTTTTCCCTTTTCCCTGTTGTTAGCTTATTCCATAATTTGCAAGCTAGCCAATAATTTCATCCTTGCCTTCTCTAACAATGTATACTATGATGCTGAAATCTTAAAATTGTTTTTATGCATGCTTAAATATGAGAATTTGCAATTAGCTCCTTTTATACTATTTTCATTTTTGATTATAAAGGGTTTTTATTTACATATGTTTCAAGTATGTGTCTGAAAGTTTGTGTTGATGATATTGAAATTAGAAATATTGTGTTATATATTAATCTGTGTACTATTACTAATAGTTAAATTTATTTGGAAAGTTTAAATAAAATTTGAATTTTTTAAAAAACATTAACATTTAATATTAGATGATGGAAGTAGTCCAACATGTGTTTTATGTGTGTTTATAAATTAATCATACTGCTTCTGCTTGACTTATCAATACGATGTTCAAAATTGAATCTATGGTGCCACCTAATTATTATTTTTTCTTATAAATTATCTCATAAAGCAATCTATTTTTAAACTTTAAAATTGCCATTTTTTTTTTTTTTTTGAATGAACAGCATATCCAAAAACAAATTAGAATTACTTTGTTTTTATATGAAATTAATAAGAGGGTTTTATTTTGTTTTATTTCAAAGAAAAATTACCAATCATTAACTACTATTGTATTAAAAAACTCATGTATATGTTCATTTATTTTAAAAATTTTAAATATATATTTTTTAACAAATAGCACTAAAAATAAACTATAATTAATTTGTCTTTGGACATATTTTTTTTAAGTATAATATTTGTTTATATCAGGATTGTTATTTTAAAAACTACCTCTGCAAGCTTTAACAATTTTTAATTGATATTATGAAAATATGTGTGATGTGCATGTATTATGAATATAAAATTGACAGAGAGAGGAGAAAGAGAAAAGTGGAAAGGAGTTGGAGGAAAGCATAATTAATGTTGCCTAAATTTTTTGTTAGCATTAAGATATTTTAGTATTAGGTAATTGTTTATGAATAAATATAGAGTTTATTGTTGTTTAATATACAGAAATTAGTTAAAGAAAAAGAAGTATTGTGAAAAAAGAAAATGAATACAAACAATTAATTGGAGTTTTACAGAAATAAAAATTATATAAAATATGAAAGGTTGCATGATTTAATATTTTAAATAAAGGAGATGAGAGAGAGACAGAGCAATGAATACTTATTTTTGGAGATTTAGAATCTTAAAAGAGGATTAGGATAAAATATAAAGAGAATGGGAGTAATTTAAAGGTTTAATATTTTGTTTGCTTAGGTTTTTATAATAAAATTGATATCACTCCTAACAAAACAAATCGTATTTAAAATAGGAGGGAGAAAAATGAGATAAATCAGGACTGCAAAAATAATTGGCTGTCAAGGAATAAGAAGTAGATAAATTTATTATAGTATATATTGATTTTGGAATTTGGGAATGCTTAACATGGCTATCAGGGAATTTGGACATATTTATTTAGTTATTTCTAACTTTATTTAAAGAAAATCTGTAAAGTTAATGGAATTGTAATATTTGTGCTGAAAATATATATTTTAAAAAGGAAACTTTATTTAAGGTATTGTTGTAATTATATAATTGTATTTTTGTTTAAATATATACTAGAGGGCAAAAGCCTTTCCAATGCTTTACCCTTATTGAGGAGCAGTGAAGAAGAAATCATCCATCAGGTTTGCCATTTGCCAAATAGTGTTTGAATGGTCTTCCATCTTTGATACCCACATACAAACAACATTGCATGGTTAGTTAAGTTGTTTATGGATTCACTACTTAAAAGAAAAATCCTAAATTTAATTGGAACCTAAAAAAAAGTTTTCAGCTGCAACCAATCAGATTCACATTTAAATCAATCATTTGACAAGTTGATGTATAATAAACAAGGCAAAACTCTCCATACAGTAGTGCCAACCAGAGTAATCAATGGATGCCAGAAGGCTTGGGCATTGCTTACTCTGGCTGGCACAGGGTGGCACTACTGTATGGAGAGTTTTGCCTTGTTTATAAACAATTATGTGCTAGTGTAAGAGAAGGTGATCATGTGATGCTTGATGTATAATAGTTCTGCTTTGAAATGTTTACATATGGCATCAATATTCACTTATAATAATCAAAACATGAAAAATTATAAGCTAATATTTAATTGTAAGTTTTTAAGAAAGTTTTTATTGTCTTTGATTAAAGTTAATAATTTAAAAAAAATTTTTTTTTTTTTAAAGATTAAAGTAAGTGCTGACTCCAAAGATGGAATTAACCGAACTGCATTAAGGGAAATTAAACTTTTACAAGAGTTATCACATCCCAATGTTATTGGGGTAAGTTCATTTTATTTGATTTTTTTTATATATGTATGTCATGAATTATTATTTAAATTAGAAAATTAAAAGAGTATAATGTGCATGTTATAGTAGTTCATTTTGTTAAGGATTCATTATTTTACAATTATGATTGTTTTTTTTAAAAATATGCTAATAATATAATATATTTTATTTATATTATAATTTTGTTATCTGTAATATAGTGTACATATAATAAAGAATTGGAAATGTATGTGTGCATTTGTCTCTCTCTTTCTCTATATATATTATAATGGTATGGAGATTTTAGGCGAACCTGGGGTAATGGAAAATCATCATCATCAACTGCAAGTCAAAGACTCAAATTTAAACGTACAAATATATAATGAATAACTAAGAGCCTGTGAGATCAATCACATGAGAGATAACCAAAAACACTATAAGTAATTATAAATTTACCAACATTACACAAAAGTAATAATCATTCATCATCAGGAATGATCAACAATAAAAATAAATCAACAGTCAATCTTGTGATTGGAATGTGTCTACTATAGACCAGGCTAATTATTTAGCCTTGTCAGTTTGGGGCAGATTACTTAAACAATAATTTGGATGCACAAACTCAAGTGCAATCTATAAGTAACAATTTAAAAAAAAATAATGCTGGTATATTAAAACATGCTGATCATCATCAGTACTCTGGCCACTTAGTACCATTAATGTACTGGACAACTATAAGCTTAATTTCTAACTAAATAAAATGAAATGTAGTTCATGGACTTGAAAACACATCCCTTTTGCACCAGCCAGGATCATCATCATCATGTTTATAACACTAAACATAACCCTAACAGACCATTATGCACAAATCCAGCTCAGAGAGCAAAAGCTCTATAGCTGTTAGTGTTATCAAGAAATATAATACTAACATATAATGTTTTAAATCTAGTCTAGGATTAATTAAATTCACTCGAACAACTTTAACAATGAAATATAAATTTATTAACAATAATTAAATTAAAATGAAATTATGGTCGGTAGGAATACGGCTATAAATATAAATTAAACCTTCTGATTTTAATACCAAAATGAAATCCACTATTACATTGTAATTTACATATAGGTCTTAATAGTTTTACATAAAACACCTATATATCAGCACACATACGTGTCTGTATAATATACAATGAACATATTTGAATTGTCATAAACTAATAATAGAAATGATTAATTTTAACATATATGTATCTACCTGACATGCATCTGTATAAGCATACACATACTGTAACATATGGAAATTGTCATATAATAATAATAATAATAATAATAAATAAGCTATCACATTTTAATGATACATAAATGACTTTTCACATATATGTGTGGGTTCTTGTGGAAATGTGTGCGCACACTGTTATTTTATTAGTTAAAAAACAAACTTATCAAACCACATTATATTTTCACAAAACATAATTAATTTAATGTCAAAAAACATCAAGTGCACATATGTGTAAGCATTCAGATGTGCTATATAATAATTTAAAAATTAACATGTTCAAATTGTCATAAACATAAAAAAATTCAATTTGTTTTTAATAATACATAAACGCACACATATGTGTGTATATATATAAAAACAAAATAGATAGTATGAATCAAAGTTATTAATTAATTCATTATGGTCTCGTATTCATAGCAATGAGATTTACATGAGTGGGCGCATGTATATATATGCAAAAAGTTTATTCAATTGTATTCAAATTATATGGCCCATTTTTTTGAAAGGGGTAAGCAGGATTCTTTCTTATTCGTGGAGTTGGGATTATTAGCTATATATGCCAAGCTTTTTTGTATCTTGCACTTGACATCATTTCTCTTGATGCAAGCAATATTTGCAACTGTGGGCTCGAATGTGTGGTCCATTACATTTTGGTAATTGAGGAAAATAGATTTGTGATCCGGATTGTTTGTAACTCTTTTATAGAGATGTTTGTGTTGTGAAAGTCTTGTGGGCAGGCTGGCATTTGACTCATCATAGTAAACAGCTCTGCATCCAGCTTAAGGGCATGCTATCTTGTATACAGTGTTAGGAGTTTGTTCGGTAGGGAGTTTATCTTTCTGATTGTTTATGAGTCTATGTATTATGGGTGGAGTATGAAAGCTTATTTGGTGGGACTGTGGGCAGATTTTGGTTAAATTTTTGGTAAATGGGAGCAGTATCCATGGTTTGTCATTTTTTTGCAGGTTTGTTCTCATTTTGTTATACAATTTATTCACTATCCTTGTGAATGATCTATATTTGAAACCAATACCACATAATTCATTTAGATAATTTCTCAATGTTGGCCTTATGAGTGGTTTCATGCTTAAATAAATGGTGGTTTCGGTAAAGAAATGAAGATAAGTCTGTGTATTTGTGTGTCTTTGGCAAAATGGATTCAGGGTGCATTCACCCTCTTATTTCTATTTGCTTGTTAAGCATTTTGTAGTTTAAGTGCAGCTTCTCCCTCTGGACATGTATGTTGAGATATTTTAGCTCCTTTTGCTGATTTTTCCATTCAATTATTCATATTAGTTTGGCTTTAGCCTTGAGCTCTATTTTAATCTTGTTTATTAGAGGCTCTGGGATGCATATGAATACATTATCAACATATCATGTATATATTGAGCTAGGGGTATTCTCAATATTTTTAGGGAGAACCTGTTTTTCAATACATATAGGTTCGAGATAATATCGCTTATGGGTAAACCATTGGACATCTATCTTCCATGTTGTAATAGTGTCCATTAAAGAGGGCAACAATGTTTTGATCTAGCCATTTAAGACAGTCTATTATGAAATTGATTCACCTCAGCAAGTAATTGGATTGACTGAGTTCAGATTTTAAAATATTGGTAGACTGCTTTCTATTTATGAACCATATAGCTCAGGTATATCAAGGCAACTTATTTTATGTTGGGGTTCTAGTTTTGGATTTTTGATTTTGTTTATGAAATCAAAAGATGATTTGATGATGTGTGAACCGTACCTTAGTTGATCAGTAAGCCATTGCTTTATCATTTTGAAAGTAACAGATGTAGTAGACTAAAATTAAAAAAAGAATGGAAGGAATAGTAGTATTTTTTGTCATGGTTGGCATAGAGTCATCTTGTCCTGGTTTAATCTATAAAATATTATAACCTTTAGTTGATTTTAAAAATAAAATCATTATTAAAAAAAAATGCTGGTCTTTAGATGTTATATACATACGTGTAATAAATGATTTATTAATGTTACATATCTCATTGGAAGGTTCGGTTATTTTTGTTTTACCCTTATTATTTTTATGCATGTGAAGTCTGAATTTCTTTAGATGCAGTTGTACAATGGATATATCATTTAAAAGTTACCTAGAATAGTTGACTAAGAAATGTGTGAAAGGTGATACTTTTACCGATGGCTGGGCGCTGTAGTTCTCTGACGGTAGAATTGCTTTCATAATTACTTATGTTTTAACTGACAGTAAAATAGTAACGTAGCAACACGTTAAATAAGAACAGATAAAAGCACAAAGGGACGGAATGGGAAAGGATTGAGATTTTCCATTTGTGACCATGTATCCCAGAATAAAGTTTTTTAGTATTATGTTTTGTTTATAATATTATTATATAAACATATTTATCCATTGAAACACTATTGCATGTTGTTAAAACAGGCAAAACTCACTATATGTATTGCCACACACAGCAAGCTAGAATAATCAATGGATGCTAGAAGGCTTGTGCATAAAATCCCCATCTAGTGCCTACTCATCCAATATACCCAGACTAGTTTCTGGCTTGTAGCCTTCATCAGTGAGGAGCCTTGGATCTGAAAGCCCTGCACCTAGATCTTAGGATCTAATGCAACCCTCCAGCAGCCACCTTTTATCTCCATTTAACTACAAAACTATGAGTCTTAAACTGAAAACACCATACATTTTGGTGCCTTTGGAAAGATGGGGATTTTATGCACAAGCCTTATGGCATCCATTGATTTCTCTAGCTTGCTGTGTGTGGCAATATGTATAGTGAGTTTTGCCTGTTTTAACAACAGGTATACACAAGCATAAGAAATGGTGGTCATGTGAGATTTATTGACTTAAACACTATTGCATGTTAATCTTTTTAAATTAGGTTTAGTGAAAGTATAATTATTTGTTTTAATTAGTTTAATAATGGTCAATAAATAAATTATAATGAATATTAAATTAACTTTATTGCATAGTTGATATGCTTTGTACTCTGGACCATCTATCATAAGCTTGAGCTATCAATGAGGATTTGAAATTCAAAGCTGGAATCAGGGCAGTTATTCATCTGGCTGCCATTTTTAATGTCTTTTTTATTTTCAAGCTTTTAATTTGAAATGTAAAAAAATATTAAGATTTTGAACCTAAAGCAGCTTATTTGTAAAGTTGCGTAGATCTGATAACAGATTAGTAACTATACATTTTAGTAGCCTCAGTAACTCTTAACTTTAGATATCCCCCCCCCCCATTAATAATGTTAATACAACCTCCCTTAGGTCTCAAAACTTACTATAGTAATAAGAGTTTTTCTCTTCTGCATTCTAGCATTATCTACTGTAAACTTGAGTTATCACTGTCCCCAGATAGGCAATTTATTCAACATCCCCAGATGTTTTTTGCTTTTATCAACGAGAATCTATGATTTAGCACTGGAAGCATTGAATCATTAACCACTGATATGGTAATGCTAGCATATAAAAAGAGAAATGCTCTTTTTTACATGAGAGTAATGTATTGACATTACATAGTTTGCTGGGACCTATATATGTATATATTATATATTTTGTGTTATTAATTTACTTTTTTTACCATTATATTTATTTACATTATATTTTAATTTGCGAAGCGCTGATAGTTGAAAACTGAAATAAATCGAGATACTGCCAAATCTCTACTGCTCGTTACAATACATAACTGACAGCCAATCAGATGTCAAGGATAGCCATCTAAAATAACATCAAACCTAAACACATAACAAAGATTTTACAAGAAAAGGGCAGCCACCCTTCTCTCAACTTTTCTTTCTATATATCTAAGCCAGTCGTAAGCATTTCGGTTTGAAAGCTTGAAGCTTTAAATATCTTCACAATTAATTCATTGTGTCTAAATCATAAATGTACAACGCGAAATCCTATGATTTACATTAATAAGTGTTTCAATGGAAATATGGATTTTCTTACTATTATTATCAGATTATTTTTCATATGTACTAAGCGTAGTCAAGTAATATTATTCGATTATTATTGATGGAAATTTATCATTGTTAATTTATTATATTTGATTTTAGCATTAATTGTTTACAGTTACATTATAAATTTGACTGAACCCATTATATTTTAAAATGTGTTATATTTGAGATATCTCTAGCATATTATTGCTTTACGAGTTTTATAATTAGATTGAGTTTATTATTTTTTGGTGTTTTTATTATTTGCATGAATTGTTATGAATTTTTATGTATTTTATCAGCGTACAGCAATAATTTGTGCTTCATTTGTAAAAAGTAGTTTTAATGCTAAAATCACCGTCATCAGACTTTTGCAAAATGGTTTTCCCAAGTTTAAGTCAAGTTCTCTGATTTGCAGTTTCTCTTGACCACATAATTCCAACAACTTTCATAATTAGTCATCAGTTTCATGTGGTCTCTTTCTATAATTTTTTGAAATCCAATTTAATATCATTTATCCATCTATTGTCACTTTTTTTAGTGACCTGTCCAGCACAATTGCATTTCGGCCTCTTAATTTTTATATCATCATTAACTATTTTTTGTATTTTTTATAATTTTTCTTTTTTCATACGTTTTCTTGTCACAGTTGAAAACTATTGAATTGCTGCTTTTTTGTATCTTTTATTTGCACAACAGTTCATGCAGAATAACATTTGTCATCGTATTGATCTCATTCAAGTCAGCCATCTTTGAAGTCTGCTAATATTTTAAAACTATTTGTAAATTCGAGCATACATTCACTATAATATTTTTGAAGATTAAAGATATCAGTTATTAACACTGTCTTTTTTTAATAGCTTTGCATTAATATGTGTCTTACATATAAGTAATTGACGATTGCTAAAGTTAGTAATTGTCAATTACTTAGATGTAAGACATATTATTGCAATCTTTGAATTTACTAAGTATGTTACAATCCTGAAATATATAATTTCTGATAGTCAAAATATAAGCCAAGTCTAATGTATTTTAATTTGGATGCATCCACAAGACTCATTTTCCTTTTGAATTTTTTTCAAAAAGTAGTTAATAATATATTATTTGTTTTTTTCTGTAAATTCCATTAGTTGATATCATCTTATTTTTGTCTCTATAATCAAATTTATTCATAGCATTTTTATCTTTTAATCATTTTCCACTTCTAATAGTAAAATCTTCCATGTCAAGTTTTAAAATATTGCTTTTTCTGATCAAATACAGTCTGTATAACTCTATAAAAAAATAATTATTTTTATATTGCAATGTTAGAGTGTAAGCCAGAATTATCTTGACATTTTGATTTATGATAAATCTCCATATGGTGTTCTATTTTTTTATTTTTAATGAATTCATTTTTTCTTTCAATATTTGTTTCTAATATTAGACACTTCTTCCAATTTGTGTGATGTCCATTCATATGAAAGTGATTTTTAGTTGTAGATAGTTGAATACATCATCGTCAGATGGAAGCCTAGATTTATAACCAGTCAATTTATAGTATTATCTACGTTCATTGCCTTAACCAATGACTACATTTTCAGGAAATGAGAGTCATGTTTGAAAAGCATAAAGGAGAAATAGAATTTGCACACATTCTCATTCACTCTGCCTTCAAGAAACCTTAATTTGTCTCGCTTAAAAACTATTAGTCATTTGAAAATGAACACCTTAGTATTTTTTTGGTTTTAAGGTCCGAAAAACTGACTGATGTGTGTTTGGTATATTAGTTTTCCATGTTGAATCTGTCTTGCTCAATTTTTTATAAAAGTCATTCCAAAAGTAAACTTTTTTTTAAAGTTGTTATAGATATCAAATCTTTTATATAAATATATATTTATAGTTTAAGCAATTTTGCCACTAACTTTGTAAATATCTTGCATTAAAGTAGGTATATTAGTTCTAATTAATCATAACGCATTAAATAAAAATTTTTATTTTATTTTTAACAGCTCCAAGATGTTTTTGGGTATAGATCTAATATATCATTAGTGTTTGATTTTATGGATACTGATTTAGAGGTAAGGTCTTTTACTATATTTTATTTGAATATTTTACATTAGAATTTAATTGTTCAGAATTTTTGTTTGTGTTACTAATAGCGCAATCATTGTCTGTAAAAAAATGTTTACAAAAATGCAGAAGATTTATAGATTTTTTTCCATGTTTGTTTATATATATTTAATTTTAATTTTTACAAATTTTATCATTTCTAAGAATGTTATAATTTTTTCATAATCAATTTTTTAAATATCTGAAAGCATTGATCCCCCTCTCCCTTTCCCCATTTCATTATCTGTTACATATTCTTTATACTTTTTCTAAGAACATGCAAAACTGATTCAATTTCACTTTTCTTAATTTAAATTTTTTTTTCCCAATTAATCTAATTCCTGATTTTATCCAACCAATGTTTTTTTCTAAATGCTTATGTTAAAAGCACCCAATCTGTTTTTATTCCAAGCATTTATAGCCCATAAAATAATCTTTTTTGCCTTAATCAAAGTATGTTTAGATTTTGCAGTTCTCATTTTAATATTAATTTTTTTTATTATTAAACTTATCAGCTTTCTAAATGACTAGTTAGCACTAATCTACTCAGTATTTGCTGTCCTTGAATTTTATTATTTGCCATCTATCTTCCTATTTTTAATATTATTAAGGTAGACTTAGTCCCAAACATTACAGGTATATCATTCTTGTTAAAAGATCCTAAATGCATATGATTGCTTCCTTCATTATCTTTATGTTTATCATTCTTGCATACAATCTTACAATTATTATCATTCCACTTATTCCATTTTTGCTTTGAATTTTATTAAATTTAATTTCACTATCTGCAAATATAACTTCTTTCTCCCAAGTTATTTTTATTATTATTGAAATTACTTTCCCAATTGATCTACCAATAGCTTTGATTGTAACTTGATCAATATTTATCTCTTTTGTAGTTTTTTCTATCACTTATTTAAATTTTTAATAGTCTTTTTCCAATTTAAATTGTTTTTAAGACATGTATTTTAAAGTTTTTTAAGGCCTTTTAAAAGTCAATTAAATTCAATATTTACTTTTTCTCCTCTTTTTTAAATATCATACAATTTCAGTTGTATTGCTTGTCTCTACTCTTTGTAAACTTACATTATTCCTCACTAAAAAAACTCTATATACCTATTTATTCAATAATATTTTAGTTGTATGTGAATTTAAAGATATGAGTCTAAAATTATTTTACTTTACTTTCTCTAAAGGAATCATAAACATTAAAGAAAATCTAGTGATCAGTTTTAGTTTGCAAGTTTCTATTCAATGTGTATGCTTATATATATATGTATATATAGCCATTCACAGAACAAAGAAACCTAAATATATTACTAAGATCATTCTCAAGCAAGATTTTTAAAGAATCATTTAAATTAACACTCAAACTATGTCTATCTTTTGTTATATAATGCTAATCTATTTTACCAGATAAAAAATGACGTGACTACTTTTATCTAACCATCAGTTTATTATAGCAATAAGTTAGTCATTGATAACTGAAAAAATTATGTGGCAATTTTTGTTTTTATATTAATTAAGCTAGTTTATAGTTTTAAATATTAAAAATTTAAATGAAGATCTAATAATTTTTAAATAATCATGTTAAATAATTTTACTGCTTATATAAAATATGTAACATTAAGAATAAAAAAAAAGAAAAGGTATACAGCTTTATTGCTTGGGAGTTCGTAAGAAATTGGGCTGGCAGAATTGATTCTGGGATCTCCTGATACCAAGTCAGACACTGCCAACTGTGTCAGACTGCGCAGGTGCATTAAGAGTATAAATCCATTCACAGTAGAAACAAATCTGATCAAGTTACTAAGATAATTCATAAACAAGATTTCTAAACAATCATTTAAATGAACTTGCAAACAAACCCATTTTTTGTTATATTACAATGCCAATATATTTTATTTTTTGTCTGACAAAGTAGATGGGCATTAATGTAACTAAATGTGGTCATGGTTTGCAAAATTATTTAAATGATTCTTTAGAAATTTTGCTTATAAATTATTTTAGTAATTTATTGGCATGTGTTGAATCAATTCTATTTATAAAAATATTTAGTATATATAAATAGCAACGTTAATAAATATTGCAATTCTGAATAAAATAAAACCTTATTGTTAAAGGGATTAATACATTTGTGTGTCATACTGTGGCATGGAATCTGTCACGGAGCTGAATGATCATTGGAAATTTTTTCAAGTCACACGCTCCCGGGTTTCTCACTTAGCTAATGATTATTGAATGATAAAAGGGTTTCTAGTTATTATTAATTGGATAATATAGATCTTAGATGAAGATGCTTGTAAAAAGAGTGTGTAAAAAAAAAAAAATGAATACAGTATAAAGCAACCATTATTATTTATAGGGGAAAGTACAGGTGTTGCTCACAGTTTATTTTTACCTTTAACAATAACATGATCTATTTTGTACTAAATTATTTTTCTCTTCACTAGTAAAATTGTAATTATAAATATGCAACTTTTTTTTTTTTCGCATTAAATAGTGAAGCTATAATTTTACTCTAATTTATAATAGGTTTGCTTAGCGCTTTCGAGATTTCATGTTCGAATCGATTCGAGCATGAAATCTCGAAAGCGCTAAGCAAACCTATTATAAATTAGAGTAAAATTATAGCTTCATTATTTAATGTGAAAAAAAAAAAAAAAAGATCTATTTTGTTTAACATAGTGATAGCAAGATAGGCCTGAGATTGTAAAAGTTCATAGATTGAGGCTCAACCTGTCACTTTTGGTGCTCTAGTGCTGCACGATATGTCAAGTAATTTAGCATTTACTTATCTATATATAAAATGATAATATTTGTTATATTAAAAATAAAATTAATAATTTTATTAGTTTATTATTTGTATTAGTTATTGTGAATAAAATAACCATTATTTAAAAAAATGTGTTGATAATTAGTATTATATTTGCAGAAAATAAAAAAAAAGAAATTTCACATATGTAGCTAATTAAAGCAATAGTTAATATAGGGTCAGCACATGTTGGAGTATAACTCTCCCTTTCCAACAATACTGAAAGCTATATTATATTACAATCATATTTTTTTATTTTTACAATCAGTATAGTAATATTCAGATTAACTCAGACCTTTATCCTCTAATTAAAAATAATTGATATAATTTTTTGATGACTTTTGGATGGTTAGCTGGATTAGCTGTGGGTTTTCTAGGTGAAAGAAAAAACAAAACCTAATCTCATTTTCAAGGTTTACTGACTAATCATGACAGGTTGTGGACGTGATATCATTACAGCATGAAATCCTATTGCTACACACTGTGAAATTTTAAAATATTTAGTTACTGAATATTTATCACATGATCACATTTCCTATACTAGCACATTAATTGTTGATAAACAGAGCAAAACTCTCCATACAGTATTGCCACCTGTGCTAAACGGAGTAATCAATGGATGCCAGAAGGCTTGTGCATAAAATCCCTATCTAATGCCTATTCATCCAATATCCCCAGACTAGTTTCTGGCTTGAGGCCTTCGTCAGTGAGGAGCTTTGGATCTGAGAGCACTGCATCTAGATCTTAGGATCTAATACAACCCTAGAGATAAAAGGTGGTTGCTAGAGGGTTGCATTAGATCCTAAGATCTAGATGCAGTGCTCTCAGATCCAAAGCTCCTCACTGACGAAGGCCACAAGCCAGAAACTAGTCTGGGGATATTGGATGAGTAGGCATTAGATAGGGATTTTATGCACAAGCCTTCTGGCATCCATTGATTACTCTGTTCAGCACAGGTGGCAATACTGTATGGAGAGTTTTGCTCTGTTTACGGAATATTTATTGTTAAACAGTTTTAAATTAATTCATTAAATACAATAAGCATTTTTATTCAGGGAAGCTACATGAAATACTTTTATTTATTTATTCATGAGTTTTTTTAATCATATAATAAATATTTATTTCTATTGTAATATTTTATTACTTTGTAATTACGAATTATAAATAATAGTTATCATTAAAGTTACAAAAGTTTCGCTTATAAAAATATCATCAACACTACTGCTATCTATCAAAACACAAGTCCTATGTATCAAACCAAATTCTTTTTCTAAGCCTTTCTATTTCTTAAAATAACAGTATATTTCTTAAGCTTATTAAACTTTTTTTTTTTTATCCTCCATTGTCACTTTCAATGCATCATTTCATAATCCCCTTACCTCAAAATATATCCCCAATCCAATAATCATTTTTCACTTGTTAATCTTTTCAATTTATTTATTTCATCCTTCTCCACGTCCAAATTTCTAAAGCTACCAAACATCCTCATATTTTTTAATTATTCATGTGCTAGACAAACAAAACAATCGACAAATTGTTTTCTGAAATCAAATGGATCACAAAATAATATATATTACTATTAAAATTCCATTTGGGTCATTATAATTTCATATTTGTTTGTAATTAATTCTGTCATCAGTTATCCAGCCTTTAAATATATAAATACATCGTCTTATTCTATAACAATCTTCTTAATGTTTTTATCTCACCTATCATAATTCTTTCACTTTATTTATATTTATTTCATTCTAAACCTGCTAATTCTATTAATTCTGCATAAGCAATTGTTAAATTGTTCTCACTATTTGCAAATAACTATTATTCCATCATTATCAAAATAATATTTATTTAATAACTTGTCTAAATATATGTTTAAAAAAAACAACAAGATTTAAACATCCCAGTTTCACAGCCTGTCTCTAATTATCTTTTTTTGTAAAAATTTTATTTAATAATCTTGCTAATATTTTGTGATTTCCTATTATATAGATTTTTTTCCATTCTTTCCCCTTTTGAAATATTAACTAAGTATATCAATTCAGTTCTTTACATGCCTAATCAAGATCGGTAAAACAATTTTTTTTTTTTCTAAATATTTTTTCCAACAATAGTTTTTATCATTAATTATTTCTCTTGTCCCTTCTTTCTAAAAATGTATATCTATATAATTTTTGTAACTCTCTTTAATTTTTATAGAAAAGTAAATTAGAAATGAAATTAAGAACAAACTAATAGATGACTTCTTGGTATTTGTCATACAAATGTTTTACTTATTTTATTTGCATAATTTCTTATTGTTTAATTTGTTGTAGTTTTAATAATATAATTCAGATCTATTCAAAATATTTACTTACATTTTTAATCCTGCACAGATTGAAATCAATAAAATTGCAGTATAGGGTGCATATATCCAAGAAATACATTCATTTTAGTATGTACTGAAATGTCAAAAAAAAAAAAAAAATCAAAACACTGCAAATTTGCATTCTTTATATAAACAAGGCAAAACTCTCCATACAGTAGTGCCACCCTGTGGCAACCAGAGTAATCAATGAATGCCAGAAGGCTTGTGCATAAAATCCCTATCTAATGCCTACTCATCTATTTGCCTTGTTTATAAACAATTATGTGCTAGTATAAGAGATGGTGATCATGTGATGCACTCATTATAATTATATAATAAAATAGGTATTTTTTTTTTGTATTTATTTTCAATTAAAATCTAGAAATTATTAAACAAAGAAATATAAAAATGCAAAAAATATAAAATCTTTTCAAATAACAGAAACATGGATATTATTAAAAAAATGCAACCAAAAAAAATGTCTTTGATAAACAGTTGTATCAGTCATTCATAAACACTTATTGATGTGCTCATAAATACTTTTCACAGTTACTCCAATACTGACTTTGATGTTTGTGTTGTCTTATTGAATATCATACACCCTAATGAAATGCATGTTATAACCAAACTGACAATGTAATTAACAGTCACATACAAACATACAGCTAGTCATAATCTTGAACTTATGACCCTGATATTTATAACACTATTTAAGAGTGCTTGTAGCTCTCAGATCAACTGCGATCTCTGCAATAATTAATTTAGTATATTTATCAAAAACAAAATATCAAATTAATCTTCAGCCTCTATCAGTCTATTAATCTGACATCTTCCAAATTTTATATGGTCAACAGCTAAAACTTATAGCATATGATTTGCATTTTATTTTCTATCATCATTGCATTAAGTTTTCCTTATTACCCAAATTAATCTGACGTTTAGTAACAAGCAACCATAAACAAGGAGAACTCAAAAACTGTTTTTTATATTTTTCATTTATGAAAATATTTGTTTTAATATATTTACATTAATTATGTCAGATGTAATACTAAATTGTTAATTGTTGTGGTTTTTTTTTACTGAGAAGGTTACAGCATTTTCTTTTTGGTTTAATTTATTATTATTTAAATAATATATATATAAAATAAAATACTTATTATAAAATAAATATTTTAATAAAAAATAAAGCAGTATAACTGTGATAATATGTATTACAAATAATTATAATAAAACCCATAAGTACTTTGTTGTTTTCATAACCTTCTTCAACTGAAAATCATTTAAATTTATAGGAAGTAAATTTGTCATCATATTATATCCCAAGAATCATTCATATTATTGAAACAGTTAAGGCTTTACTTCATTAGCATTTGAAATCAATTAATATATATATGTGCTCTGCGCACAGATAATGAAGCTATTAAACATAAATAAAATTATTAAAAGTTATCGCCAAGCACTTTCAGGACAGTTTAGTCCCATATTCTTAACCAAATACAAGTCGCCATGAATATGGAACTATAAACTGTCCCGAAAGTGCTTGGTCGTAACTTTTAATAATTTTATTTACGTTTAATAGCTTCATTATCTGTGCGCAGAGCACATATATATAAATTGATCCCAAGAATCATTAATTTTAATTTTAGACATTGTATATTAATTAAAGATATCTTATTTCTATTTATCAAAATAGCCTCTTCAATTTATTTTTCATTATGGTATTTCTCTTCATGAAAAATGTTAGTATTTTCCAGATTGCAATTGAAAAAACTCGCATGTTTTTTTTGTGATCAAAAACAAAAGATATTATTAGATCATTATTCTTATTTTTTATATGTTTATATAATAATTGATGGTTATTTAATTTTTTCTCAGTACTATACCTTGATTTACTTATATTGCATTTGCATGAAATTTGATACGTAATATTACTTTTTGTTTCAAAGGAATAATATTTTTTTAGAATTATTAACCAATTTCTTAACATTAGGTAGAACACAAAATAAAACTTTATAAATTCTCTTTATATTTTTAATAAATTTAGCTTGAGCAATTTGAAACATCTGGAGTAGATATCCATTTTTTATCATTAACTGTCTGCTCCTTTAAATTAGTATATTTTTTAGATTGACATTAAGTATTGCAAATTTATTTACTATTATACCCAACTTCAGTCAACCATTTTATAAATTTTTCTGTATGTTGTGATTTGTCACTTTTATAATGACATAATTTTCCATAGGTAAATAATTAAAAAAATATTATACTTTTGAAACAAAAAAAATATTGTATACTAAATTTCATGTAAATGTGAGGCTTTATACATAAGAGAATCAAGGTGTAGTATTGAGAAAATATTAAAATAACACCAACTGTTATGTATAAAAGTAAGAATAGTAATGATTTAATAACATCTGTTTTCTTTGATCACAAAAAAACGTGTGAGTTTATTTTCAATTTCGATCTGGAAAATACTAAGATTCTTCAAGAGGAGAGAAGCCATCATAAAAAAAAATTAAAGAGGTTATTTAGATAAACAGAAATAAGATATCTTTAATTAATAGACAATGTGCTAACATTAAAATTCACGAGTCTTGGGATATAGAATGATGCATTTATTTCCATTAAATTTAAATGGTTTTCAGTTGAAGAAAGTTATGAAAATAAGTAACAATAATTCTGTGTTATTATAGTTATTTATAATATATATTATCACCATTATACTTTATTATTTTATATGTTATAACCTCTGCTGTAGTTTACATGTGTAGCTTTTAAAAAAAAAAATGAATACAAAAAAATTATTTTGCATTTTAAAACTTTATAAAAGTTATTTATTTTAAATCAAATCATTGATGTATTAACAAATTGAAACACAAACTAATTTGTCAAAAATAAAAAAGTTTATTTCTTGGTATTTTAAAATAATGTTTCTTTTTTCAGCATTTATTTGAAGTTTTGAAACGTTATTTTTAGAAACAACCACATTATTTGGAAAATGTAGATGAATTAAATAATTTCAGTTATTTTTATTTCTTAGCTTTGGAGATATGGAATCATTTTTTTATATATCCTTATTAATCTTTTTGGTGTTATTATTTCGCATTTTGATATTCTTAATTTGACAATATTCTAAGTTTGTACTTTTCTGTACCAAAATTTTTATTCACTACAAAAATGCATTTAGAGTTAAATATTTTTTTGTAATCTAATACAAAATAGCAAATGGTGCTTCATATAACTTCTTTTAATATTTAATTGTGACTTAATGTGTTGCAATCACTTCTAAATTCAGCTTATCCTTTTGTTTTGGTTTGAGTTGAAAGTTTTCTGTAAAGGAGTTGTGACGATCTTAGTAAAGAATCTTGTATTGAGATGACAGAAGAATGATAAATCTATCATATCTAATATCTTATATTTTATCTTTTTTAAACATCAATTTTACGATTGTATTTTCCCAATCTTCTGATACATATTCATCATTTGGTGTATATCTTAGCTAACACTTTTCAATTTTTTTCTTTACTTCTTTTAAGTGATTGATAATAATTTCATCATTTTCTAGAACTTTTCTATTCTTCATAAATTTAATTGCATCTTTCGCCTCTTTATTTAAAATACTTGGACTTTTAAAAATTGGTGTTATAATTATTTTGGCCACTTTGTTTTTGTTTTTATTACTATATACTTTTTTGTAGAACTCTTTCATACATTTTTTTTAAAAATAATAGTGCAATCTTTTCTTCTTACTGCTGAAACACCTTTCTTTTCAATATTAAGTTGTTTTGTATTTTGAGATTGTTGTCTCTTCTATAATTTTTCTTGCTTTAATTTACAGTTATATTTTCTTTTCTCTTCTTTTTTTTTACATTATCAATAACTTTTTTATTTACCAGGTATTTGACTTTTTTAAATGGATCATTGTTAAATATTTATACATATATATTTATATAATAAGTGAAATAATGCTTAAAGCTAAATGGGTTTATATGTAACCATTAGAAACCAGTAACCACCTAAACATACCAATATAGATAATAATCAATATTTCATACTATTGTCAAGACAACCTCTCTCCTTTAATAATAAGAGTGGAAATCCACTCTTACTAATGGTCCAATGAATATATATTGTAACGATATATAAATATGCCATTACATTAATTTAAAATAAAAACTAAGTTCGCAAATAAAAATACATTTATTAAAAATCTAAAAGCTAAAATTAAAGAGTTGTTAAACGTATATATATTCGCACAGATGCAAAACTTTAAAAATAGTTTTTTTTAATAAATGAAAAAAGTGTTTGAACGTATATTTTTGTAAAAAGATTTATATATTTTTGTAAATGGAAATGATTGTTTTATAAATTAATTGAAAAGCAAACTAACCCTTGGGGCACTTAAAATAAATGAAATATAGATAAGAGAATAAAAAGAATTAGCTTGTCCAATATAGAAGCAGCAAATAAAGGCCCGGACCATAACGAAAAAATGGAACAGTGACGTTTTTGTTCGTGGAATCCATAGGAGGATTATAAAAGGAAAACGATTCAAATTAAGACAGTTTTTTCCTGACAGTTCCAACTTGATTTTGTGAGAAGAACGATAAGACGCACTTGTCGTTCTCTCTCACTTATTTTAAAAAATGAAATGACTGTGATACCAGAATGGAACCAGCTAAGGCTACCTCCAGAATATCAGACCGGTCTTCCATGAAAGTCTTCATGGGAATTGCCAACAGGAACCGGGAGCTCTTCTACTGTAAGCAATTGAACTGAACAATTTTAAAATCTGAAGTAATTAAGAACTTTAAAGATTTGATCAGTTAATCTAAATTTTAAAAAAGGAACTTTTCTCTGACTTATGTTTCAAATTAATTATAAATGTTTAATTTTTACATATTTGTTTGCTAAAAAATCATTTCCATTTTTTTTTTAATTATTATTTTTATTTGTATTAATATTTATCGTTTAAATTATTAAATGCATTAAATTTCAATTGGGCATAGATGCTTGCATGGATTTGTTCATGTTTAATTACGTTTTTGTTTTCATATATGATTAAAATATATAGACATTCGGTAAATAATGATATCTTACGGTGAATATCTAAAATGTATTTATTCGGATGTCTTTTTAGTTATTGGTGTTAATGCGGCATCTTATGATGAATGCCATTGGGTTTCTTGTGAATTCCCTCATGCAATTACATCAATGACTTTATATTTTGATCATTTATGTTTATTTTGAAATGTTTTTGAGTGTGTAATCTGTGTAGTCGATCTATGCTCAACATTAAAAAACAAACTTCTATAAATCCATCTGTGGGAATTTAAATAAATGTTAAATTTAAGTCGGGCATGAATGGCTATATAGATTTGTAAAGTTATATTAAGGGAGGGTAATCTTAGGTTATTTGTTTCGTAGTTGAATTAGGTCAATGGATTGGATATATTGGTGTAATTAGTAGATGTAGTATGAGGTTCGCTATGGGCAGAATCGCTGTATATGCCGCACAAAACCTTTTTGCCTATGGATGGATTGTAAGTCGGCAAAAAGGGCCGTGGTTCCTTCCTATGGAGTTTTTATTTTATTGTTCTTCTTGCCATACAGATGTAACATTCCTGTATTGGACAAGAGTCAATGTCTTCTCTAACTATACTGTTCAGATGTCCATTCCTGACAGTATAGTATATTGTGCTGTTGTATTTTCATGCTACATTGAATACATCAATGTATCAGATGGATTGATGCCGGTTTGACTGTGAACTTTTGGCCTAAGGTTAAATAAGGTATAGAATATTTTCTTTTCAAATGCAAATCTATGTAGTTTATTCATACGTGACAATCTTAAAATAAATATAAATTTCATCTGTGTAGATGATTTAAAAGTTTAAAATAATAATTTAAATTAAAAGTTATATTAAAATCTAAAATAATGTTATTCCTCAAAATTTAAAATGATTCAAAATTTATATGTGCGTAAATAAATGTTTGTGTGTTAATTACTGGCAGTGGCTTATTTTATTTTTTTTATATATATTTTAGATAAGAATTTATTATAAATTATAAATCTCTGCTATTCCACTGAGCTAGTGACAATGGGCTAACGATCGGAATCAACAATATAAAGTGGGATTTTAACTTGCCGTATCTGCCTACTTTATAAATTTTTCTAGGTTCAAATGCCTAGATGGCGCCCTTGTAGTGCAGATTACGGTAAGATTCATCACTTATTTCTTCCGGATCGTTATAATTGGCTCCCAAGTGGGGCTGATTTTTAATAAACCACCAGTACCCTGAGAATTTTAAAGATAAATCATGCCTGTAATATTTTGTCTGAAATATGTATAAATATATTTTTTGTATTAATGTAAAGTTATACTTTGAATTTTGTTTTAAAGGTACTGCCAGTAAGAAAAATTGTGCATATGTAAAAATAAATGCGAGGAATAAAACATAATAATAAATATAAATCATAATTTTTCTTTTTTTAAAAAAAAAGTCTTGTTTAAATTAAAATCTAATCGTTCAACTTGCTTAAGTAATAGTTAAAAGTAGAAGAAAAGAAATTTGGAAGGGAGGGTGCAGAAATTTAGCTGGTAGAAAGGAATCAACACAACATTTTTTTATCATTATATTTGTGTGTAATTACTGTTTTGTCTTTTAAAAAAAAAAAAAGTTTTGTCCTTTTGAAATTTTCATATATAATCAATTTGTGTAACGTAATTACTAACACTAAGTAAATTCTTTTTTTTTTTTTTAATGTTTTTGTTTTTTGAGGAAGTTTACTGATATGTAACGATATATAAATATGCCATTACATTAATTTAAAATAAAAACTTTTAAGTTCGCAAATAAAAATAAATTTATTAAAAGCTAAAATTAAAGAGTTGTTAAACGTATATATATTCGCACAGATGCAAAACTTTAAAAATATTTTTTTTTTTAATAAATGAAAAAAGTGTTTGAATGTATATTTTTGTAAAAAGATTTATATATTTTTGTAAATGGAAATGATTGTTTTATAAATTAATTGAAAAGCAAACTAACCCTTGGGGCACTTAAAATAAATGAAATATAGATAAGAGAATAAAAAGAATTAGCTTGTCCAATATAGAAGCAGCAAATAAAGGCCCGGACCATAACGAAAAAATGGAACAGTGACGTTTTTGTTCGTGGAATCCATAGGAGGATTATAAAAGGAAAACGATTCAAATTAAGACAGTTTTTTCCTGACAGTTCCAACTTGATTTTGTGAGAAGAACGATAAGACGCACTTGTCGTTCTCTCTCACTTATTTTAAAAAATGAAATGACTGTGATACCAGAATGGAACCAGCTAAGGCTACCTCCAGAATATCAGACCGGTCTTCCATGAAAGTCTTCATGGGAATTGCCAACAGGAACCGGGAGCTCTTCTACTGTAAGCAATTGAACTGAACAATTTTAAAATCTGAAGTAATTAAGAACTTTAAAGATTTGATCAGTTAATCTAAATTTTAAAAAAGGAACTTTTCTCTGACTTATGTTTCAAATTAATTATAAATGTTTAATTTTTACATATTTGTTTGCTAAAAAAATCATTTCCATTTTTTTTTTTAATTATTATTTTTATTTGTATTAATATTTATCGTTTAAATTATTAAATGCATTAAATTTCAATTGGGCATAGACGCTTGCATGGATTCGTTCACGTTTAATTACGTTTTTGTTTTCATATATGATTAAAATATATAGACATTCGGTAAATAATGATATCTTATGGTGAATATCTAAAATGTATTTATTCGGATGTCTTTTTAGTTATTGGTGTTAATGCGGCATCTTATGATGAATGCCATTGGGTTTCTTGTGAATTCCCTCATGCAATTACATCAATGACTTTATATTTTGATCATTTATGTTTATTTTGAAATGTTTTTGAGCATGTAATCTGTGTAGTCGATCTATGCTCAACATTAAAAAAAAAAATTTTATAAATCCATCTGTGCGAATTTAAATAAATGTTAAATTTAAGTCGGGCATGAATGGCTATATAGATTTGTAAAGTTATATTAAGGGAGGGTAATCTTAGCTTATTCGTTTCGTAGTTGAATTAGGTCAATGGATTGGATATATTGGTGTAATTAGTAGATGTAGTATGAGGTTCGCTATGGGCAGAATCGCTGTATATGCCACACAAAACCTTTTTGCCTATGGATGGATTGTAAGTCGGCAAAAAGGACCACGGTCCCTTCCTATGGAGTTTTTATTTTATTGTTCTTCTTGCCATACAGATGTAACATTCCTGTATTGGACAAGAGTCAATGTCTTCTCTAACTATACTGTTCAGATGTCCATTCCTGACAGTATAGTATATTGTGCTGTTGTATTTTTATGCTACATTGAATACATCAATGTATCAGATGGATTGACGCCGGTTTGACTGCGAACTTTTGGCCTAAGGTTAAATAAGGTATAGAATATTTTCTTTTCAAATGCAAATCTATGTAGTTTATTCATACGTGACAATCTTAAAATAAATATAAATTTCATCTGTGTAGATGATTTAAAAGTTTAAAATAATAATTTAAATTAAAAGTTATATTAAAATCTAAAATAATGTTATTCCTCAAAATTTAAAATGATTCAAAATTTATATGTGTGTAAATAAATGTTTGTGTGTTAATTACTGGCAGTGGCTTTTATTTTTTTATATATTTTAGATAAAAATTTAATTATAAATTATTATCTCTGCTTCTCCACTGAGCTAGTGACAATGGGCTAACGGTCGGAATCAAAATATAAGTTGTGGATCTTAACTTACGTATCTGCCTACTTTATAAATTTTCTAGGTTCAAATGCCTAGTGGCGCCCTGTAGTGCAGATTACGTTAAGTCAGCCCTATATTCCGGATCGTTATAATATGGACCATTAGTAAAAGTGGATGTCCACTCTTGCTATTAAAAGGTGAGAGGTTGCCTTGACAACAGTGAGAAATATTGATTACTATCTATATTGTGAATGTTTAGGTGGTGACTGGTTGGTTTCTAATGGTTATATATATATCTTTTTCTTTGTGCATTCCGTATTTCACTTGAAAATATACTGAAGAATTCTGTTTCTTTTTTTTTGTACTGGGTTATCTATTGTAGTTCATCTTAGTAGAACATTAATTATCTTTTTATTGAATTTATTCAAGTCTGAGCCATTATTGAAATCTGTTAATATTATAAAACTATTTTCAAATTTTAATTCATTGGAATTTTTATTGAAGATTAGGAATTTATAAACGTAGAATTTTACTATATAGTTTAACAGTTTAAAAATGTTTTTCAGATGAAAGATAAAATTAAAGATGATTTTGATGTGATTAAAATTTAGCTGATAATTCTCAAAAAATAAGTTAAAATTTTTTGAAAATAATTGTATTTGAAAGAAATAAAATTATTCAAAATTATTAATAGATTTCATGATTTAGGAAAAAATATATGTATTTGGGAGATAGTTTACAGTAGATGTCAATAATTTAGAAAAAAAAATGAACAGATTGTGCTTAATGTGAATTACAAAATTTGTTTGTAAGTTTTGGTTTCAGTTGTTTGAAATATATACATACATATACATATATATAAGCAAGTTACATAATTTTTAACTTGTTTTGTTTATCATAAATGTGCCCTTGAAGGTTTTTGCAATGATATATATTGCAGAGACGTGAAACTGAACTGATTTCAGACCCATATAGTTATGTAGTTTGTTAAGCTGGATTTGAAGACATTACGTGTCTGATAAATTTCATGCTTTTAAACTGATAGAAACATGTTTGATAAATGCTGATTTTAGAGTTAGTATTTAGATCTAGTTTCTAGTCTCCCTACCCTTCACTGACGTGAGCCAACTAGCTCAAAAGCAGCTGCTCTGGAGGTGGAGACAACGAAAGAGATATTGAATTCTATTTCTCTTGGCGTTTATGTAAACAAAAGCTTGTTAGGGGTTATTGGTAAAGCTTCATCTAGTGATCATAAAATGAAGCTAAAAGCAAGTTCTGAAATTTATAACTTGTTTTGTTTATCACACATATCTATATATATATAAATAAGCAGGTATGTATCTGTTATTGGTATTAATAGTTCTTTGGCATAATAATTCTATATAATCTTATATTAATCTTTCCTTACTATTACTGAAATTTTTTTTTATATTCATGTGAGTTCAAGGGGCGGAGGAATAAATATTAGTACTTTTGAAAAGTTTGCACCCTTTATTACACTAAAATACTAAAATCAATGAATTAAATTTTTGTATTTGTTATAGGTGATTGTACGGGATGTAAATATAGTATTGACACCTGCTCATATTAAAGCATATGTGATTATGACTCTACAGGGATTAGAGTATCTTCATAATAACTGGATTTTGCATAGGGTAAGTCATAATGGGTAGTGAATATATATATATAAATGAATTTTGGATAAAATTAACTTCAATAAAATATATTGTTAGTTTATTTACATAAAATGATAAAATACCTGGACTTATACCTATAGATTTTTTTTATTTCTTTTTGTATAGGATCTGAAACCAAATAATTTATTAATAGATGATAAAGGTGTATTAAAAATAGGAGATTTTGGTTTAGCTAGATTTTTTGGATCACCTGGAAGACTTTATACTCATCAGGTTGTTACACGGTAAGATTCTTTATTTTATTAAAATATATTTATTGATATATCTTCTATTATTCTAATTATATATGTGTGTGTCTATGAATATTGTTTTGGAATTTTTTCATTTTCAGCATTGTTTATTGCTATATCATTGATTCAGTTTGATCTCACCATTGTATGTGTAGTAAGTGTTACTATGGTAACACTAGCATCAATGGTGAACAGACTGCAGATCATCTGTCATATCATTTAGAAGAGATTGCATTAAAAGAGAGGAGATGCAGCGGATGATTGGAAATTTTTTTGTTTTGAATGCATATATTTGTAAAATATTGAAGATTGCTATTTTAGTATATTATTAATGAAATTGGTTCTTCTTAGAATCGCCATTTTCTTATTAATTGTTTTCTAGTATGTATCATAATATGATAAAATTTCTGTCTTGGAAAATTTTGCATCATGGCTTGTAATCCGACGATATAGAGTGGTTGCTGCTGATCATTACTTCACCATATCTAACATCTTCATTTAACAATTAATAGCGATTCAAGTACTGATGCAAGCCAATAAACATCACATGATCACCATTTCTTATGCTTGCTTTTGACTGTTATTAAAACAGGCAAACCAAAATGTATAGGTACTGAACTGAGTTCAGACCTATATGACTATATAAGCTGATGACTTTGGATTGAAAATTTTTTACATACATTGAGATTAAAAATTGATGAGGTGTTTGTTTGGATCTATAACTTTGTACAGGTGAAAAAGATGAGGATTTTGAAATTATGGTTCCATATATTTCATATTTCACTGCAACATTTTAAATGTGAATGTTGATTTTACTCCAAGATTTTTTAATTTTATTTATACTTATAGAAACATTTATCTGTAAATATATGTTCTGTTTTCTTTTGATATTTCTGTAATTAACTTAGTCTAGTGAACAAATAATCCCTCATTATATAATCAAACAAATAATATAGAAATAAAACAAATAAACCTATTCCATGTATTCAAGAATTCTTTTATAAAAATTTGTAAAAATGTTAAAAGATATTTGATTTTGTTTAAATGTTTCTGTTTTTCAAAGTTTTTAAGAATTTTATTTAGAAACATACTAACAATACAATAATTTAGCTACATCGCAAAACCAAAATTTTATACTAATTTTTTTCCAATAGTAGTAATTATAAATGAAAAATATAGAGCTAAGTAGTAAAAAAATATATATTTATGAAAAATAATTGGAAAACAACCTGCAGGCAAATAAAAATAGAAATCTTAAGCAGTCAGTATTCATTTTAAGTAGTAAATAGAACAGGAAGGAAGCTATTCTTTCTTTACTAACCAAATAAAAAATTTTCAGCTAAAATGATTTTCTGTCATATATAACTTTAATTCCAACCAACTTGCATTTAAGATTTATATACACTAGAGAAATGTATATGATCGGAAGATAGTTTGCAGTATGATAAATTTTAAATAGTATGCTTTCAAATTTGGAATATATACATTTATATAAAGAATCTTGCTATGTAGTGCATCCAATAATTATTCTTAAGACAAGTTCGAATCTCTGTTGATAAAATGAAATAAGATTTTTCTTTCAGATTGTCAACTTCATTGACTATCTAATATTGATCAGTAAATAAGTATGACAATTTTTTGCCGTTAAATTATTCCAGTGAAATTCATTTGATTTTCATACTGATAATCTAAGTCATTGTAATTATTTTCTTTCCCTTATTATTTCTAATTAAGACTATCACTTCACTTCTGTTTATACTTGATATCTGCATCCTTATATAAAAATTTTTGCTTTTCCTATGCTCTTTCACTGTATTTATTATTAACACAATATTTACTACTGTTCTGATAGTCATTATTTTACAATTCATTTTATTTATTATTATTTTCTAATAAATGTTAATAGGCAATCTCCTTTTTCCACAGGGAGCAAACATTTACTCAAAGTAGTTAACTCTAATTTGTTAATCCCTATAATAATGGGATTAATTATGACAAACATTTACAAAAAAACAATATATTTATTGTTTAAGTCTTTTAGTTATACATAAAAATGTTGTTTAAATTATTACTATTACATAGATGTTTTAACTGTGTATATATATTGTAATTGTTTAAATTATTATTACTATTACATTAGATGTTTTAACTGTATATATATATTGTAATGGTATATAATATGCCGTTACATTAATTTAAAATTAGAATAAAAACTTTTTTAAGTTCGTAAATAAAACAATAAAAGCTAAAATTAAAAAGAGTTGTTCAATGTATGTATATATATTTGCACAGATGCAAAACTTTAAAAGTATTTCTTTTTTAAATAAAAAAAAAGTATTTGAACGTACTTTTTTATAAAAAAAGATAAAAGATCTAAATATAAAATATTTTAGAAAAAAGTAACGTAAGTAAAAATAGAAACAGGTATTAATTAATTTTTGAATGTTATTAATTATCGAAAAGCAAACTAGCCCTTGGGGATCTTATATAATTAAAAAGTCAGATGAAAGATATAGATAAAAATTAAATATTGTTTCCCGCTCTGAAGCAGAATGTCCAATAGAAGCAGAAAACCAGCTCTCAGACCCCATGAAAATGATTGATTGTTCAGTGAATCCAGACGATGTGTATAAAAAGAAAAATATTGAAATTAAGGACAGTTCCAGCTTGATTTTGTGAGATGGGCAATAAGACACACTTGTCACCCTCTCTCACTTATTTCAAATGAAATAACTGATGAATTATGAATGGTACTGTTGCAGACCCGAATCATACGGATTCTGCAATAAAATAAAATAATGCCAGGATTGAACCAGCTAAGGCCACCTTCAGATAGACCAGTCTTCAAATAAAGACTTCATGGGAATTGACACTTGGAACCGGGACTCTTCTACTGTAAGAGATATAACTGAAAAAATAAAAATAAAAAAATAATTAAGAACTTTCAAGATTTGACAAGCTAAACCTAAATTTTTAAAATGAACTTTAATCTGACTTTTCAAATCAATTATTAATGTTTAATTTTTATACTTTTGAGTTTGCTGACTTAATCATTTCCATTTTTTTTTGTTTTAATATTTATTGACTAAATTATTTAAATGCATTAAATTTAAGTTGGGTATAGATGACTGCATAGATTCGTTAACGTTTATGTTTTTATTTTCATATTTGATTAAAATATATAGATATTCGGTAAATATGATATCTCACGTTGAGTATCTAAAAATGTATTTATTCGAATGTCTTTTAAGTTATTGGTGTCAATGCGGCATCTTATGATGAATGCCATTGGGTTTTTTGTAAATTTCCCTCTGCAATTCCATCAATGACTTTATATTTTGATCGTTTATGTTTATTTTGAAATGTTTTTGACTGAGTAATCTATGTAGCCTATCTATATTCAACACTCTAAAGTAAAATTCATTAAAATGTCCATCTGTGCGAACTGTTTAAAATAGTTTAAATTTAAAAATTAATATTAAAATCTAAATAAATTTTATTCCTCAATTTTATTTATATGTGCGATAATAAATATTTGTGTGTTAATTACTGGCAGTGGCTTCTTTTATTTTTGTTAATATTGAAAAGATATTTTAAGAATTTATATTTTAAATCTCTGCGTCTCCATGAGCTAGTGACTATGGGCTGATGGTTGGAATAAAATATATATAAAAAAATTTTTTCTTAACTTACGTATCTGCCTACTATATAAATTTTCCAGGTTCAAATGGCCTTGGGGCGCCCTGTATGGCAGATACGGTAAGACTCAAATTATCCGACCATTATAATATATATATATATTGTAATGGTAACTGTCAATATAAGCAGAAACAGTAAAATGTACAAGTAAAATAATATGAGATTAATAGTTGATTAATTAAAGTTCATTCTTCATACAAATGTTCATTTGCTTTAACTACCATACACTTCAAATGTTACACATCGGAAAGCACAGAGCTATGGGGGGGGTATTCTACGTGTCATGTGTATGGCATTAATTATATATATTTTATCAGCAAGTGTTATGCATAAGATAAAAGTATTGCAGTATGCTAATTCAATATAATTAATTAGTGCATTTTATGAAATAGCAAAGTATTTAATTCTATACTTGCTTCAGTAAATGCATGAAATAACAATGAACTTTGTAAATAAGGAAATAATTTATTAATGACAAAATAAAATAATAAATCAATAAATATATAATAAAATAAACCATTAAAAATTTCTTTGGGAGATTTTCTTTCTTGAGTACTTTTCAAGTCAGAAATTATAATAAAAATTCAAATGCTTTATCTCTTTATAATTTTACATGATAACTTCTCACATAAAGAAAAAAAAGAATTATTGTTTATTACTAGATAGCTAGTAATAGTTTCATTTACTTTATTATTAGAAATTATGATGCAGTTTTGCTATAAATAATTTAAGTTCAAATATTATATAGTTCCTTCATGAATAAAAAAATAATGTCATTTTTGAAAATTCCAAAATAGTTTTCATTCTTTAGTTTTTTTAAAAGTTCAATATTTTTTTTATTTATTTGTCCTGAATATTCACAAAGAAAAAAAAAAACAATATCAAAGCATTAAAAGTTTTGGCTTTAGAATATCTTACTGCAATCTTGAAGGTCTTTTTCTGCCTTTCGGTATTAAGTAAAATGTTAAAGGCAATTACACAAGGTGTTAGTATCCTTATTTCTTCTCTGACAATCCATTTGCAGAGTTCCATTTATTAATAACAGTTTTTTAACTGGTTGATAAGGAAAATAGTTTGGGCAATTGCATTAGAGTAGGAACCAATGATCTATTTTCTTTAAATTAGCACGTCTTCTATATGAGTCTGAGTAAAAAGAGTATTTCCATCACTTTAAGTAAATTGAAATATTTGTAAATCTACACCTCTGGTATATTTTCTTTTCTTTTTACTTGATAAATAATTTATTTTGCTTTTTTTTTCTTCTCTATTTCAAAAAAGAATGGGAGAGAGGGAGAGTAAAAAAATCATCTCATTTTAATATTTTTTTCAACTTCATTTACAGATCAAAGCATTAACTGTATTTACAACTTTTTGGGGGGTCATCTTTGTAATGAATTTAAAGTATTTTATTTTTAACAATGGGAAAATTAACTCAATGAAATATATCACATTATTTTCCAAAAATGTAATGATGTAACTTGGCATTGCCAATATAACTGTTTCAATATATATATATTTAGATACAAAAAACACACCTATAATTACCTTTGATATATATATATTAATTAGTATATATTAATTAGTATTACTAGCACTAGCTTCTCTCTATAGGTAAAAACAAAGTTAATATTTTGTTAATAGTTCACTGCAAATAAAGACTGTCTAACAATTCTTCATGTTTTTAACTATTAGTTAAGAATGACTAGATACTTATTTATCAACAAATATTGAGTGGTTAGCTGAATTGACTATCTGACAGATTTTATTGGAACCTGAAAAAATTTTCAAGTTTATTTGACCTGGATTTGAATCCTGATTATAGGAATGTCAAGCAAATACATTAACATTATACCATGATATCTTTTTGTCTTTATATATATATATACACACATACAGTACAAATTTTTATTGTTTGATATTTACCAAAAACTTTATTAGATAATTTTTTTTCCCTGTTTTTACAACTGCATATTTGTGTACAATATTGTGAGAAGTAATTATTATATAAATTAGTGACTTACTCTTGCTTTACTCGTGAAATAAATATTATAAAACCAAGTATTACACAACTAATAACTTATTTTTTTGTATAAGATAGTGGGTAATCTTTTTCTTCATTCCTAATCAATTGTGTACATATTGATATAGTTTATAGCCACTAGATAGCAATATCAACAAATTTTCATGATGGCTTTTTAATAATTGTCTTTCATTCCGGAAAACAATACTATTAAAAACATTTATGCAGATTGTGTACATATAAAATAAATGCATATTTAAAATTCAATTTTTATTTCACATATAGACAAATTTTAGTAGTTATATAAATATATGTTATAGTGATATTAGCGATTAAGCCAAGCTCTTATTTCCACACACTTAAGCTTTGCCCATACATAAACGTTTGGGTCGAAAGAATGGGGAATTCATTCCATTCTTTCTAAAATACTATATCTCGTGTCTGGAAAAATTGAGAATATTCATTTATAATTTATCTTTAAAGCACATGTGCATTGGCTTATTCGCTAATATCACTATTACATAAAAAACATAGCGCATATAAAATAATATCTCTTAAATATATGTTATAAATTAGCAAAACATTTTTAACATCTGCAACTAAAGGTTTTATTATTTTCTTCATATGGTTTACTTTCTCTTTTGAGCATGCTTTTATTTACAGATGTTAAAAATGTTTTGCTAATTTATTACATAAACAAATGAAAAGGAAAAAGTAATATAAATATATATCAATAATATATATGAGCATGCTTATTAATGATGTATGTTTTACTAGATGGTATAGGTCGCCTGAATTATTATTTGGTGCAAAAAATTATGGAACAGGTGTTGATATTTGGGCTGTTGGTTGTATCCTAGCAGAATTATTATTAAGGGTAAGAGTAGTAAAGTTATTCTATTTTTATATTATTTAAAAGTATTTTTTAGTTATAAAAATGTAAAAGTTTGTTTTTCCCTGCATTTTAATGGTATAAGAATTCTAAAACTGAGTTTCTGGAATAAATTATAAGAATGGAAAGTCATGGTGAATTATCATTAAGAATAATTGCTTAGCTAATTACTTACCTAGCTTGATTCGATGATTTTAAAGATTTTAAGATTGTGATAGGATGATAAACATTTAGGAAAAAATTTTTGCCCATATATTTCTCTTCTTTGAATATCCTAATAGTGGTCATTTGTTTTAAGAATTTAATTTCAAAGATGTACTCTTATATCAAAATAAGTTTCTGAGTTCTGATTTAAAAGACATAAATGTGAGGAAAAATAGATTTTTACTATCAGTTAAAAACTTTGCTTTGTCAGTGTCCAATGTAATTAAATTGCATAGTTGTGGAGTGTGATCTATATTTTATAAACTGTATTGGAATTGTTAAATATAGCTAATGAATTGATATTATTTATATGTTTTTATATATAATAATGTGAAATCAGTCATTGTTTTGTCATGGAAATTATTTGTAATTTAAAAATAGCAGATGCTATTAATGTCTTATGATTATAACATCTCCATATTTCAGAATATTGAGCAGTCCAAAGTAAGATCAGATTATGATTACATATATATAAATACTGATTTGCATATTAACATTTCTAAATGTGAATAATACATAGAGACAATATGTTTACAGACATTTATATGCTTTGTGAATAAATTGTTTCACAGACTGACTAGTCTTACCTGCTGGATTGGAATACTTCCCATTAAATGATAATATAATCACTATGATAATATATGCAAGAAAGAAAGTAATTATTTTTCTAATAAATCATCTTCACAATATTACATATTATATATATATAATAAAAAACACCAATTACTTCTCTATAAAGCTGCTTTAATGTTTCAACCAGCAGATTGGTTTTCATCAGAAAAACAGTCTGGTTGAAATATTAAAGCAATTTTATAGAAAAGTAATTGTGTGTTTTTCATTATGTTTTTATTTTACCTTTAGTTAGTTCGTATATTTATTATATATATATATGCAAGGAAATCAAGTCATACACCACGTGACTTAATTTAATAAACTTGTACTACAAATGTTATATAATGAGCATGAATAAGCTCTTAACAAGCTTCTTCGAATATCCCTTGATCCAGACTGGTTTTTAGCTGTTGGTTGTCATCAGTGAGGCACTAGGATGTTCAGACATTAGACCTAAAAATATTAGCTTAAGCCCAGCATTTATCTAATAGTTAACTATTAAGTAGAAATTCAACTATCTAACTTAAATAACCATATAGAACTGAACTAAGTTCAGATACACCATATAATAACTTTAGCAATATAACATTGTCAAAGCCTCAAGAAATGCTTGTTAAGAGCTATTTATATTCATTAGATATCATTTGTAGTACAAGCTTATTAAGTTAAGTCATGTGATTTATGACTTGATTTCCTTGCAATTATAGTTTTGCTCTTTGAGTCTTTGCGATGTTATATTGCTAAAGCTGTTAATATATGGTGTATCTGAACTTTGTTCAGTCCCGTATGACTATTTAAGTTAGATAGTTGGATTTGAAGGTATATAGATGTCTGAAAATTTCAGATTTTCTACTTAATAGTTAACTATTAGATAAATGTTGTGCTTAAGCTGGTATTTTTTGATCTAATGTTTAAATATCCCACACCTCACTGATGAGAGCTAACAGCTAGAAACCGGTCTAGGGATAGGAATATTTGGAAAAGCTTGTTAAGAGCTATTCACGCTCATTATATAACATATATATATATATTAATTTTAATATTCTCATGGATAAAATATGAATTCATAGTATTATTTCCAGGAACTTCCATGTAATAAAAATATTTCTCAGAACATCTTTCTCAAATTATAAGAATGTGTGTGGTGAGATTTAAAATCGTTTTTTTTTCCTGTGTTATTTTCTTCTCATTCTCAAATTCTAATGGTTGAGAAGTTTTAAAAAATATTTTATCCTCCAATATTACATTTAAAAAAAAGTGTAGTATTTCCATGCCCTAAAGATAAAATTCCTTTGGAATATCATAGTGTATATGAAATTCCATGTGGAGTTTGTTTACATTCATACATTGGCCAGACCAATTGTAGAATAAATATAAGAAAAGAATAAAACATTTTGGCAATTAAAGAAAAATCTAATTCATCAGCCATTTATTCACACAATGACATCAGTTATAATGAAACACATATTCTGGCAAAAATTGAACAATATAATCAGAGATTGCTAAGGTAAACTATAGAAATTTTTAAAAGGACCAAGAGAATAAATGAAAAGTGTGAATTAAAGAAAAATAACAATATTTGGAAAAAGCTATTGGAGAATAAAATATTTTTTAAAACTTCTCAACCAATAGAATTTGAGAATGAGGAGAAAATAGCAAAGAAAAAATAACAATTTTAAATCTCACCACATACATTCTTACACAGAGGCTCAACTCTCCATACAGCAGTGTCACCAGTGCAAATCAGAGTAATTAATGGATGCAAGAATGTTTGTGCATAACATCCCTATCTAGGGCCTACTCATCCAATATCCCCAGATTAGTTTCCAGCTTGTGGCTTTCATCAGTGAGTAGCCTTGGATCTGAGAGCACTGTACCTAGATCCAGATCTCCTCACTGATGATATTGGATGAGCAGGCACTAGATAGAGATTTTATGCACAAACTTTCTTGCATCCATTGATTACTCTGGCTTGCAGTGGCGGCACTACTGTATGGAGAATTGAGCCTCTATGTAAACAGTTTGTGTAGGTACAAGAAATGATGATCATGTGATGTTTAGTGGTGACATACATTCTTATGATTCGAGAAAGAAGAAACTCTGAGGAAAGTATTTGTTATTGTACTGAAATGTCAGTTATTTAGCTATTATATTACACAGAAGCTCCCAGAAATAATACTATGAATTCATATATATATATTTGATAAAGGATAGAAATAAAAAGATTATATCCAAGTAAATAGAGATAACTAACTTTTGATCTTGCCAGGAAACCATCAATTATTACTTGACAATGTTGAGGCTAATCAAGCTTTTTTCTATTAACTATAGCCCTTTTGTTTTGGGTTTTAGTGAAATAAAAGGGTTCTCTTTTACTTCAAACCGAAGTTTTTAAAAGGATTTAAATCCAGAAAGCTATTTTTTATAAATGTGAGAATGAAAAAAAACTAACATCTTCCTTGATATCCTGCAAATAATAATTAATCTTTCCATTTTTACATTACAAAAACCCAAATCAAAAAGAGTTGTTGTAATAAGTTAATAGAGAGAAATTGTTTAGCCTTAGAATTGTCAATTAATAATTGATGGTAACCTGGCAACATTAAAAGTTAAAATCATCTCTGTTTATAATTTTTTTATTCTTTATATAATCTCTTTATTCTTTATCAAATTAAAAATCCATGAAAATATTCAATTCAGCATATATATATATATATTCGTTAAATAAGTGATATCACCTGATTGCTAACTTCATCTTAATAACAGTCATCTATTTTTTCATCATTTGTAGAGCTATTCGTCATCATCATCATCAACCATTATCAATCCACTGCAGGATGAAGGTCTCTCCAAGTTTAATCCATCTTCTTTGATCTTTAGCTTCTCTTCTCCACATCATCCCTGCACACTTTCTTATTTCATCCATCCATCTCACATGTGGTCTCTTTCTGTGTCTTTTACAATCTCTTAGAATCCAGTTTAAATTTCAATTGTCCATCTATTATCATCTCTTGTAGCAATATGTCCAGCCCAACTCCACTTCAGTCTTTTAATTTTTTCAATGAGGTCATTAACACCTGTTTGTTCTCTTACCCATACATTACGTTTTCGATCTCTTCTTGTTACTCTCAACATACATCTCTCCATACTTCTTTGAGTGGTCTGAAGTCTCTGTATTGCTCTTCTATTAAGTGTCCAAGTCTCAGATCCATAAGTAAGAACTTGTAAAACACATTTGTTAAAAACCTTTCTTTTCAAATACATAGGCATATTTCCTTTTAGTATCAAGTTATTTCTACCAAAAGCACTCCAACCAAGTTTAATTCTATGATTAATTTCCTCCATTATGTTTCCATCTGTATTAATAATCTGACCAAGGTATTTATAATTGTTAACTTCTTCTAATTCATCATAATCAATCTCTATTTTCATATTTTGAGCAAATCGATTAAACATTACTTTAGTCTTTTTAACATTTATCTTTAGTCCTACTTTCCTACTTTCATCTGATAACTCTTGCAATATTTTCTGCAGCTCTGAAGCATTATTTGCGAAGACAACTTCATCATATGTGAAATCTAAATGACTTAAATAATCTCCATTTACTTTCACTCCTTTAGTTTCCCATTTTAATCCACAAAATACTTCTTGCAGCACTGCTGTAAAAAGATTTGGAGATATGGAGTCACCTTGTCTTACACATTTCTCAATGTTGACTTTCCCAGTATCATTATATAATCTAATTGTTGCTGTTGCATTTTTATAAATATTCTTTAAAATATGACAATATCCTGGATCTATACCTTGATGATCCAATGCTTTAATCACTGAAGAAATGTGTATAGAATCAAATGACTTTTCATAATCTACAAATTCAAAACATAATGACAACTCATATTCATTTGTTTTTTCTATAACTTCTCTCAATACCTGGATATGATCTACTGTACTAAAACCACTTTTAAATCCAGCTTATTCTCTTGGTTGGTGGAAATCCAATGTTCTCTGTAGACGAGTTGTAATTATCTTGGTAAAAATTTTATATAAAACTGATAAAAGGCTGATAGGTCTGTAATTTCTAATATCTTCTTTATCACCTTTTTTAAATATTAATATTATTACTTCATTCTTCCAATTATCTGGTACATCTTTATTATTTAGACATTTGGTATATAACTTTGCTAAAAAAAATTATATTTCTTCACCTGCTTCTTTTAATATATCAATTATAATTCCATCATTACCTGGAGCCTTTCCTTTCTTCATACATTTAATTGTGTGTCTCACTTCTTCATTTAAAATTCTGGGCAATTCAGAAGATGTAATAGATATAGGAGGTACTTGTTTTTTATTACTATATAATTCTTAATAAAAATCTTCTACCAATTTCATGATGTCATCTCTTTTGTTAGTAATAATTCTATCTTTTCTTCTTATTGCAGATATAAATTTCCCACCAATACCAAAATGTTGTTTTACATTCTTGAGACTTTTATTTTCTTCTACAGCTTTTCTTGCTAGTTCACAGTTATACTTTCTTATATCATTTTCAACTCTTTTCCGCACCATTTTACAAAATTCGAGATATTCAGTTCTTTTTAATGCATTATTTTTGTATATCTTCATATTCCTTCTTTTCTTTATAAATTCTCTAGTCTCAGTAGAAATTTTATTGGTTAATTGCTGTTTTTTTTTACCAGCTATCTTTGTTGCAGTTTTTAAAAGTGTATCAGTTATTTTCTTATTAACTTCATTTAAATCTGAATCATGTTCAAAATCTACTAATACTTGAAACCGATTTGTAAGTTCTAATTTAAATTCATTAGAATGTTTCTGAAGATTAGGAACATCAACTGTAAATATTGTTTTTCTTAATAATTTTTGTCTCTCTAGTTTTACATTAACACGTATCTTACACCTTATTAATCGATGATCACTTCCTGTGTTAAATTTATTAAGAACATTACAATCTTGAAATATATATTTCCTGTTAGTCAAAATATAATCCAATTCTGCTGTACCTTCATTTGGATGCTTCCATGCCCATTTCCTTTTAACATTTTTCTCAAAAAAATAATTCTTAATATAAAGTTTTTCTTTTTCTGCAAACTTCACACGTCTATGTTCTCTCACATTTCTATTACCATAACCAAATTTACCTACAGCACTTTCATCTTTCATTTGTTTACCAATTCTAGCATTAAAGTCTCCCATAACAATTTTAAAATGTTGTTTACTCTGATCAAAAGCCTTTTGTAGATCCATATAAAAATCTTCTACTACTTCATCACTATGAGAACTTGTTGGGGCATAAACCTTAATTATCTGCATTTGGTATCTGCTATTAAGTTGTATAACTAATCTTGCCACTCTGTCCGATACACTATCAATCTCCACAATATTGTTCTTCCACTTTTTATTTATAATGAATCCTACTCCACTTGTATTTCCAATATTTGTGCCTTTATAATAGAGTATATGTCCACTTTTTAAATCGTCTCTTCACCTTTTCTTTTAACTTCACACAGTCCAATAATGTCACATTTAATATAAGACAGTTCTTCTTCTAATTCTTGCAATCTTCCTTTACTTGAAAGTGATCTGCAGTTGTAAGTACATAAATAAAAAGTCGTCGTCAAATGGCAACCTGGGTTCGCAATCAGGGGATTTTTAGCACCCTCCGCCTTCGGCCATCAACCGCTGCCTTGGTTGGTGACTTTACAGCCTCCTGGGAATAAGGGCCATTTGTAGAGCTATTATGGAAGCATAAATAATCACTGGCCACTTTAGTCAAACAGTCTAAATTCTATTTCTGCTTGTGTTAATGTTGGTTCACCAAAAAAATACATTTATTTATATGAGGTAGTATATTAAATTCTGTGCAGTTGTGTCAATTTGTATTTTTTATATTACAATTTTCACTCTATTGTGAAGCTACTGTATTAAAACTTTCACCAAGCTCTTATTCTTGATACCAGTTAAACTTTTTATTCTTTCAATAGTAAGTATTCCAATAGTTTATAACTCAAAAAGTCATAGAAGTTTGAGAATTAGAAGTAACGGAACTCAACTATGATTTATGGATTTCGAACATCTGAGTCTACCAGTTTTCCATTACATTAAACCAGGGGTCACCAACCTGCAGCTCCGGAGCCGCTATGCAGCTCTTTTAATGCATAATTATAACTTTTTTTAAGTTAGTAAATAATATATGTATAATAAAATAAAATTTTAAATTTAAATAGAAGAAAAAGATAACTCGTAAACTTCACTAATATTTTTTTAAAGACTTTTAAATTTCATTAATCACTTTACTATCAGAGTAAGAACAAAACTTAATAATAATAATTGAAGGATCACCTTGAGAAAAATACACCATACTAACCTAGCAAAGACAGAATTTAGTGCTTTAACGGATGGCGCAATTGTCATAATATTTCGTGAGCGTCTTCGGGTAGTTTCATCCATGGCCCTCATGGTTTCATCTAAAAATATAAATGGAGATATTTTGCGTCTGTAAGGCAAATTTAAAATCAGAGACATGAGCCATCATGAATACTCCAATGCAGTTTCTTCTGTCTGATTTAATTTTAAAATGGTGACATGAACAATCATGTCATCTTTGCATGGGGTAGTTTTTTACTGTTCATATTTATTTGTGTTTAGTTCATTAAAGATTATAGTGCAAAAGAAAAATATTGAATAAAAGCTTCTTTTTGTATTGAAAATAATATTTAAATGACTGGAAAAAAGAGAAAAGTAAAATAGGAAAATCGAAAATTTAGAATTAAATGGACTAAATCCTATGCAATTGTCGCAAATCTAACAGGGTTACCAGTGTGTTTAATATTTGAAGAAAAGTTTTCTGATAACAAAAAATCAAATGTACAAAGGCATTTTTAAAATAAACGTGAAGCATTTGCAAACACTTATCGAAAGGGAGAAGAAAAAAAGAAAAGCAGTAGAAGAACTTCACTGTAAAATGAACTTAAGTATAGATATATTTTCAAAATGGATAAAATCAAGTAATAATACAACTACTGCTAGTTTTGTTGCCATTCTAAAGATAGTGAAATGGGGAAACCCATTTACGGATGGCGATTTTGTGAAAAATTGTTTTATTAAAATATCCAAATATCTTTTTTGCGATTTTAAAAATAAAACAAATAATTGCTAAAATAAAAGACCTGCCATCATTCACTAAGACTGTAAGAGATAGATATGTTCATATGGCAGCAGATACAACTAGTCAGCAGGTTATGGATTTAAATTCAAGGCCAGATTTTCTATTGCCTATGATGACCCTTGCAATGTGAATGAAATTGCACATTATTTCTAATGGACTTCAGGAAGTTAATATACTGCCATTTACAGGACAAACTCAAGGTGATGATATAGAATCTGCTGTTACCAATTGTTTGAAAAGAAAAAATATTGTTATTAATAAAATAGTATAAATTGCAACTGATAGATCACTAAGTATGAAAGGGGAATAGAAAGGTTTTGTTTGTATTTTTAAAAAACCAATTTTGCATGACATTTTTTATTTTCACTGCATAATCCATCGAGAGGCACTTTGTTCACAAACCTTTCCGAAGGAAATAACATTAGCTATGGATCTGGTTGTACAAATTGTGAACAAAGACCACATCATCGGCAATTTTGGAACTTCTTAACGAAGTCAATAGCCAATATTCTCGTCGTCTTTTACACAATAAAGTAAGGTGGCTTTCCAGAGGAGCAACATTAATGCTATTGGCTGTTTGCATTGAAGAAATAAAATTTTTAAATCAAAAAGATCTTGAATACATTGAACTCAATAATCACGATTGGTTATAAAAATTTTATTTCATACTGGATATGACCTTACATTTAAACACACTAGATAAGAAACTGTAAGGGAAGGGAAATACAGATATTTTGCTTTAGAAGAGATATTTGTTTTTGAACAAAAATTATGTTTGTTTATCGCAAACGCATTTTGCTACATTTTCCTATGTTGAAGAAATATCAGCAGGATTATATTTCAATAGATTTAACATATTTCATGCATATAGTAGTAAATATGAAATCAGAATTTAGTGAGAGATTTAAAGAGTTTAGAAAGGAAAAGGCGACCGTATCATTTTTATTGAGACCACTCAAAATTGCTACTACCAATTTGAATTTTTCATCTTTTAATGATATTGTTCAAACAGTTTTCCACTAGAACTAGCAGATTTAAAAATCAAAGAAATGTAGAGTTCAAAATTTGTAAATCTTAAAAGTGAATTAGAAAATTGAAAGACAAACATCTACTTTTGCTGCACAACATAAGTGGTCTGAGATAGAAAATCTTAAAAGGTAAGATTAAGTTATTTTTGATACTTGGAACAGCTTGCCTGATACTTATATACTATTAAAAACTTGTGTATTTTGACTTCTGTCAATTTTCAGATTGATATATTTTTGCAGCAGCCATTTTCGAACATGAATTTTATTAAAAACAAACTAAAAAATTAGCCGAATTGTGTGAGTCTACATCTTGTTTGAAAATAAAAGTAACATCATATTTACCAAATTTTGACAAATTTTCTCGAGAAATTCAGCTACAAAAATCTTATTAAAAACTATATATTGTTGTTATTTTTTTTTATGAAGTATATATTTTAATTTTATTATTTATACAAATTAAATATATTATAAACTATTTGAAATCCCAGTATACTGTTTAGCCAAAGAAAAATGTTTATTTATATGTAAGAATATTTGAAATCACTAATTTTTTTAATTTAATAACTGCGGGGTATACCATAAGATGACGTGAATAAGATTAAGTAGTTCAATGATTTGAATATAATGTGTCAAACAACCTATAACAAGTCATATCCAATAAACATCACATGACTACCATCTCTTATGCTTGTGTATAACTGTTGTTAAAACAGGCAAAACTCACTATACGTATGCCATTGATTACTCTAGCTTGCTGTGTGTAGCATACGTATAGTGAGTTTTGCCTGTTTTAATAACAAGTCATATCCTAAATCCATGATTCGACGTCCCCTTTGGATATGCCAGATATTACCGAATCAGAAATGGCATATAACAAAGGAAGTGCATCCTTCGAATAGGATGCTAAAGATGTCGCAATGAAATGCCTAGTTCCAAATAACATCTACTTTTACTATGCTAACTTATAATTTACTGTAATTTAGATTAGTGCATATTCATTACATCTCCCTTTTTGGGCCCCATTACACCACAGAATTCAAACTCAGGGAGTTCTTGCAGTCACCTCTCTTCAGGGATGGACTTACTTTATTATTGACCAAATATGCCTATGTATAAGCATAGATATAAAAAAATATTGCTGATGATCAATCATTTAAGAGATCAATACATAATGATGATGATGGTATAAATTCATAATGATAGTTATGATGAAACTTTTAATAGTATAAATGCATAATGATGATGGTGATGATCAAATAGAGATCAGATTGGTTTAAACAACTCAATACGTTTATTAATAACTTATAATAATAAATATTTACAAACAAAAAATAAATTAATATTCAGTTAACAAGAATGATCTTCTATCATTGGATGGCTTAACTCAATAAATTTCTTCAATTCAGATTTCATAATAGAAGTCTGTCCTCAATCAATTTTTATTTTCACTAGAAAAACAAAATAATTCACAATACAGTATATACAAAATGATATTAAATAATTTACTCTCTATATATATATAAAACAAAAAGGAAAAGCAAAATGAGAATTCAGTAATTTTAAATCTACCCCATTAATATAATTACTAGAATGATGTTTATAGGTTGGGGGTAAATATATTTATAATTTTTTTTTTTAAAATATATATATATAGTCCCACTCCCATCTAGATGCGTATGTACGTCATAGTAAAAATTAATGAAAGATAAGAAAAAGACCATTTACTCAAGTGGATTAATTGTGCACTCAGAAATAAACAATTACAAGTAAATATTATTAAAAAAAATTATTAGTAATTAATATAGTTTTGTTTGTTCTAGAGTTTGCACTTAATGTTAATTATATAAAAACCTTATTTGAGGTCGCTTTGTTAAATCAGTGTTGAATTTCCAGAGGATCTGTAAATTTTCTTTTATTAATAACTATACATATTTACTGACTATGATCCCTTTTCCCCCTTTACATATCAACATATGATACATATCCATTCACTGCTCCCACTTTTAAAATACAAGTGACCAAATTTGAAAATGAGACTTGAATACACAAATAAAAAGAATCACAATACGTGACATTTCAAATAGAAATAATAAAAAAAAAAATTAAAAAATCACGTGAATCAAAAAAGAACATGTCTATATATTTATCCTGAGAAAAGCAGGCATTTGTCCATAGTTAAGAGTTTATAAACTTAAATGACAATCTCCATGCGTACGTTCTTGTTCACCAACTCGGTTGATATTTATATATTTCATACTACTTGGTTAAAACAAACACCTACCAATTATCTCTTCTGAATGTATATAAATCCATTGAAGATTGATATTCACCAGCGTTTTATAAAATAGACATTTTGATTGATAATTTTATAATGACATCGAAGATAACTTGGGAATGTCCGCAGTATTGATTTTACCCCAAATACATTGCAATGATTACTTTACTATAAATTATTAATTATATTGTGGCATCAATATCTGTAAGAAAATGGCTTAATCTTGCAGAATAAATTAAATCATTAGTTCATTCCTGTTAATTATAAATTGAAGTTTGTCACTTCATCAGCTAAGATTAAATTTCCAGTTTCCTTGTATCCAAGTTATAAAGATTTTGTATGGAATTTAAAATATAGACATTAAGTTTTTAAATTTCATATCCTTACTGTTTTTAAATGCCGAACAGTTTTTTTTTTTTAAAAAAATAAATAAAAGACTTAACTTTATGTGCTGATGGTTTTGTTGTTAACCAGAAAGTGAAGAACGACAGATTGTTTTCTCGGGCTACCTTAAACCTATTGTAACAAACTAACCAAGAAAAAAAAAAATTATAAAACATTATTATTATTTTTTATTTAGTCTTCATTATTAAAATTCGATCACCTAGCAACTATTTTGACCTCGTATATTTTGACCTTTGATTATGTCTGTCTTATAAGTCAATTAATTATTATTTTAGTTAATGATATTAAATGAAGAAAAAAAAAATTAATTTCTACGAATAGACAAACATATTAGTTTATATGTATGTTTATATACGTACATACTCCATGAGTATATGCAGGTATGTAGGATAAATTATTTGCCTACCACTTGGTCTGAATTTAAACATTGTGAAAAAACTGGGATTGGTATGATGGTTGGTTGTAAGTCATCTCTTAGAGTAAGAATGTTTGAAATCACTTTTTTTTTTTTAATTTAATAATTATATTCTATAATTATGAGTATTTAAATGAGATATTTATTTATATAGTGCGATGTGTATATAAATTGTAATAAACTAAAGATCAGCATTTCAAGCTAATATACATGCGCTTTTTTATGAATGTTAATTAATAAATGAATACTTTCATTTCCAACACAAGATAAAGTCTTTGCGAAAGAATAGAATGAATCCACCTATTCTTTCAACCAAATGCTTAAGTATGGGCAAATCTTAAGCACTGGAAATGAAAGCGTGAAGATAAACTAATCACTTTAAATTACTTTTTACCATGTCTGAATGAATGACGCCTACGAAATTTTCTAGAATTTACGACACGCTTTCATTTCCAGTGCTTAAGATTTGCCCATACTTAAGCATTTGGGTTGAAAGAATAGGTGGATTTATTCTATTCTTTCGCAAAGACTTTATCTTGTGTTGGAAATGAAAGTATTCATTTATTATTAACATTCATAAAAAAAGCACATGTACATTAGCTTGAAATGCTGATCTTTAGTTTATTACAATTATGAGTATTGTAACATTGATAATAAATAATTGAATTGCAGTGTATTTTACTACAGCACTTTAAACAAAGCACAAATAAACTCATTTTAACAAAAAAAAAAAAAAAAAACACGTTTTAGGCTCAATTTTCAAAAATATATATTTCATAATTCTTGTTGCCGACTTGCGGTTTCATAAGTATTATTTTGGTCAATATGATTCCAAAAATGGCTCTTTATGAAAAAAAGGTTGCCGACTTCTGCACTAAATCAACAGGCTCTGTTATTAGGCCAAGCACTCATTTGGGAGGATGTAATAAAGAAATAGTTGCAGTAACATCTAATAGCATAATAGACATTTAATGTAATCATTATATTTTTTTATTAATTCATCTGAGAAATTATTTACAATTTTTTATAGTTTTTTTATCCTATAGAATTGGAATCCAGATATTTTCATTTATAGGCATATAATTGCTAATTTAATTTTTTTAATACTTTAATATTCTTTTATCTCACTTTCACTGTAATTACTCTTACATTTTATATAAACAATAAAAGATGTCACAATTATATCTGTATTTAATTTTTTAAATATTATTTATAAAATGCAAACTTAATCTTATATACCGTTAATTCTTATTAAATAGTCATTTTTATACTAATTTGTTTGATTATAATTGGTCTTTACTATTTCTAAATTAAATTACATTTCTTATAATTAAAGGCATGATATATTTTCTGATAGACATTGTATTTCCACCTTGCTTAGCTAAATCTTGTAAATGTTTCTTACAAATCTTATGTAAAGCTAATCCCCAGACTAGTCAAGATTCTCTGCTCCTTTTCTACTGAGTCTGGACTCGCCTTTAACATGGATAAATCATCGGCATGGAGGATATCCTCTGGGAATACCATTCCCTTCTCATTCACAGCCAACCCCCAAAAATTTTTGGGATTCCCAATCTTCAACTCACCCCTAGCAATGAGTAAAAACATTCAGGATACACTGCTGCTGTCTACCCAGAAAATCACAGAATCATTGGCAAAGGTATATATGTCATTATATGCAAAAACCTCACTGCTCAATATCTTAGTATTCCTAAGGATATCTTAGTTTATGCTGATGGTAACGTTCTCGCAAGCATTCATAAGAAAAATAAACTCCCTATGCTCGGGATTTATGTGGAAGAGCAAGACTGTGGCTATAAGCCTGGGGAACCTCCAGAAGCATACATGGTTTAATGGGTTTTCGCTGCACTCTATAATGGCCTTACAATTCCAAAGGACCCACAACACGATCCTCAGTTTAACTCTATGATTTCCCAAAATATTATCCGTCACAGCAGTTGATTCGACTGACACCCCTCCTCCTGAGAAGGGAGGGTGGCCCTTTTTGTTGGTAGGCATCTCAAAATTCATCCCTCCCCACCTAATAAAGCAAATGCTCAAAAAATTAAATATTGGGAGGCATATCAACTTGCCAATGATGAAGCTCCCCCTAGTCCCTCCTGCTATCCCTTTACAATCATGCAATCATCAAAAATTTCAAACGTTAGCATTTAGAGCCTAAATTCTTCGATTTTTTAATTAAATTAAACCTCAACGCTCTGCCAACTTGTCACTTCCTAGTTACCCAGAGGTGTGTCTCGGGCTTAAACCCAGTCTGCCTGCTATGCCCTAGGGATGATGACACCTTGCTCCACATTCTGAACCAGTGTACCATGCTCCAATATTACAGAAACTTAATCAACTCCATATATATATATATATAAACCCAAAACTGCTCCTTACCACACTCATATCTAGCATTGGCAGTGGAGCGTTTCCAAGCATAAGGATCATAATATACTTACTGTTCACTTATTGGACCATTAGGTGCAAACTGATTTATGATTCCACCATACATAACCGCCGTCAACGGCTTGTTGCAAAGTTCTGGGCCATTAAGGAGAAAGACCAAAGATTGGCACCACCATTCATCTTTAACGCTACATGGAACTTAATATCAATGGATGAATTACATTTGTGAGAACTGTTAGGCTAATAGAGCATCTCTTAACTTTAGGGATTCAAATGCTACACTTGTCTCAACAGGACTATTAATAATTAGGACTTGTTCCTTTTGCTATATAATTCCATTATAGATCTAATAATGTTCTTGAGAAAAAAAAAATCTTATGTTAATGATTTCTCTAATTATTTTTTTCAGTTTGTGATATTTGTTTGTGGCTTTACTTTCTCAACAACAGTTATTATCTTATTCTGAATTCTTTTTTTCTCTTGGGGTTTTGAATGCAGATTGTAGTCTTTCTCAATGCATTCTGATCTCTTTATAACTGAAATAGTTTTTCTTTTGATTAGTGCCTTTGCTCCAGTCTCCTCATGTCAAGAATCTTAAAAAAGTGAAAATAGAGACTTCATGTACATTGGAATTCTGTGCTTTTATAAAATTATATCTTATTTCCTTTTTCAATTGATCTATAGTTATTTTTTTAATTTGCTTCAAACAAATTAAGCTCTGATGAAGACAGTACATCAGTTGAAGTTATAAATAAATAAAAATGTTGGATTCAAGATCTCAGAGGTATAATTTTTTAAAGTTATTAAAACAATACAAAAAAAAAAAAGGATTAGAAGAATAAAATGAACATCATTTGATTATTATTGTTTTTAATTATGGAGTACATAAATGTTAATGTCATTTGTGAATATACTGAATAAAGTATTTTATCTTTCTTAACTTACCTTCAATATTTAATATTAATAGCAGTAATCCATTGTATTACTATACTCCAGAATCATATATTTAATGTGAGATGTATATAAAGAAGATGGCTTGAGTTCCAAACCTTACCATATTTCAATCACATGTCATTGGCTATTTTAATATATATCTGAGCACATATAGCATATATGTGTAGAGATGGTAATCTGGACCAACTGATGATTGCTGGTTTAGCATGAAATACGGATATTGGTGATTATTTATCTTTTCAACATAAAAAAATTTAAAAAAATATAAAAAAAAAAAAATTAAAAATTTAAAATATTTATATAAAATTTTTAAAATTTTTTTTTTCCCTTTTCATTTCTTAAAATAAATAAGAAGAAAAAAAAAAAGGTTTTTCCCCCCCTAAAAATTTATTATTATTATATTGTATATGTGTTCAAGTGTATCAGTGTTATGAGATAGTGTGGAGAGTGGTGGGTCGTGTGAAAGTCTGTGCTCATATACCCTATATATTACATATATAAACACAGGTATGTAATAAGCCTGTGTGTTTCAGTTATAATATATAAAAAAGTAAAAATGGCTGATGGGTATGTATATACATATCTTACGTTTACCATTGATAATTGATTGGTCCTACTATTTTGTGTTCATACAGATATTTAAAAAAAAATAAACTAAAATATTATTGACAACAACTTTGCTAATAAGAACAAAGGAATTAATGTAGCTGCAATATTTAATAATGAAATTAGATATATTAAAACATTTTTGTATTATCTATATGATTTTGAATTAGCTTTTAGAGTGATTCTGATTTAGTTCCGAAAATAAAAGAAATTAGTTCTTTTTAAAAGCAGTTTAGAAACAGTCTTATAAATTAAAATTCTGCTCAGTTTGAAAATGTTTAAATTTTTAAGTTTATCAATTTTAATAATATTATGTCTTTATGCAAATGAAAATTTCCTAATGCCAAACTAAAACTTGTTTAGAAGTGTATTTACAACTACACATATACAGCTAAAAAATTTTTATCGTTATATATATTTTTTGCAGGTTCCTTTTTTAATAGGTGATTCTGATTTAGATCAACTTACTAAAATATTTCAAACTTTAGGAACACCAACAAAAGAAGATTGGCCAGTAAGTAATGTGAATATTTAATTAGTTTTAATACAGGCAAAACTCACTATATATATTGCCGCACACAGTTATACACAAGCATAAGAAGTAGTGGTCATGTGATGTTTATTTGTTTTAATACAATTGTTAACAAATGATTGAAGTTTTATGATGATTACATTTTATTTGTAGTTATATGTTAGATTATTTCCATCATCTAGTTGAAATTGTTAAAATTCAGACTTTATATATTTTTAAATACATTTAGATAATATGGAACTCGATGCTTTGTGTAATATTATTCTCCTTTTAGGTATTGTTGGCCTGTTCAGACATGGGAAATGAACACATAATACTGAATTTAAGATGATGTTGTAATCAATTAGCTTTTGATAGAATAGTTCTAGCTGAGTAGAGCGTCATTTTAAATTTAGCGTTCATGAATCTAAAATTTACCAGTTCAATTCCCATATTACCTGTTATTGAACGAGCCAATAATATCTGAAAAAGAAAGGAGAATAATACCAACAAAGCTTTTTAATTCCATTCTAACATATGTTTTATTATTAATAATTGAATGTATTTAGAAAGTTATAAACAACAATTTCAACTAGATGTTCAAACTAGTCCAGTGCATAATTATAAGTTGTTAAGAAAATTTTTCTGCTATTAAAGTTAACCATGCTTGCTCATATATTCATGGTTCAATACGAAATACATTTATTGGAGATCATTTATCTTTTTCACATGTGTGTTTATGTGTATCATTTGTATGAGATAGGTTGGATAGCTGAAAGGAGCTTGAAAATCTGTGTTCAAATCCCCTACAATTATGTCTACATTTCAAGTATATATATATACTTGTATTTAAAATGTTAAAAATTAGTATTCTAAAACATTAGAATTTTAAAATAATCTCATAGAGTAATATTTCTGTAGTGTAATTTTCATTTCACCATATTATTCATTATTGGATAATCTCTAGTCTAATGAATATCTAATAAAAGTTATTAATATACTTTATCATGTGGTTGAGTGTTAGTATTCATTTATAGTTAAAATCTTCAAAGCGCATGTGCAACAGCGTAATGCTGTTTCAAATATTACAGTTTACAAACATCGCGCTATATAAAAATGATTTATTTACATACTTTCAATAAGTGATTCGTGTTAAAGTTGTGAGGGTTGCATGTTTGACACTTATCAATTAAACTCTAGTAATTTGCTATATATATATATATACTGAACAATGAGAAAGATATGGGTAATAGATTATGGTCTGGACCAACTGATAAATGCTGGTTTAGCTTTTTCACATGTCTTTGATCATATGCTTATGATTACATCTCTCCACAAGGTGTCAAAAATGGATAGAAAATATTTCCTACCTTGCATGAGAGTAGTGTAATGAAAATTACACTGCAGAAATATTATTCATTATTGGATAATCTCTAGTCTAATATTAGAGTAATTAATAAAAAATATTAGTATTGTACCGGACGTCACACAGCGGTACAGAGACATGAAACTCGAACTAGGGTTGTCGAGGATGAATCCCTGAATAAGATAAGAGAGCTAGAATAATACATAATTATATAAACCTTTTTATATTTTAAAAACTAATCAAAATAAAGATTTGAACTCTGGATAGGATTAAAAGATACTTTAATTTAATATTAAATAAAAATAATTTATTCTAAAAGTAAATTATTTATATAGTTCATGCTAGAATAGTTTCATTATGCTTACATCTGTAGTTATTATGGGATGTCACGCTAATACATATATAGTGCGGTTTATTTATATGCCAATGTTTAAAAAAAGTTACATAATGGATTTAAGAAGAGAAACGCTATTTTATCTTACGATTAAATAATGACCTAGACAAAAGAATTCACAAGATAGACACTTTAGTGTTTGAATAAATTAACATAATTCATTTAACAAACTGTGATCGATGCCACTTCGGTCACACAAGAAAACTACATGTATATAACTGCAATGCCAGGTAAATTGGTCTCTGACATCCATTATATTGATTAATTATTGAACAGCAAAGTGATAAAACAAATTTCAGTATAACAAACGTTATATTTTAATTCTTGAATTAAAGTAAAATAAGGAAAATTCATTTACGCATGTGGGAGTCGCTCATCTAAGGGAAATAGCGTAATGCAAGCTTTTCATGACATTCTAAATATAAATATATTAATAAATAACAAAATGGTTTAGTTATATCACAGTGTTATGGCTTACAGATTAGTTTTAGGCGTTATTCTAAAATACTCTAATGAATGGCGGTGCGAGAATGAGGCAGCAGGATATAAGATTCGGTCCGTTTTGGCTGAGAGACGCTTCATCATTTAAATGGGAAAAAGAGAAATGTACTCCCGTTCTTCTGGCAGGCCATACCTGGAGAAAAAGGAAGGTAGGGAGATGCAATTATCCGCTTAGGGTATCAATGCAGAGCTTTTGCTACTCTTTCTGAAGGTGTCCTAGGGCATATACAATGCCAACATAGTAAGTGAAGATGGAGGATTCGGAGTTCCGATAATCCTCAAATTATAATAAAGGAAAATAATGATGATGGCTAACCTATGCTGGCAGCATTATGACTATGATACATCCTTTAATGACGTCAAAATAACTAATGGCCTAAATGTAAAGTTTTAATCGGGCATAACGGCATGACTTATTTACTAAACCAGATTAAATAATTGAAATATAAAACTATATGAATGTCTTAATGACCTACGATTATATTTCCCTTCATTAAACAGGTCCCACATGCATTTGGAATCAATAAGCATTATTTAATACTATAATGCTAAAGTGCTACATATAAATGATTATTACATTAAAAAAAATAACGGTCATTATTATTTAAAATATCTTAAATGGAATTTAAGCAATAGCGTTCTTGAATAACATTAAATTTATAATCAATAAAAGTATACTCATGGCAGTATTATAATAATAATCTGCCTAGAAACAGAAATATTATTATTTAACTAGTTCCTGACCCATGGTTTTAAATCAAATAATTTAAAATTATTAAAATATCCCTGAAGCACTGGGGATTTAAAAGACTAATCTAAAATAGTGGCTTGAGGAGTTGGATTGATTTGGCATATTAATTACTTATAAAATAAAAAGCAAATAATTATAATAATAAAATTTTCGGCACTAAATAAAATGTAAGATTTAAACTTAAATAGATGTAAGCATTTACATATATATGTTTGATAGGATTATGGAGAGGTATATAATTATAAAAGAAAACATTAATTAGTATTTACAGGTGAGCATAGACAACTTTAAATGGATATTGGACTGTTACCTCGGCATACTTGGGATGAATGATTAAATGGTTCTTTCTCTGCGGTTCAGTTGCAGGAATCAGTTTGGTGGTCAGAAATCTCGGTCACTACTGCTTCTTCATTGGTGGCAGCTTTCTTCCGTGGCAGGAGTTTCGTGGCAGCATACTACAGGCAGCCCCAAAAGGCATAGGGAAAGACAGTTCGGTTACCTACTCAGTAGACATTCTAAAAACTAAGAGCAAAAAGAGAGTAAAAGCAAATACTGTAGGACTATCAGACTAACATTGAGATTAAGACTAAGACTGTAAGATTCTAATCTATTCTATTTATACCACCCGAGCTATTACAGAATGCTTTGGTTTATTTGCCCAGAGGCAGATGAGACAATTACTAAATTCCTGAGCAAATTACAGTCCATTTTAATTAAAAGTAAGATATAAGAAGATAAGGTTCAAATCACTTTCATTAGCAAAACTTTTAATTAAAGTCTTTAAATTAGAAACGTAAAAACTATGCTAAGACAATCTTTTAATTAATGAAAATCAAGCCTTTAAAATATTTAATTAGTGAAGAAAACCTCACAATGGGTTGATTTGAACCTGCCATCTTGGCTATATCTTTTTTCTTTTAAATTTACAAAATAAAATTAAATGCAAATAATTTTTATAAAAATGATAAACTTTACAGACAAAACGGTTTCACACAATATTAAAAATTATCAAAAACTATCAAAATAATTATAAAATATTTATTATATATTAAAGTTTTTGCATATTTTAAATATATATATACGTTGCCACGTAATAGGTGATGGCAAGGTTAGTACATTAAATGTAATTGCTGGGTTTGAACCCTTGTAAATGATTAGTTTGTAGGAAGAAAAACATGAAGCTCACTCTGACTACAGAGTGATTGCTTCAGTATAGAGTATATGAATAATTGGTTTATTAATATTAAATTTGTGTATTGTAAGCTTGAATAATCAGTGGTTTATTAAATGGTACTTCAATTTAATTTTTCTCCAGTCTTGTTTCTGGTTTGTCTCTTTGTGAATGTGTTGGACTATGGGAATTATACATTTGGTTGCTATCTTTAAGTCTTTTTTATTATTATGAAAATAATAAATTGAAATTCAAAAAATACTACAATTTTGAACTCAAGGCAACTTTCTTACATAATTAATTAAGCCAATTAATGTTGTTGTGTTGGTATTAATATTCTTAGCTAAAAAGATACCTATGATTAAAATTAAATTGAGGTCACCAAAATATGTAATTACATAATCTGGTCTCAGATTTCTACAACTATTCAAACAGATTGGCTTGGATTCAAAATTCTTAGAAGTATTTGAATTTCAATTTATTACGTAGATAAAAAAATGAATTCCAAGGTAACTGCTGAATAGAATACATAACTCATCATGATCACCATTCTTTATGCTTTCACAAGCTGGTTTTTACAGAGGAAAAGCTCCATACAGTAGCGCCACTCCTTGCAGATTATAAGATCTAGGTGTATTGCTTTCAGATCCAAGACTCCTCACTGATGAAAGCCACAAGCTAGAAACTAGTCTGGGGATATTGAATGATTAGACACTAGATAGGGATTTTATGTACTAACCTTCCTGCATCTATTGATTACTCTGGCTTACACTGAGTGGTGCTACTGTATGGAGTTTGGCCTCTGTGAGAATACCTAATATTAAAATCCTTATTGATAAAGACAAATGCAGGAATCAGACTAGTAGTTTGTAGTACCATGTGGTACACAGTTAATTACTTGACCATATAGAAAAGGGAAATTGCTCTTGACTAGTTTTAATGAAAATTGCTTTTCCTCATTTTTTTATTTTATTTTTTATAAATTTTATTTTTATTTTGCATATAATATTATTTCAAAGAATTATGCATATTTTTACATGCAAGGAGTACAATCAAGCTATAGATTTTAAAATTTATTGAAGAAATAGTTAATTTGACTTAAAAATAGATTTTAGACAATAAACTGATTATTAAGAAATACTACTGTTAATCAGATACTTCTAAGATATGTTAAAAATAAGAATCCAATTTATGTTGGTAAAAGTTATGAAAATTAACTGAAAATAAAAATAGTGAAAATAAAAATTTTCCCTCCATTTTTTAAAATAATTTATTTGAATTTTTAAAGTTGTATTCATTTTTTTACTTTGTTTATGTAAGAGAATACTTTTTCCAGAAATTATTTTCTAAAATAAGTATATATGTATTAATAGTAGTATATTCAAGTGCCATGCTATATAAAATTTGAAGAAAAAAAAAATGTTTCCAATCAGGCTTAAGATTTTTTTTTTTTTCAAGTAACTAGTCTATAGTCAGCTCAGCTCAGCTAACTACCCAATATTGGTCTGTAAATGGGTATTTAACTATTGATAGCTAATTACACAATAATAGAAAACCACTTTAATTCTTATCATTGTCAATTAGAAAACCTGGTGAATGATGTTTTCTTTTTATTATTATTCCTTTTAGGAAGTTTGTTGAATAAGTCTTTGCTATACACTTGACTATTTAAAGGTTGTTTAGCCATTTCTCTATATATAAATATAAAATTTTCCCATGTATGCCTCAACATTGATTTATTGAGCACATGAAATATTGTCAAGTAATGTAATCAATTTAAGATGTTCATGCTTTCTTTCCAAAGTGCTTCAGATTTGCCTATATAAATAAATTTAGCTAAAAAAGATCAGACAGATTATTCTTTTCAAAAGTTTTATCTAGTGCTTTGGATTGAGAATATTTCATATGCTCAAAAAACCAATGTTGAGATGCTAATCTTGTTATATATTATATGTATATATTTCTATCCAAAGACAAGTATAGTAACTAGGTAATAGTTTGTTATTGCTAGTCATCCTCTTAACACAATTTATTTTAACATCTTAATTTTACAGCGACTTCATATATAAGCTTTAATGAGCAAGCATTAAAAAGCAATTCAGCAGAAATAATACCCTTTAAATTTTGATTTATATTATATTGATGTTAAATTGAGAGACTGCAAACCTCTTGTGCTTATTACTATCTAATAGCCAATCAGATGTTCTTAATAGCGATCAAATCGTAAATACAAGACAGAGAATTTAACAAGAAGGCGGCGGTCCACCTTCTTTACTTGTCTTTCTATATATCCAAGCCAGTCTGAAGTATTTAGATTTGAAAGCGTGAAGCTCTAAATATCTTCACATTTAACTCACATATAGAAAGACAAGGAAAGAAGAAGGTGGACCGCCTTCTTCTTGTTAAATTCTCTGTCTTGTATTTACGATTTGATCGCTATTAAGAACATCTGATTGGCTATTAGATAGTAATAAGCACGAGAGGTTTGCAGTCTCTCAATTTAATTTCAAATACCGTTTGCGCTTTATAAAATAAATATTATTATATTGATGTCTACTATTAGAAATAATTATAAATAGCTTGTGAAGAAAATAGATATCACTATAAATATAATATGTAGATGTAGGAAAGAAAAAGTTATACTAATAATATTATGGTTAGTTTCTTGTGGGATCAAATAATACTCAGACAAGTACAACAATTTTATCCTCATTTCCTCAGCTGGGAATTGACACAGTAATCTAGCTATTTACTCTGTTATTCTTACCATTACTCTAAATCAACAAAACAGAAGCTTATTCTGCTCATAGTATAGATTTATGTTCTTATGATGTGAGTTCAAGTAATTTTTTCAAACTATACATCATTTCATTATCTTATTTTTCCATATTTGCGTTTTAATTTTTTCATATCCATTGAACTGGTGTTCTTTTAACACGTGAAGTTGTTGCAAACATTCATGAATTTATTAAATAATTATCGGGAAAATAAAATGAATAATTTAAAGCAGTGTACTAAAAGGAAAACAATGTTCAAAGGAACTGTAGCATACATAGTCTATAACGTAAATAAGTTTTGAATGTAATAGCTGCTTTTGACAAGATTGCTTAGCCCTGTTAATACATTAAGATTATGTTTAATATTTTCTCTGTATTTGAAGAAGTTTTAATTACCTTTAATTTAACATACATAAGATATAAACTTTGAATACATTACCTAAGTCTTTTTTGTGCCACAGTCATTTATTATCTTTGGCAAAGTCTGTTTTTGCAGTTTGTATGTATTTGTGAATTTGATTTATGTGTTATATATAAATATCAGGTACTTGTATGTAAGCTGGAGGTGATGTGATGTGATGTACTGTGACTTCTCCTTAAACGGAGTCAGGAATCTCTCAGCAGCTATGTCCAGAGAAACCTGTTAGCCACTTTACCTTCTTTTTCCATTGTCCACCCTAAGTTTTCCCATAATCTGCTCCATCCCATTTCCACAACATAATCTTTGTCAACTGCATGACCTTCATATCTAAATCCTCCTTATTTTTTCCCAAACCTAGCATAAAAACCAATAACTCACTTTCTGTATAATCACTTTGTTCATATTTAACCTTCCATAACTTCATTATTTGTACCCTTTCTGCTTCCAAACATTTACATTGAAGTAACAAATGCCTAATATTTTCTATGCCTTCCTTACATAACTTGCAGACTAAATCACCCATATTTTTCCATTTATGTGTATATTCCCTTGTTGCTAAAGATCCCATTCGAGCCTTAAACAATAAACTACTTTCCTTACTATTATCATAAATTAACTCACACCCAATGTTCCGTTTACTTCTATATATATTTAAACTCGTTTTACTCTCCATACTAGTTCTCCATCTCTCCAACTCCCTATTCTTAGTTAGTGCATCTATTCTTCTATCCCACTCCTTCCCACTATAACACTCAACAATCCTCCTAACACAATCATCCCATCTTTTGTACAAGTATACTGACATAACTTCTTTATCCAAATCTTCTGCATACCGCATTACCTTTCTCACCCATCTTGTTGCCTGCCCTTTACTTGTAACCCAATTAAATACTATTTTGGCTATTCTTTTATTATCCATAAACTGCAATCTACCGAATATTTTCAATTTGCTTTTTGCATCCCTCATATAAAAACTTGACCATCCCATTTCTCCTTGAATTGCCTCTTTTGCTGTCCACACCTCAGCATCTAATGCATGTCTTCCTACTTCCCTTTGTACTTTTTCTAAGCAATCTAATATCCCTTTACTAACACATAATGCATCATTGCCGTATGTTAACCCTGCTACTGCCACTTCCTTCCATACAATTCTAGCTACATCATATTTATTATATGAAAACACTTAATTTCTTTATCAATCCCTTTCTTTTCTTTGCTTCATTTATCAATTTTTTCTCCCATTCATCCAAGCAATTTTTCTTATTACTCAAGATGATTCCCAAATAACTATATCTATTCACCACACTTAACTTTATATCCCCCAATAAGAAATCTTTGTCTTCTCTTTCCCCAGTATTCACCATCATTATATTTGATTTTTCTTCACTAAATTTAATCCCCATATCTTTACCCACCCTTGCGCATGTCCTCAGCATCACTTCCATATCTTCTCTTCTTTCTGCACACAAAAAGACATCATCCACAAAAAAAAAGTCCCGACAATGTATATACTCTCTTGCCACCTGTTAACGGTATCTCTATCCCTCTTCCTAGACTTTCTATTGCTCTCTCCATTTCACTCAAATACAACACAAACAAAATAGGTGACCTAGGGCATCCTTGCCTCAGTCCCACCCCATTTTTAACTTTAACTGATTCTATATCCCCTAATTGATATGTATAGTAATTATTTTCATATAATTTCTTAATAACACCCACTAAAGCTTCATCCATTCCCAGATTTGCTAAACTTATCCATAATCTATTTCTATTCACTCTATCATATGCCTTCTCTATATCTATAAAACTCATATATAACTGTCTACCTGAATTTACACTCATATCTATAAGTTGTGTAACTACAAATAAACTATCTCCTATATGCCTATCTGACCTAAAACCTCCTTGCATTTCCCCCACTACATTATTTTCTTCCATCCATTTTGCAACTCTTCCAGCCACCATATATGAAAAAACTTTATATAAAACTGATGTTACTGCTATTGGTCTATAATTATTTAACTTTCTATGATCCTTACCTTTTCCTTTAAATAATAATCTTACTCTTGTATTACTCCAACTACCTGGAAAAACTCTCTTCTGTGCCATCTTATTAAAACATGATAGTAACTTTACTTTTGCCCTATGCCCCAAATTCATTACCATCTCTGCTGCCCATCTATCTAATCCTCTTGCCTTACCACTTCTCAGTTTCTTCCCTGCCTCATTCAGTTCATTTTCTGTAAATGTAATATTCCCATTACTATATGCTTTCATATTTTATATCCCTCTGTCCTTCACATCTAACATCTTTTCTATATCCATTACATAACTATTCAATATTCTCTCTAATTCTTCTCTAGAGCTATACTCTATTCCCTCCTCATCCAGTAATACTATTTCTCTCTCCCCTAAATTTCTCCTTTTAATGTAATTCCAAAATTTTTTACTCCCATCTCTTCCACTTTTATTAATATCATCCAATAATTTACTATTTAGTTTCATTCTCTCTCTGTAATTATCTATTTTAGCTAACTTCTTTTTTTCTAAGTACTTTTCCCATTTAGCATTAATATCTTTTTCACTTTCTTTGTTTTTAATAGCACCCTTATATTCTCTACATGCTTTTTTGCTCTCTTTTACACTTTTACTAACTCATTTTTCTATTACTTTTATTCTTCTGAATATTCTCACCTAAAACCCTATTTGCCACTTTTTCTATTTTATCACACCAATCCTCATACTCATTTCCAATCAACTCTTCCATGGTTTCTTCAACTTGTATTTTATATTCTTCTAACTTATTCTTATCATTCACTCTCCATCCACATCTTTCACTATTGTTTCTACTTTTATTCCTATTTTCCATCACATTACTAGCCATTTCAATTACAACAAAATTATGATCACTATTACATACTCTCTCTTCATTATCAAACACCTTAATTTTCCGTACTTTATTCATTCCCTCTTTCTCTACTAATATATAATTTATTGTGTGGGATATATTATTCCTAGACCATGTATATTGTCCCTCATAAATATTAGATAAGTTTCCAATGCTGAAATTTACTCTCTGACAAAATTTCTTCAAAAGCTGTCCATTCTTATTGTCTACATCATCAATTTCTTCAATATGCCCATTCATATCTCCTATAACCATTATTCTCTTCCCCATTTCTTTAAAATTCTTTATATCATTAACTAGGCACTCATATATGCTATTGTTCCATTCCATTATAGTTTGACTATCTCTTGTAGCTATATAAACCATAGCCACCATCCATTCTTGTGTTTACCTATGGCTATCAGCGCCACCAAGTGGGCAGTAATGCTGGCAACTACTTGGCATAAGGTTCCTGTGCGTACGCATAGTGAACAGCGCCACCTAGCATCTAGAACTTGCATCACTGCTTTTGGCTCCCTATTCTGAATATTTCTATGGTTGACACGGAAACAGCGCCTCTTGCGGCCACATGGAGATAAAGTTACAAGTACCAAATATAATCAAATTCAAACATTTTTAATTCAGATCTTTTATGATTTAAATCAAGTAGTGCTTTCATTATTTTCAATTTTGATTATTATATTTTAATTATCATTTAAAATTTATGACATTAAAATAATTACTTACTATCATAATAGTGCAAAATGGATAAATTTATTAAGCAAGACTACTGAAAAAAGTGTTTGGATCTGATATCAAAATCTGTAACTTCAACAAAATCAAATATCTCATTGAAGGTTACAGTTCTTGCAAATGTAATAGTCATTTTCTTAATTACTACTTTCTAATCTAGTAGTGGTGAAGCAAGAGGCAGTGATAGTACTATATAGGAAAATACTATAAAACTAAAGAAACATGGAATGTGTGAACTTTACTTGATACAAACTCGGCAAACAGAATGAAGGACTGAACTTGTGACTAAGGAACTAACAAGATTTAAGATTAATATAGCTGCTTTTTGAGAAACATTTTTCTTGGAAGAAGAAAGTTATGTTAAAATGGATGGATGGATACAAGTTTTTTTGAAAAGGCTAGTAGGTCAGTGAAGGAAGAATGCAGGGTGTTGGATTTGCTGTAAAATCTAATTTAGTATCTATTGTTGGAATTCCTCATTGTATCAATGAAAGATTAATGATCTTAAAACTCTGTCTGTGCTCCATCCTTAGATCAGAGAAGGAAAGCTTTTACTTCTTGTTGGATAGTGTTATTACAATAATACCATTAAAAGACTGAATTTTTTTTCTTGGAGACTTGTGTTAGTACAAATAGTAGAGTTTGGGCAAAAGTTCTTGAAAATAATGGTATTGGAAACATAAATTCAAATAGTTTGTTATTATTGAATTTATTCACATCACATGGATTAATTATTATAAACATTTTGCTTAGGCAGAAAAACCACCGTAAAGGAACATTTAATAGATTACATTATACTTAGGAATCAAAATACAAGAAAAGTTCATATCACATGAGCACTTACAAGCTCAAATTATTGCTCAGGTTGTAGATTAGTTGACTCCAAGATTAAAATGGTAGTTGCAATAAAAAATAGATATTATTCCAATCATATTCTCAAGAAAATTGATGTTTGTTCTTTAGAAGAATTTACTATATGTACTAAATTTCAATAGCTATTAACCACCAAAATTCCTAATTTAGATCTTCAGGACTGTCATATTACTGGAAATCTTTTAAGAAGTGTATTATGGATACAAGTAAATTTATTCTTGGGTTTCACTAAAAAGAAGAATCATGACAATGTTTTATTATTATTGATTTAATTGAAAAAAATGTGGCATTCTCTGATTGGTCAAAAATAGATTAAATGTGAAATTTCATAGTAAATGTAAATATCTGAAGGCAGAAGTTCATTGATTGACAAGAAGGCTTAAAAATTGTTGGTAGATTAAAAATACAAAGAAGATACAGATATTTGTTAATTGTGGTCTATGCAAAGAAGCTACAGACATATTTACTGATTGTGGTCATTCTAGATTTTTTTTGATGCATTGAAAGAAACATATGAACCTGAGAAATGTACCACAGTATTATTAAATCCAGCAATTGACACTCTTTTATATGATGGTAATGATATTTTGAACAAGTAGAAAAATTATTTTGGTCATCTTTTGAATAATAATACCAGAATTTAGATAATGATTTTTTTAATAATATATCCATTTTATCTATTCATTTAGTTGTGGATAATGATATCCAGCATAATGGAGTGAAAACAGCTTTTTGTAATCTTAAAAATGGAAAGGTTGCAAATCCTGATGAAATATCTGAAGAAGTTTTAAAATATGGTGATGATGTATTAGCTTCAAAAATATTGGAATTTTTAAGGAATATCTGTGGACCCTTGAAGCTTTACCATCTGATCTTGAGTATGCTTTTATGGTTCCAGTTTTTAAAAAAAAAGAGAATAAACAGGATTGCGATAATTATCATGGAATATCATTATTATCCACTGCAGCAAAAGTACTTTCAAGAATTTTTTTGAATACCTTACTTTCATTTATAGATGAATGGTTACCAACGACTTCTTATGGTTTTATGGAATCAAAGGGGTTATGACTTTTATTGCCAAGCAAATGCAAGAAGAGTGTCAGGAATAAAGAGTGATTTATATATATAGCTTAACAAGATCTATGATATTGTTTGAAATTAGTTGATTGTCCATTAAAATTTATTCATATTATATAGTTTCTACATGATGGAATGAGAGGAAATGTTATTACTACAGATGTCTGGGGCATTTGAAATAAAAACTAGTGTTAGACAAAGATGTGAACTTGCTTCAATATTATTTTTATGATGGGTGGCTTAATTAGGCAGAGATAAAAATTTGATACAGGATTAATGGTGGAATTTTTAATTTGAATTGATTAAAAGCCAAAACAATAACCTTGTATTCTCGTATTCTGAATTTACTGTATTCTGGTGTTTGTGCTATTTTTTCCAGTTCAAAAATGATTTACAGAATGTTTTTAATGTTTTGAGTGCAATTTATAATGATCTCATCTCAGTTTATTAAAATTCAAAAAACTCTAAGTTCTTTGTCAGCCAGATGGAAGAAAAATCATCAGCAATTTTCAACTTTTAGAGTTCTCAACTTTGGAATATAAACCACTTTAACTATCTTGGTAGTTTTATAAACTGGAAGGTGGACTTAGATGTTGAGATCCAATACAGATTCTGATGTGCTGCTGTTGTTTTTAACAAGTTAGAACATATACATCACATGATCACCAAGTTAGAAGACAGAGTATTTCATCACAGGGAAATAACTACTCCAACTAAGGTAGCTGTATATAGAGCTATTATTTTACCTAATTTATTGTGTGGATGTAAAACTTGGACCATCTTGTCAGTGCAATATAAAGAGTCATTAGAAAAGTTTCATTTAAAATGCTCAGTAAAATTAATAATTACAATGAGCAAGATTGTAAAACCAATTAATGTATTCTTCAGCTTGTTGGATGTGATGCTATTGAATCCATTATTGTAAATCATGTCCCATTGGATTGGACTTGTAAAATGAATGAACAATGGAAGACTTCTTAAAAGCCTGTTTTATGGTAAACTTGAACATGGGTTTTTTAGGAGAGATAGATCATGTTTACATTATGAAATTATCTTAAAGACATTCTAAAGAAGTACGGTGTCAATTGTTTCAATAGAGACGATATGACAGAGAACAAAATACTTTGAAACACCTATAGGACATGAGTTTGAAATATCTCGGAAAGAAAAGTTTTCAGTTGAGGAAGCTAAAAACATCGTAAAATATCAAATAAATAGAAAAATTAACCATGTGGTTGTATTTGTGTTTCACAGATGGCTTTGCATAATCATTGCAAATCTTATTTTTAGAATAGTTTTTTTTCTCTCAGATTTTTTTTTTGGGGGGAGGGGTTGGAATGGCTATATTTATTTTTGAATGGGTGATTATTCTTATTTCTATCTAGTCTATAATCTGTAGATTTTAATAAAATGGGCATTCACCTATACTTTTATTTATTAGTTTTGTGACTGAATCATCTTAAGCATAGATTGGCATTGCATAGAATTGTTTTTTAATCAGTTAAATCCACGACTTTGAAAAAGTGGACTGAATCGATGTTTACAAATTGTCTAGTGTGACAGACTGTTGTTTAAAACTCCACATCAAACCCAGTTTTATCACTTCGGGTGCTTGAATTTCTTATGATCTCTTAAGCAAAAAAGCCATTCAATTGTCCATTTATTTAAGGCAGACGTCAGTATTGTTTAATTATTCGTATGAAGAATTTTATTATATTTTTAAGTTTATATTAACAAATTTAGAATTAAAGAGTTTTATAATTAGATAAAGTAATATAAAGATATTGAAATAGTTAAGAATTTTCTAATTTATTGTGTGTGTGTGTGTGTGGGAGGGGGGGTTGCCTAGGTCACTTATTGAAGCTTTTTAGGCATGATCAGCAAAATATAACTTATAAGAGTCTGTGTATGTTCACATGGCAATAAGCTACAAAGATAATTGAATTGGTGTGTTCTGAAAAATATCTGAAAAAATTACATATATGGTGAGGCTAATTGGGCTATTAAAAAAAAAAATCAAAACATCATTCATGGGAATTTCCTAAAACTAAATCCAATAATGTTGAACAATTAGAATAAAGAAATTTTCTGGTTTGTGTGTGGTAAATTTGCTGTTGACTTTTTAATTACAGATAATATTGAAATTAACAATTACTGAAGTATGATAGATGGTTTGTTGTTAAAGTAATGATTTTGATTAATAATTCAAAAGATGATGCAATATTCTTTGAAGTAATGGTGCATGTAATCTGTAGTTTTAAATGATAGATATGAAGATGTCTTAGTAATATTATTTGATATGAAGATTAGTGATGGCAGAATAGTTAACCCATGATGATATTAACCAGATTGTTCTTCTTTCATTGGATTATGATTACTTCTTTTCAGTGAAGATAATTCTTGACTTTCTCTTGGCTTCTAGTTATTTATATTTTAATATGATGATATGTTAATTTTCTTTCATATTGCATGCCTGAAAACATCCAAATTCTTTGTTATAATTCAATTTTGATGCTGAATTAATATCTTTTTCACATATTTGGTCTATTTTCTTTAGTCTAGCTAGTTTTTAATATTGTAATAATTTCTGGACTCACTTTGATCCAAACTACTTATCTGCTGTGTATTCATTTAGTATTTAAAAGAACATTTTGTGAACTCTACATTAGTGTTTAGTTTTAATCAATTATTAATCAGGATTCTAATCAATTACTGTATATTTTTCTAGGATGGTCTTTGTGTCTGATAACTGTTTTGAAATAATTATACAATGAAGAATAAAATCCTTGTTTTTTTCTTCACCTTTGAGTGGTAAGTTTTAAATTGTGCTTTACACAAAAAAGTGAAGCTTAGTATTATTAGAAAAGAATTATCCGGCTGAGCACTTTCAGGAAATGGTCTTTATGAAAGAAAACTTTGAATAAATTTTATGTAGATTACCGCTAAATTTCGCTTAAAACCTCAATGTAAGCCGACACTCCCAAAATAGTCTATGACTATGGAGACTTAAGTTCTCTGAAAGTGCTCAGCCATATAATTCTTTTCTAATAATACTATGCTTCACTTTTTTGCGTAAAGCGCAATTTAAAACCTACAATGAAGAATAGTGAAAGTTTATAGTTCTAAATTTGTTTAGTACAAAAAAACATAGCAGTATTCTTATATTTTTTGGCACTATAATTTTTTATTAATTTTATATTATTGAACTGTTATAAAATTTATTTTTCTTTTAATATTGCTTTGCATAGAAATCCTTTCTCTCTGCAGATTTCCATTGTTCACATAATTGAATAATCAGATAATTAAACATTTCTAATTAAATACTACCTTCAACTTTGGTCAGGATCTAAATATTTTGTATTAGATATCATACAATTTATGCTATTCAGCAAGGATTCTTGAAAATCTAATTAAAAATCTTAAATGAGCAAAACAATTCTTATTGTAGAAACTAACTGAGGGAACATCGGATGGAACAGCCTTGGATAAGGATTTAATAAGCACTGCCATCTGACATTTATTGATTATTAAAGCTTACGCTAAATGAAGAAATGTGACGATTGATAAAGAATTTCTTGCTATAACAGTATGATGTAAGCAAGGGTCATGTGATTCCTTATTGGTCTTATGTTTTTTTTGTACAGGATAGTTTTAAATTGCGTATATGTATATATATATTCTCAGTCTGTTACTTATTCGTTTACATATTCGTCTTTCAAATAATCCATTGATTTTAGATTATATTAATCACTTCACCACATTTAAACTCCATATTGAAACCTAAAAAGTTTTATTCTAAACTCTAAATAAGTGTACTTAAGTTTGACCATTTTCAAATCATTAGCCTCCCACTTCCTTTATTAAAATATGAAGGGAAATAATGGAGCAAGGCTAGCATACTAAGAGACTGTATTTATAATAATTCATATATACCTGATTATTACCAATTTTATAAGAATTATTTTTATAGTCTTAATACTGATATCATGCTATTTTATTTTCAAAATCATGCAGAACAATTTGGTTATTCAAATTGCATTTTATTTGTTCATCTTCAAGACTTCTATCTATGATTGACTAACAAATTTTTTTACAAAATTTATTACAACGTTGTGTTATTCTGTTTTTACTGAAATTGCATAAATAAGGTTGAACTCATAGAGGTTTATAACTTAGTTATTTAACTATTGTAGTAAACAAAAAGCATTTACACATGAAATTAAGATACAAAAAAACCGTGAATTATTAACATTACAATTGTGTTATCAGTTATCCAATGATACATTAGTTTGGTTATTTACTGTGGAACTAAAACTAATGTAATCCCTTTCGATTACCTCATATTGATACAGTTCATCATATTTTAGCAGTCCTTAGATTACAACTGTTTTTTATAGGTTGTTAATTCCCTTATTTGTTCTACTTTTAGGCTTACAGCCTCTTAACTTGTCTACTTGTCGGGGAATATGCTAATCGGGAGAAAAAACAAGAGAAAAACGTTCTTTTTCTATTTCACTTTTTTTATTAACGCTTCTACGGTTGCCACCCCTTCTAGACATTATTCTTAGAGTTAATCAGTCCATTCAGCGCAATGACGAGTATAATTTTATGACAAAATATTATTAACAGCAATACTCCACTTCTTTGTCTATGTGGACATACTGTATTGTAGTGCCAAGATGTTGCATGTAAACTAGAAGAATCTTGTTATTTGCTTGGTTTGATAGATACTAAATATTATTCTAATAAATATTAGAATCATCTCTTGTTTAAGTGGTTGGTAGCATTAGCCTGTCTTGAACTTAAAGTCTTGAATCAGAAATTTTTCGGCTAACAAAAAATTCATAATTATGCTTAGAGTGTTTTTTTTTTTAAAAAAAAAAAGGCAAATAGCCGGCAATAATTCAGCTTTCCTATTCTGTACAGTTAGTAGGTGGATTTTTTTTTTTAAGCTAGTCTTAATTGGAGGGCAAGACAAGATAAGAAACTATAAATATTTGAAGCTAATTAGCAGTTATCTGTTTTTCAACATTCGTCAACAATTTTGGAAGTGTTTCATTATCTCAGAGTGAATTTTTTCGCAATAATCATTGCAGTTATGAGCAAGAGTTAGAAATACTTATGCACATTGAAAGATTTTTATTAGAGAAAATGACGATAATAACTTCTTTTTTTTTCAGAATTTGGAGCATTTGTCTGATTTTGTTCAGTTTAAAACATTTCCAAGGATACCCTTAAAAAATATTGTAACAGCTGCTAGTGATGATTTGATTGAGCTGATGGAAAAACTTTTAGCACTTAATCCATTAAAAAGGTGTTCAGCAACCCAGGTGAGTTAATATTACATTTTAATGCAATGAGTGAATGACAGGGTTAAAAAAATATAATTGCTAATTATATCATCACGTAAATTTTATATTTAAAATTGTCTAACATCTTTTTATTATAATGTGAAGTAGTCTTATACTAAGTTGCTTGAGATGTCATTTAACATTTAAATACTCTAGCAGCAAATTCTAGCATTTAGCCTGAAGCCATTTTTTAAAAAAATTTACATAATTGAAAATCAATTTGGAATTTTTAATTCCGGGTCAGCCATCCAACCACTCACATAAAAGTAACATGGACAAAGCAATTCAAGAAAATATGCCCATCATCTTACCATCACATGATCACTATTTCTTATGCTTGCTCATAACTGTTATTAAAACAGGCAAAACTCTCCGTACAGTAGTGCCACTCAGTGCAAGCCAGAATAATCAACGGAGTGTAGTTTGGGGATATTGGATGAGTAGGCACTAGATAGGGATTTTATGCATAAGCCTTCTGGCACCCATCATCTAGTATTAATTGTTAAATATCATTTAGAAAAATTCAAACATGATTTAAACTATTCAAATGCATTCATCTGTTAATAATAGAACACAAGTTAGTATGTAACACAATATTTCAAGTGGTATTAAACAACTAAACATTACATGATCACCATTTCCTATGCTTGCTCATAACTGTTATTAAAACAGGCAAAACTCCCCATACAATAGTGCCACTCAATGCAAGCCAGAGTAATCATTGGATGCCAGAAGGCTTGTGCATAAAATCCGTATCTAGTGCCTGCTCATCCAATATCTCCAGACTAGTTTCTGGCTTACGGTCTTCGTCAGTGAGGAGCTGTGATCTGATAGCACTGCACCTAGATCTTAGAATCTAATGCAAACCTCCAGCAGCCACCTTTTAACTCTACTTAACTACAAAACTATGAGAATAAAATTTGAAAATACAATAGTATTTTTAATCTAAGCTCAATGACTTATATAGTCATATGGGTCTGAACTCAGATTAGTACCCATACATTTTGGTGTCTTTGGTTCTTTAATAACCATAGTCACCACTATCCCATTAGGCAGGATTGGTATTAAACCACTAAACATCACACGATCACTATTTCTTATGCTTGCCCATAATTGTTATTAAAACAGGCAAAACTCTCCATACAGTAGTGCCACTCAATTCAAGCCAGATCATTGATTACTCTGGCCTGTCTAATACGATAGTGGTGGCTATGGTTATTAAAGGACCAAAGATACCAAAATGTAAGGATACTGAATTGAGTTCAGACCCATTATGACTATAAGCTATTGAGCTTAGATCGAAAATTTTGTGTTTTCAATTTTATTCTCATAGTTTTGTAGTTAAGTAGAGATAAAAGGTAGAGCTGCTGGAGGGTTGCATTAGATTCTTAAGATCTAGGTGCAGGGCTCTCAGATCCAAGGTTCCTCACTGACGAAGGCCACAAGCCAGAAACTAGTCTGGGGATATTGGATGAGTAGGCACTAGATAGGGATTTTATGTACAAGCCTTTTGGCATTCATTGATTACTCTGGCTTGCATTGAGTGGCACTACTGTATGGAAAGATTTGCCTGTTTTTCTTCAGATGTTATTGACATAACAATTGACAATACTAACATGGTCAACCCACCAACACCTCAAGAAGAAGAGAATATTACCTCTCGAAATATTGTATTATATATTAACCTTTGTATTATTACTAACAGTATTTGGAAAGTTTAAATAAAGTATCACATGATCACATTTCCTATACTAGCACATTAATTGTTGATAAACAGAGCAAAACTCTCCATACAGTGCAGGGCTCTCAGATCCAAGGTTCCTCACTGACGAAGGCCACAAGCCAGAAACTAGTCTGGGGATATTGGATGAGTAGGCATTAGATAGGGATTCTATGCAAAAGCCTTCTGGCATCCATTGATTACTCTGTTTAGCACAGGTGGCAATACTGTATGGAGAGTTTTGCTCTGTTTATCAACAATTAATGTGCTAGTATAGGAAATGTGATCATGTGATGCTTAATGGTTTAACACCAATCCTGCCTAATAGGATAGTGGTGGCTATGGTTGTAAAAGAGCCAAAGACACCAAAATGTATGGGTGCTGAACTGAGTTCAGACCCATATGACTATTTAAGCTATTGAGCTTAGATTGAAAATATTTTTTGTGTTTTCAATTTCATTCTCATAGTTTAGTAGTTAAGTAGAGATAAAAGGTGGTTGCTAGAGGGTTGCATTAGATCCTAAGATCTAGATGCAGTGCTCTCAGATCCAAAGCTCCTCACTGACGAAGGCCACAAGCCAGAAACTAGTCTGGGGATATTGGATGAGTAGGCATTAGATAGGGATTTTATGCACAAGCCTTCTGGCATCCATTGATTACTCTGTTTAGCACAGGTGGCAATACTGTATGGAGAGTTTTGCTCTGTTTATCAACAATTAATGTGCTAGTATAGGAAATGTGATCATGTGATGCTTAATGGTTTAACACCAATCCTGCCTAATAGGATAGTGGTGGCTATGGTTGTAAAAGAGCCAAAGACACCAAAATGTATGGGTGCTGAACTGAGTTCAGACCCATATGACTATTTAAGCTATTGAGCTTAGATTGAAAATATTTTTTGTGTTTTCAATTTCATTCTCATAGTTTAGTAGTTAAGTAGAGATAAAAGGTGGTTGCTAGAGGGTTGCATTAGATCCTAAGATCTAGATGCAGTGCTCTCAGATCCAAAGCTCCTCACTGACGAAGGCCACAAGCCAGAAACTAGTCTGGGGATATTGGATGAGTAGGCATTAGATAGGGATTCTATGCACAAGCCTTCTGGCATCCATTGATTACTCTGTTTAGCACAGGTGGCAATACTGTATGGAGAGTTTTGCTCTGTTTATCAACAATTAATGTGCTAGTATAGGAAATGTGATCATGTGATGCTTAATGGTTTAACACCAATCCTGCCTAATAGGATAGTGGTGGCTATGGTTGTAAAAGAGCCAAAGACACCAAAATGTATGGGTGCTGAACTGAGTTCAGACCCATATGACTATTTAAGCTATTGAGCTTAGATTGAAAATATTCTTTGTGTTTTCAATTTCATTCTCATAGTTTAGTAGTTAAGTAGAGATAAAAGGTGGTTGCTAGAGGGTTGGTTGCATTAGATCCTAAGATCTAGATGCAGTGCTCTCAGATCCAAAGCTCCTCACTGACGAAGGCCACAAGCCAGAAACTAGTCTGGGGATATTGGATGAGTAGGCATTAGATAGGGATTCTATGCAAAAGCCTTCTGGCATCCATTGTTACTCTGTTTAGCACAGGTGGCAATACTGTATGGAGAGTTTTGCTCTGTTTATCAACAATTAATGTGCTAGTATAGGAAATGTGATCATGTGATGCTTAATGGTTTAACACCAATCCTGCCTAATAGGATAGTGGTGGCTATGGTTGTAAAAGAGCCAAAGACACCAAAATGTATGGGTGCTGAACTGAGTTCAGACCCATATGACTATTTAAGCTATTGAGCTTAGATTGAAAATATTCTTTGTGTTTTCAATTTCATTCTCATAGTTTAGTAGTTAAGTAGAGATAAAAGGTGGTTGCTAGAGGGTTGCATTAGATCCTAAGATCTAGATGCAGTGCTCTCAGATCCAAAGCTCCTCACTGACGAAGGCCACAAGCCAGAAACTAGTCTGGGGATATTGGATGAGTAGGCATTAGATAGGGATTCTATGCAAAAGCCTTCTGGCATCCATTGATTACTCTGTTTAGCACAGGTGGCAATACTGTATGGAGAGTTTTGCTCTGTTTATCAACAATTAATGTGCTAGTATAGGAAATGTGATCATGTGATGCTTAATGGTTTAACACCAATCCTGCCTAATAGGATAGTGGTGGCTATGGTTGTAAAAGAGCCAAAGACACCAAAATGTATGGGTGCTGAACTGAGTTCAGACCCATATGACTATTTAAGCTATTGAGCTTAGATTGAAAATATTCTTTGTTTTTTCAATTTCATTCTCATAGTTTAGTAGTTAAGTAGAGATAAAAGGTGGTTGCTAGAGGGTTGCATTAGATCCTAAGATCTAGATGCAGTGCTCTCAGATCCAAAGCTCCTCACTGACGAAGGCCACAAGCCAGAAACTAGTCTGGGGATATTGGATGAGTAGGCATTAGATAGGGATTCTATGCAAAAGCCTTCTGGCATCCATTGATTACTCTGTTTAGCACAGGTGGCAATACTGTATGGAGAGTTTTGCTCTGTTTATCAACAATTAATGTGCTAGTATAGGAAATGTGATCATGTGATGCTTAATGGTTTAACACCAATCCTGCCTAATAGGATAGTGGTGGCTATGGTTGTAAAAGAGCCAAAGACACCAAAATGTATGGGTGCTGAACTGAGTTCAGACCCATATGACTATTTAAGCTATTGAGCTTAGATTGAAAATATTTTTTGTGTTTTCAATTTCATTCTCATAGTTTAGTAGTTAAGTAGAGATAAAAGGTGGTTGCTAGAGGGTTGCATTAGATCCTAAGATCTAGATGCAGTGCTCTCAGATCCAAAGCTCCTCACTGACGAAGGCCACAAGCCAGAAACTAGTCTGGGGATATTGGATGAGTAGGCATTAGATAGGGATTCTATGCACAAGCCTTCTGGCATCCATTGATTACTCTGTTTAGCACAGGTGGCAATACTGTATGGAGAGTTTTGCTCTGTTTATCAACAATTAATGTGCTAGTATAGGAAATGTGATCATGTGATGCTTAATGGTTTAACACCAATCCTGCCTAATAGGATAGTGGTGGCTATGGTTGTAAAAGAGCCAAAGACACCAAAATGTATGGGTGCTGAACTGAGTTCAGACCCATATGACTATTTAAGCTATTGAGCTTAGATTGAAAATATTTTTTGTGTTTTCAATTTCATTCTCATAGTTTAGTAGTTAAGTAGAGATAAAAGGTGGTTGCTAGAGGGTTGCATTAGATCCTAAGATCTAGATGCAGTGCTCTCAGATCCAAAGCTCCTCACTGACGAAGGCCACAAGCCAGAAACTAGTCTGGGGATATTGGATGAGTAGGCATTAGATAGGGATTTTATGCACAAGCCTTCTGGCATCCATTGATTACTCTGTTTAGCACAGGTGGCAATACTGTATGGAGAGTTTTGCTCTGTTTATCAACAATTAATGTGCTAGTATAGGAAATGTGATCATGTGATGCTTAATGGTTTAACACCAATCCTGCCTAATAGGATAGTGGTGGCTATGGTTGTAAAAGAGCCAAAGACACCAAAATGTATGGGTGCTGAACTGAGTTCAGACCCATATGACTATTTAAGCTATTGAGCTTAGATTGAAAATATTCTTTGTGTTTTCAATTTCATTCTCATAGTTTAGTAGTTAAGTAGAGATAAAAGGTGGTTGCTAGAGGGTTGCATTAGATCCTAAGATCTAGATGCAGTGCTCTCAGATCCAAAGCTCCTCACTGACGAAGGCCACAAGCCAGAAACTAGTCTGGGGATATTGGATGAGTAGGCATTAGATAGGGATTCTATGCAAAAGCCTTCTGGCATCCATTGATTACTCTGTTTAGCACAGGTGGCAATACTGTATGGAGAGTTTTGCTCTGTTTATTTAAATAAAGTGTGAATTTTTTGTAGAAGTCATTAATACTTGAAACTAGATAATAGAAATAGTCCAACTTATAATTGCAAGTAAAATACTATCATCACAAACTTTCAGATAAATTCCAGAAAGCTTTCAGATGTATTAGTTTGTAATTTTCGTAACATCATATGATATTATTTTATGGATGTTTTGAATTTATACTCGGATCTTTTGATGTAGTTGTTTAATTGTATTTATCCATGATTATATAACTATACATATTTTTATCTGGAGGAAAGCAATCTAAGAAATCGGAAGTTGTAATTTATAAAATGAAGAATATTTAAAAATTAAAATGATGAATAATTTTGAAACTTGAACAGTAAAATAATAAAATGAGAATTTATTTTCCTTTGACAACTCTGGTTAATTCGCTATAATACTTAATAGAGAAAAACGATTGCAATAAAATGTTTTACATTTGAAAAATAACATTTTAATTTTTTTGGGTGGGCTTATGATTCTTAAAAGAGGTCGTAGTCGTAATACTGACAAATGTAGCAATTGAGTGCAAATTCTATATTAATTTATCTATTTCATATATAGGTAACTATGGCTGTAGTTCAAATTATTTCCAAAAATAGGTGACTTTCATACACATTTGAATGAAACAAATACATTTAACTTGATTTCATTGTCTGCACTTAATGCTGATTGGAGATTATGTCTCTGAAAGAATTTTCACTACATATTGGAAATAGGTTTTTAACATCAGAATTACTTTTGAATATTTTCATGTGAAACTAAGTAACCATAATTTGAGAAAAAGAAATCTCTCGATTGTTATACTTCAAAGAAAACTATATTAGTGAGCATGAAGTTGTACAAAATTATTTTAAAACTTTTATAACTCTTAATAGTATCGTTACTTTTATGTACAAAAAATTAACTTCTTTACCAATCCTCTATTCCTCCAGATTTGTAGTTTCATATTCAAAGAAATTAAGTTTTCAGAAGCAAAACTGATTATGTTTCAAGAAGATAACCTCCTTCTGATAAAAAAATGTCACTTCACAAGAACTGTGCGGGCATGTATCCCGTAATTGGAAGTAGGGATTTCAAGAGCTAAAGATTTTACGATTAATTACTAGTGGAGGATAGTATATATTTTAAATATTGATTAATTACTGGTATTATAGTATATTCTCTTATTCTTCTCTTTCACTTTCTTTGCATATATTCATATAATCATATATATTGCTTATAACACTTCTTTCATATACACTTTAATGCAAAAAATTAAAGCAGAGAAGAAGATAGAGCTCTGATGAAGACTGCTGGACAGTCGAAACTGTAAGGAAAATAAAGAAGTTTTTAAAAAAATTTGTTGCATTAAAGTATATATGAAAGAAGTGTTCTAAGCAATATATATGCTATTATAGTACACAATCATCGCTTGAACATTTGAACAATTTCCCATTTAATAAGTAAACACCAAATGGTTAAATCATGAAATACAAATGACATAATATCATTTAATAAAATTATATTTTTTAATGGATATATTGTTGGAATTATTTTTTCCATTACTTTCTAAACCAGTGTTCAATCTCGCATTTTAATAGAAATTTTCTTATATATTTGTCAAATCCAGGAGTATCTCTACTGCTTCTGATGCTCACTATTTACGTGTTGGTAACTGACTTTGTAACGTTTTCTGTAGGTGGTCACTGTGTCATCTCATAGCAAATCACAATATTATAAAATCTATTGGACATATGTAAGGCAGATTTGCGCATTTGCAAACTCTTTTCTATCCATTTACTTACATTGTAATAACGATTAATAAATCCTGCTCAATTTTTTTCATTGAGATAAAAAGTCTGCATAATAATTAATTGTAAAAAAAAGGCTGGAGTTGCATTAACCTTAAAATCTCTAACTATCCATTAATATAAAATTATAACTGTATATGGCAATAAATGATTATCTAAAATGATTAGGAACATAACATAATTATAACAAGGTTCGTCCATATCTCTACGATCTTGCAAATATCTCTTGCCGATTTGATTTGTTTGCACTGCATTTAAATTTTTAAATCGTAGTAGAAAAATGCTTTGTTTATAATAAGCTTGGTCTATTTTTATGTCCTCTTACTATTTAATGCTCATTGATAATTGTGCTTATATGGACGATCGCTGACACAAGACTTCATATGAAATAATAAGTTAATGCGATGTGATTAAAATATTGAAGAAAATAATTATATCTAGCAAACTTCGAGAAGAATACCAAAACTAATTTTGTCGAACCAAAACTAAATTAATTAATGCAATATTTTAAACCTGAAAACATATGATGACTTAATGCTTAGGCCATCGAGTTTTAATGTTTTCAGAACCATTGAAGAAGAAATTTGTTTCTTTTTTTGATTCTACTTGCATTTACATAATTTTCAATCGGAAATTATCCTTCATCATGAATTAATGAAGTTTTAATTTCAAATTTCTTGTTCAAAATTTTTTAAATGGTTATAATTTGCAAATTCTTACAAAGAATGATACACAGTCTTATACACTTCAACAAATGTAAGTTAAGTATATTATGTAGTATTTTGTAAAAATGGCAGACAAGTTTGTGCACTCCGGAAAAACTAGAATTTATTCGAGTTGTTGTTTTTAGATCGCACTCTGATAACTGAGGAATTTAATTAAGGCACTGACGTAATGGCAATCAACAATTCCAAGAGATATTTGCTGATTGCAAATATTTCTAGATGAGACGTTACCTTATTGGACAGTGTATTAATTGCTGCAGTTATCAGAAAGCTGAAGACTGGGTAACCACTACGCAGGGCAGTATTAGAGGACAACTCCAGTAGAGATATCTCGCGTCAGTGCCTGCAGTTAATGACCAGTGCCCAGTGGAAATGTAGTCCACGGTGTAGCTGAAAGAGCCACAGAGATGGGGACACCGCAGCGGAGATATTGAGAGCATTCGTTGCAGAGCATTCGAGCAGAGCATCCGTTGCAAGAGAACAGCGTGGGAATTGAACATTAGCGAACTGTAGAGATAGAGTTGTTACGGACTATTCGCTATTCTGATTACATGAATTATTGTGAATCTTTCATAGTATATATTTAATTGCTGGCCGCACAGTCACACTTGCGGATATAACATATTATTAGAAAGAAAATTTCACTGTGCACTAATTGCAAAAAATTAAATTTGAATATAAATTTTCGCCTCCAACAGTGGTGGTACTCAGCATCGAAAATGTTTCCAAGGTTTTTGTGCCGAATATATGGTAAATTAGTATTGTCTTTAATTTATCAAATTTAAATATAATATTTTATACAAATGTCTTTATTCCTTGTAGTAATTGCTGAATATGAATGATTTTTTAGTCAGATAACTGAAATTAAAACTTACGTCAGATTTTATCTTTGTGACAGAACTCTGAAAAATAGATCCAGTTGTAAAATCGACTGGAAAAAAAAGCATTTTGAGGATAACATTCTTAAATAAAGAACTCAAACTATCTTTTTTTAGCTTGTTAGTGCAAATAAGCACTAAAAAATATAAAGTGTGGGTAAATTTATTTAGTGTTTTAAAGCTAAAAGTTTTAACAAATGTAGTATTATAATAAAATATTGGATCGATGTTAAAAAAGAAATTATATTGGGTATTGTATACAATTTTTTATTTTATTTTTGTTTGCCCAGAAATTAACAAATGTGCAAATACCCTACTCAGCTAATATCTCATCTTTGACGTAAAGTTTAAATGTCTTTGCTGAAAAAAAAATTTGCTAAACTTTCCACATATCTGTGAAATTAATGTGCTGATTAGTCTTTTTTTTAAACATAGACATTTAAAAAAAAAAAAAATTATGTTGAAGATATAGTTAAATTAATTGATGATACATTATTTTTGCAAGTTTAAAATCAGTACAATTTTCTGTTAAGTGCAAAAAATTTTGAAAAGTTAGTACAGAAGTGGAATAATTATCTTAATATTAAATGTTATTATCCAGAGAAATACTTCAAAGTACTTTTTTTATGTTAATTTTTCAGGCGTACAAAGTTTTCTATTGTATACTCAACTGTCACTGTCAGCTCTGTAGGTGAACATTTTTTAGAATTCACAATAAACCAGAATGACATGATCCTGTAAGAGATTAAATGTAAATTTAAGAAGATAAAATAAAAAGAATTGTATGAGACTAATCTAATTGATAATATTATTAAATCCCACAAACTAAGATAACTTTGACAATTGGTGAAAAAAAGAATAAAGAAGCTGAAAAAGTATTTATATGGCAAAGCAAAACTCTCTCCATATAGTAGTGCCACCTTGTGCCAACCAGAGTAATCAATGGATGCAAGAAGGCTTGTACATAAAATCCATATCTAGTGCCTACTCATCCCCTTCTGTATGGAGAGAATTTTGCCTTGTTTATAAACAATTATGTGCTGGTATGAGATGGTGATCATGTGATGCCTAATGATTATTTATATGGCCAATGAGAGGATCAAGGTCATAGAGATAGGGAAAATCAAAAAGGACATGAAGGAAATGGGAATAGAAGAATAAAAAAAGATTGCAAAAGATCAGTGAAAATGAAGGAAATTTTGCTTTCTGCCAAGAATCTTTAAGATTCAAAATGCTAAAGATAAATGATCTTTCTTAAGGTTATTGTCTCTATGTAGATTTTCATAACATATTCTTTTGGACATAATGAGTGATAGTAGATGCTAAATGGTCCTATAGTCATTGTCTACAGAATTCCTCTAATGTTAGTCTAAAAAAAAATTGATATGATAGGTTTCAGATATTGTCTGCGGGGTCATCTAGTATTTATCACTCATTGCAGATATAAATAGATTTTACTATTATAAAATATAAAATGTATATGAAGAATATAATAAGAGAACATTAGAATTCTAAAACAGTTTTTATTAAAGGGTATAAGACAAGAAAAGCAAATTTATTAATAGGATGGGACAATGTATGGAAAGAAATGAAAGGCTCACAGAAGTATGAAAATGTAATGGAAAGAGAGAATGATTAATTTGGCTAGTAGGATTCTTATTCTATGCTCAGATATTTCTTACTTTTTCTATGGAAAAAACATAAATTATGTGATGTTAATAATTTTATATTAATAAAAGAATTGAGGTTGAAAATAAATGACATTTATTTCAATGAAAATATTATTTTTTTTATGTGTAGGCTCTTCAAATGCCTTACTTCAGTAATAGGCCTGCTCCTACAGCTTGCAGTTCCCTTCCACGGCCAACATCATTATTGTCTTATACCAAGGAACCAGAACAGGCATGTAGAAAAGATTTAAAGAGGAAATTAACTGATTCAGAGCCAGGTAGGGAAGTTTTAATCTATATTTAAGATAAAATCAATATTTAAGTACATATGTAGCAATTCGTTTTTAATATGCAATCTACATACTTCTTTGTCAACATTTAGCATGTATTTAAAAAGTATTCAATTATTAGATTTTTTTTTGTCCCCCCCCCCCCCCCCCCCCAGTTTTATTCAACTTTGTAAATTTCCAGCAAAGTAATTCTAATGTTTGTAAAACTTATTGTTGAAAATGAACCTCTTTCTTTTCTTTTTTTTTCTAGTATTATATTTGTTGGTTTATTAATTTATTACTTCAAATTTATTTTCTAAATATTATGAATTTATTTTTATAAATATTAAATAAATTGAATGATTGTTTTATTCCAAAATTTTGTAGTTTGTTTTTAATTATTAAACAGAGAGGGCGTTACCGCTCTTCTGCATTCTAAAGTATGCAGAGAATATAAGTGTGCTATTAATAACAAAGAAAGTGAAAAAGATATTAATGCTAAATGGGAAAAGTACTTAGAAAAGAAGAAGTTAGCTAAAATAGATAATTATAGAGAGAGAATAAAACTAAATAGTAAATCATTGGATGATATTAATAAAAGTGGAAGAGATGGAAGTAAAAAATTTTGGAATTACAGTACATTAAAAGGAGAAATTTAGGGAAGAGAGATAGTATTACTGGATGAGGAGGGAATAGAATGTAACTCTAGATAAGAATTAGAGAGAATATTGAATAGTTATGTAATGGATATAGAAAAGATGTTAGATGTGAAGGACAGATGGATAGAAAATATGAAAGCATATAGTAATGGGAATATTAGGTTTACAGAAAATGAACTGAATAAGGCAGGGAAGAAATTGAGAAGTGGTAAGGCAAGAGGATTAGATGGATGGGCAGCAGAGATGATAATGATTTTAGGGTGTAGAGCAAAAGTAAAGTTATTATCATGTTTTAATAAGATGGCACAGAAGAAAATTTTTCCAGGTAGTTGGAGTAAAACGAGAGTAAGATTTTTATTTAAAGGAAAAGGTAAGGATCATAGAAAGTTAAATAATTATAGACCAATAACGGTAACATTAGTTTTATATAAAGTTTTTTCATATATGGTGGCTAGAAGAGTTGCAAAAAGGATGGAAGAAAATAATGTAGTGGGGAAAATGCAAGGAGGTTTTAGGTCAGATAGGCGTATAGGAGATAGTTTATTTGTAGTTACACAACTTATGGATATGAGTAGGAATTCAGGTAGACAGTTATATATGAGTTTTATAGATATAGAGAAGCATATGATAGAGTGAATAGAAATAGATTATGGATAAGTTTAGCAAATCTGGGAATGGATGAAGCTTTAGTGGATGTTATTAAGAAATTATATGAAAATAATTACTATACATATCAATTAGGGGATATAGAATCAGTTAAAGTTAATAATGGGGTGGGACTAAGGCAAGGATGCCCTATGTCACCTATTTTGTTTTTGTTGTGTTTGAGTGAAATGGAGAGAGCAGCAGAACGACTAAAAGAAGGATAGAGATACCGTTAATAGATGGCAAGGAAGTATATACATTATCAGGTCTTTTTGTGTACAGAAAGAAGAGAAGATATGGAAATTATGCCGAGGACCCTGTGCAAGGGTGGGTAAAGATATGGGGATTAAATTTAGTGAAGAAAAATCAAACATAATGATGGTGAATACTGGGGAAAAAGAAGACAAAGATTTCTTATTGGGGGATATAAAGTTAAGTGTGGTGAATAGATATAGTTATTTGGGAATCTCATCTTGAGTAATCAGAAAAACTGCTTGGATGAATGGGAGAAAAAATTGATAAATGAAGCAAAGAAAAAAAAAGATTGATAAAGAAATTAACAGTGTTTTCATATAATAAATATGATGTAGCTAGAATTGTATGGAAGGGAGTGGAAGTAGCAGGGTTAACATATGGCAATGATGTGTTATGTGGTTAGTAAAGGAGTATTAGATTACTTAGAAAAGGTACAAAGGGAAGTAGGAAGACATGCATTAGATGCAGAGGTGTGCACAGCAAAGGAGGCAATTCAAGGAGAAATGGGATGGTCAAGTTTTTATATGAGGGATGCAAAAAGCAAATTGAAAATGTTCGATAGAATAACCAAAATAGTATTTAATTGGGTTACAAGTAAAGAGCAGGCAACAAGATGGGTGAGAAAGGTAATATGGTATGCAGAAGATTTGGATAAAGAATTTATGTCAGTATACTTTGTACAAAAGGTGGGATGATTGTGTTAGGAGGATTGTTGAGTGTTATAGTGGTAAGGAGTGGGATTGAAGAACAGATGCATTAATAAAGAATAGGGAGTTGGAGAGATGGAGAACTAGTATGGAGAGTAAAATGAGTTTAAATATATATAGAAGTAAACGGAACATTGGGTGTGAGTTAATTTATGATAATAGTAAGGAAAGTAGTTTATTGTTTAAGGCTCGAACGGGATCTTTAGCAACAAGGGAATATACACGTAAATGGAAAAATATGGGTGATTTAGTCTGCAAGTTGTGTAAGGAAGGCATATAAATTATTAGGCATCTGTTACTTCAATGTAAATGCTTGGAAGTAGAAAGGGTACAAATAATGAAATTATGGAAGATTTAATATAAACAAATTGATTATACAGAAAGTGAGTTATTGGTTTTTATGCTAGGTTTGGGAAAAGATAAGGGGGATTTAGATATGAAGGTCATGGAGCTGACAAAGATTATGTTGTGGAAATGAGATGGAGCAGATTATGGGAAAACTTAGGGTGGAGAATGGATAGGGAAGGTAAAGTGGCTAACAGGTTTCTCTGGGCATAGTTGCTGAGAGATTCCTGACTCCGTATAAGGAGAAGTCACAGTGCATCACATCACGTCACAATATTTTATTTATTTACAATGCCATTTATATAAAGGAAAATTAAAATTTATGGATCTTACATAATAATTTTTTTTAAAAAGAAAATTTAAGATTAAAAAATATTTGTTAGAAAAAAGAGTATTTTTTTATTCATTTGCATATATCAATTTTTTTCTCTCTTATCACAAATAAAATTAGAAATTACATGTCTAAAATACAATTAATTCAGGAAAATTTATAGAAGAATGTAATTGATAATAATATCAAATCAAATAAAGATTCATCAAAAAATAAAGAATATGTGATGATTGTTGTAAATAATTGACTAGTTAAAATTGATAACCATGTTATATGTATAAAGGCAAACTAAGAATATTTAATAAATCAGTCATTCAATATAAATAGGCAAAATAAAAGTCATAGATCACATGACCCTATTCTCTTAAGTTTGTAAGTTATAAACAGTGAGGATTGCCAATTCTTCAACAAGCTTTGTGATAAATGCTTAGCCAGAGAAAGCATTTAAAATACCTCTGTCAGGAACCCCCAATGTCTGACCATGATTCCGTGCTTTGGCACTCCTCAGAGAGGTACCAGGATAGATCTAGTCATTCAATATGTCTTAAGAAAATTTGCAAAAGAAGCATGACTAATAGTAATGATAATATATATATATATTTGATCTTTTTTTGTAATGAGTTAAGCATTAATAGAAAATACTTTTGTTTTGTAATATTATCTATTATATATGTCTCTAATTTTATGAAAGTTCATTTAATTATTATAAAAATTTATAAAAGGAAATGTTTTGTTTATAAATACAGAATTTAATATATGTTGAATAATAGAAAAAGCCAGTGAATTCCAGAAAGAAATCTATATATTTTATTGACTTCTTATGTATTCGATGTGTTAAGCTATGGAATATTCTTAAGAAAATGGATGTGTCAGAACATTTCATTGGTCTTATTAAAAATCTTTATACATTCTTGGAAGGCTGAGGTTAAAATAAGCTTTGGTGAATAGGGAGCATGATATAATCCATTTTATCAACTTATATACCAAATATATAATGTGGGAAGCCAGATCGAATGAAAATGGATTTGGGAAGAATCTTCAACTATTTTACCTATGCTGATGATACCACACTTATAGCTAAAAATATAAAAGATGTCAAGATTCTCATTAGGAAAGTTAGAGATCAGAATAAAAAGATTAGATTATAAATTAATATGAAAAATGACATAAATTAGATGGCAGGTCTGGCAACAGATTTCAAATTTGAGAATGAAAACAGAGAAATAAATTGACAGTTTTTACCTTCTTGGGTCTATTAGTTAAGTGATTCATATAAAACTGGGCAGGTTTGCAATGAGAAATGGAAAGATTTTTAGAGACATATTTCTAAAAGTGAAAATAGAATTGTTCCAGCAGTTGTATTTTTTGTGACTCTATGAATAGGAGGAAAAGTATTTATGGTTTTGAATTGTATTATTGGTGTAAATGGTTTAAAATTTTCTGGACAGGAATAAAAATCTGCAATTGAATATTTTTATGAGATCTGATCAGAACTCCAGCATAAATTTAGCTCACATGATCAGCTTGAAATTATTCTATTTGTTTATATTTTGAAACAAAAAAAAGTATATAATACTTGAAAAGATTGTTTGTAAAATATCAAAAAGGATGACCATCAAATGAGGTGGATATATTTCATTATGAATTGGCCTTTGAACATTCTGAAAAAATAGGCAAGTAATAGGTCAATATTGAGAAATAGTATTCATATAATTGCCAGAGGGTCATGTTAATTTGATGGTTTCTAAAAATAACAAGACCAATGGAATTATATCTGAAAATAAAGACAACTCTAAATACGAATAAAACTCATTAATATTTCTTACTTTATTCATTTCTCTCATCCGCTAAAACCTTGTTAATACATAAATTATACTACTTTCTAAATAGCTGTATTGTCCTTGACAAATACATTTAATAAATTCCTAGTATCCAAATTCACTGATGAAAATGAATTTTAATAAATTGGTCATTTTTTATTATTAATGTTTTTATATTCACTCTAACGATTATCTTTTTTTTTTTTTGAAAATCTGATTAGCCTTAGTCAGACTTTTGCACATTTGGCCATTTATTGCCAATGTTGGATCTCAATGCATATATGCCCCTGACATTAGTTTAATGACATTTAGATACATTTTTGACAAGCATTTTATATCCCTCAATCATAATTTCCAAAGGTATTTTATGTCTCTTCATTATTATTTTCATTAAGCATCACATGATCACCATCTCTTATACTAGCACAATTGTTTATAAACAAGGCAAAACTCTCCATACAGTAGTGCCACCCTGTGCCAACTAGAGTAATCAATGAATGCCAGAAGGCTTGTGCATAAAATCCCTATCTAATGCCTACTCATCCAATATCCCCAGATTAAGTTTTTCATTTTTTACTACTTTTTTAAACCAAATTATTTGTCTGATTTTTTTCCTGTTGAATACCGTTAATATTTTCCTTATTTCTTGCTATTCTTTTCTTTTAGATCTTTTATTTTTATAGCATATTTTTATTTGATTATTATTTTTTCATTTTCACAAATTCATCTATATTTGACTTCCTTCCTTACTACTGAAAGCGACTCGCACAAAATAAAATCATCAATGCCTGTAATTATAATGTGAAAGGCATTGATTCAATTTTCATAATCAAAATTATTATTTATGATATGCCAATAACAATGGAACCGAACACCAGATCTATTAGGTTAAAAAAGACATAGGCTATCATTAATAGAAAAAATAATCATCATCGGCATCCTAGCAGTAGAATGATTGATAATTGACTATCAAGGCAATCAAATATCACTCTTGGGACAAACAAGAGTTAAAGTTACTATGCCTAATAAAACTATACATCTGTCTCTTTTAGGATCTGCTGATAAGCATAGCAATTTATTAGACCAAGAGTGGTTCAATCACTTGGACTTTATAATTACTAGAGTGAACCAGTTCATTAAAAAAAAAAAAATCTCATAGGATCTACCCAAAGCTAGTTGTTGATGAACTGGGTTTGTAGCCTAGGACAATCCTTGAAAATAATAGTGCAAAATGCGGATAGTTTGGTCAAGTCATAAGCTGTATGTTCAAAGGAATCACCAAATGGGTTCTAGCAGTTGTAATCAAATTAAAATGGATCACAAACAGTTGTTCTTCAAGCAGCAGATGGCCAGCAATACCACAGGCATGGAAACCTGCATTGGTTGAACTGTACATCATCACTCAGTCAACAGTGAAGGGTCATCAGCCAACAGTGACGGGCTATTAGCCAACAGTGAAGAGTCATCAGCCAACAGTGATGAATCTACAAAGTTCAAAGTTATTAGATCTACAAATGAAGTTACCAGACTTGCTGATCAAATCACCAAACCTGAACCCAGAAAGCGATGAATACATCCAACAAAACATTCAAATGACTACATTCTCCAGGGCTAATTTTAGCCAGATGGAGGGAATGGTATGTTTCAACTTGTCTATAACTAATGGATTAGTCCTGATTCCACCCCATCTTGATTGGATTGAGCATTTATCGCCACAGACCAATAGATATATGAATAGATAACATATCCAATATTAGTAACTGGCCAATGGATGATGATGCTCAGTGAATCTGATTGTTTTCATTATGGAAAGGGATCTGACTCTAAATAGTCAGTCCAGTTGTAGATAAGTAGAGACAACAACAATTTTCTATCAAACCTGATTAGCAGTACATATGTTGTCTACTATATGAGTAAAGCAGCGAGGCAAGTTCATATTAGAACTGGAAGTGTTATCATACCTTACACAAGAAGTAAGCTGTCACAGATCAGTCAGAAATGTGAACTGTATCTATTTATAAGACAAGCTGTCATGGTACAGATGGAAGTGATAGATAGATAAACTTAGAAGAATACTTGAAAACCCTTACAGAAATAGTTGCATTGCAAATAAATGATACCAAACCAACAGTGTCAGGTGAAGGTATAACATTGTGTATATTGTAAATACACATTTATATAATAAATATTTAAATCTATTTTATGAGTTTCTGTTTATATATAATCACATATAGAATATAATAACAATTTTTATAATATATAGCTATCATTAAAAGAATATCATGATTAAATCTCCAACAGTACTATAAATTTTTTGTAAATCATATTTTCTAATACCTTATCTTTTGCTTTGATGATGTATATCATCGTTATTAAAAGCTATCTCATACATATTAACAATAACAACAACAATAAAGCATTCTTATTTTTCTATAGAATTTCCTTAATTTATTGTATTGTGTCAAATGTTGAACTTCAGGATTTTTCCTTTAATATTTTATTACTGTTCTCTATCATTATTAGTTCTGGCTGATGTTGTAAATCATTAACGCTATCTATTGCAGAATAAGATCTTTGAGTCTTTCAAGTTAAGAGCATGAGTAACATAATATAATTATGTAATAGTATAGTTTAGTTTCACTCTAAGATAACTATGAAATTATTAGATAAAGTAGTATTTGGTGTTTTGTATAACCTTAATTTTTTGACTTATATTTATAATGTTTTTTTTTAAAACTAAAATAAAAGTGAATTCATCACTGTTTAGTACAAATTAAAAAAAGGTTAGTTGTCATGTGATGGTTAATTTCAGTATAATGGCATAATATTTGCAATGAATGGAAACCAATTAACTAAAAAATATCAGTTTGCAATATTCATGTAATTTTAAATATTTTTATTATATATTTACACTCCCATTTCTAAAATAATATATATATGCTGTACCTTGCCAATAGGAAGACAGCCTCTAGAAGACAGGTCAGTCTCTAAATTGGGTTATACTATGACTTTATCTAGATACAATGTAATACTCTTATTATCTGTAAATGAGACCCATTGATCCTAATAACAAAATTACATACCCCTTTAACATTAAATAAATACCGAGGTATTCATTCAATGGCATCAGAATACCAAGACATTCCTCCTTATTAAGTATCCAAATATTTCCATGACTTAAATGAATATAATAAAGTATCTATAATTATTAAATTTAAGTTAACCTAATTAATAAATTACGTATATTATTCTACTATATATTGATCTTTTATTATTATTACTTTTATAGAATTATCATTAAAAATAACCATAATAATATTATATTAAGGAGATCTCAGGATTATTGATTTTAATTAGCTATTTATACCATCTATAAAATATCAAGAGAGATATTACTTAACTCTATAGGTAGTGTATCATTTCAGAAAAGACTTATAACATTAATCTATAGTTAAAATTATATTACTATTTTATATTAATGTTCTTTACTATTGAATAATAAATAACTATTGTTATCCAAATTATAAACACAATTTAGAACTTTAAATAAAAAGACTAATTCCTAACCTGATTTCCTAGAAATAAACATACTTTGCTAAATTTGCACTATATATTATCAATGACTGATGAGATCAAGGCAGTTTGCAATAATTTAAGATTTAAAACAGGCAAAACTCACTATACGTATTGCCACCCAGTGCAAGCCAGAGTAAAAGGTGGAGGGTTGCATTAGATCCTAAGATCTATGTGCAGTGCTCTCAGATCCAAGACTCCTCACTGACGAAGGCCACAAGCCAGAAACTAGTCTGAGGATATTGGATGAGTAGGCACTAGATGGGGATTTTATGCACAAGCCTTCTGGCATCCATTGATTACTCTAGCTTGTTGTGTGTGGCAATACCTATAGTGAGTTTTGCCTGTTTTAATAACAGTTAAGAGCAAGCATAAGAAATAGTGATCATGTGATGTTAATTTAAGATTTTGTGTAAGAAATATTTTCCCAGATAATTGTGATCCAATATCTTGTGCTGAATTAATTTCTCATAAAAATTTCAAATCATATGTTTTGGTTAATGTGTATATTACAATTTATACTCTCCGATGATGGTGTAACAATGATGATCCCTACCAAGAAATGCCATTCTAGATACTTAATTTAAATTTTAAAACATTAATTTTAATAACATCATATTTCAACCATTCAATAATTAAATAGAATTAATAAATGAATTAACATAAACAACAACAACAAAAAAATATATACAACAATATAATCATAATAGTATATGTAAAAATTTAAACATTGATTTTCCCCTTGAGTTACATTGAGATAATCAAATAAAATTCCTTGCTAATACAATAAAATATTGTGTGGTATTTAATTTTGTCCTTTATATTATAAAATAATGTGTATATTAAATAATCTTTTTTTAATTATCATCCATTACCCCTTATAGATTGTGATGAGAACAAGATTTAAAAAATATGGATTGATATTTTATTCTTAACTAAAATAATTTCATTATAGTATTATGACATAAACATCACATGATCACCATCTCTTATGCTAGCTCATAACTGTTATTAAACAGGCAAAACTCTCTATACAGTAGTGCCACCCTATGCCAACCAGAATAATCAGTGGATGCCAGAAGGCTTGGGCATAAAATCTCCACCTAGTGCCTACTTATCCAATATCCCCAGACTAGTTTCTGACTTGTATTGGATGAGTAGCATTAGATGGGGATTATATGCAAAAGCCTTTTGGCATCTATTGATTACTCTGCTTGGCACAAGGTGGCACTACTTTATGGAGAGTTTTGCCTGCTTAATTTAGTTTCATGACATATTATATTTTATCTATGTTTATTTTATGGTATTCACCATTTGATCTCTCTCTTTGCCTTACACTCAATTTTATTATGGTTTTATTACTCAACGATACAATAAAAATACAACAAATAAACTTTTATCCTTCACCCTATCCAAAATGTCTACTTATCTCTTCCTGCACTAATTTTCATTTACCATTTTAGAATATTAAGCTGAATATGGACAAACCACTCTTTGGTGCATACTGCATCAAATAAAAAAATATTTATCTTCATCTTATCTAATAAGTCAATTGTAATTTCCTATTTCAAGTTTTATATCTGTCTTATAAATAATACTTATGAAGATTTATAAAATAAAATTAGTTATAACTATATTACAATGAGATCAAACTTAAAATATCACCATTTGTCATTTTAATATTATACTAGAGCACAGATACATCCCCCCTTCTTGTAATATATTCATTTTACTATTTTTTTGTGTGTGTATATTCTATTAATGTGTAGCTTATATACATTTATTTTAATGGTTTAGTAATATTCAATCAAATAAATAAAAAAAAGTTAAATCAATATTAGTATAGATAAACAAATCACATTAATTATTAATTTCCCTCTTGACTGATTCCCCCTGTATTGATATTGATTATTTTAAAACATGAAGTTAACTATATATACACACATTATGTTACCAGTTTTTTTTTACTAATATACAAGTTCCTAAAAAAAAAAAAAACTGATTGTCCTATTAATAGTATCTCAATTGTTTTGCATACTTCCCACTTGTCACGCATCAATCTTCTTATTATTTTTACTCCTTTTATATTTATACGAAAATTATTAAAAGTATAGAATTCTAACACTTTCATGTTATCTACAATAATTAAGTTTTTTTTTTCATTTTCTCCGTGATTGAAGGTTATTTTCCAATTGTGTGTTATATTTTATTTAGATCCTTCCAACATTACTGCTACTTGTCTTGATATTATTGATGTATTCCTTGTTAATGTTTTCATTTAATAGAGAGCATTTTACACCTTCTCTTTAAAGGTAACAAAAATGATATTTTCCTCAATATAGTTTAGATTCTTCAATAAACTAATATGACTGATATTATCTATAATTTATCATGCAAGTTTTTATTATACATGAAAATTATATTCACTGATAATAGTCTGTTTAAATCTTTTCTCCTAGTAAAATCTTCATTTAGAGATATATTTATAAGTTGTCTTTTAATATTCAGCACATTTTTTAATACGCAAACATTTCCCTTCTGATTTATTTTTAATTTAGTTTTAATTATCTTGAAAACTATCCATTTATCTTTGTCACAAATATTTTTTCTGTCATTCATATATTGTTCCAACTTTAATCTTGCATAAATGTTATGATATTTAAAATGCATAAATATTCTATCTTGCTTATTTGCCCAATCATACATCAATATAATACACACAGTTTGTTTCTTCTGTTCTGATATTATATGATACCACTTGGGCACTAATATACAATTTTTTCTTTCCATTATTTCCATATTTTTTCTAATATAACGATTCCAAGATATTTCAGCAAACTTATTGATTGTCGGTTTAGCCAGCAGAGATTTCCTTGTCTTACCCTACCCGTTCATCTTAATGAAAAACCTGATAATATAAAGTTTGAAATCTTTGAGTTAGTCATAATTAATTACTTGTGTTTTTAAAAAAATAATATCTAAAAGATTTCAGCAAACTTTTTTAATAACACAAACTTAGTTCCTTGCTTTTTATTTCCGATCTGTAAACTTTTTTTTTGTTCCGAAAAAAAACTAATAATTTCCCTCTCTTATTTTTCTTTTTTTTTTTTCAACAATTATCGTATGCATGCTAATTTATTTCAAATTGTGCGTTTCCATTGGTTAATTTTCCCACTTCTTTGATTCTGAATATTTAATGATTTGCCTGTAGCTGAACTATTTTTAAAACAAATATTATCTCTTTAAATATTTTTTTATAGATTTAATAACATTTACCATTTACTTTAAATCAATCCGTATTACTTTAGTTTTTTTTTCCCCAGGCTAAATCTGAGGTTTATTTTGTGAACTTTTAATCACAACATTCAGAAAATGAATGTTAATTATTTATTTTGGAAAATAAATTAAGATTTCACCAGAAATAGTTAAATAATCCCAAATGTGCACAGACATAATTATTCATCTATATAATGCATATTTTCATTTATCAGATTAGACTTGAACTTTCTTATAAATTTAAATATCATTAAACAATTACTTCTTAACAGATATTATTAAATTATTATTTAGTATTTTATCTTTTATAAATCTTTGAAAATAAATATTTTAACAAGATTTAGCCTTTATACTACTTTAAATTAACTAAGACCAAGTTCAAATCTGAGGGTAACTAAAATGATTATTATTTTTCATAATTTAATAAGTGAATATTTTTTGATTTTATAAAATTTAAAATTATACATAATAAAGTTTATTCCCAATTTGTTTTATGATAAGGTGTACCAATAAAAAGGGCACAATATATATATGTAATCAATTAGATTGCAAGTTTTTTAATACTTTTCAAATGAAATCATAAACTATCTCCCAGTCAAAAAATTTCCTGACTGACATTTCATACACAACCTTCTATTGTTTGTTGAGTTAAAGATTTGAAACATTTGAAGCTCCAATCAAGAAATGATAGGTCAATTTATTTATAAATATGATTGTGACTCGCTTTTTTGCGCTGGGAGATGATTTATGATATAATAGATTTCACTTAAGGAGTGCACTGTAAAATTTTAATTCGAGTAGTCAGATATATTTTTTAGGTGTAGTAATACATTACAGTGAGATATTTACTGTTCGATTGGATGTGTAACGGGCCAAAGGTTTCCACAAGAGAGGGGCAGCGCATCTCACTATGGTCAGACCTAGGATCTTCTGGTAGGATGCTGTTAATGATGCAATGAAATACATAACCTATGATTGTATCTACCTCCAATGGGCTAGCTCTGTATTTACTCATTAAATCTAGGTACAATTTGGGCTAGTTCATCCACTTATCACGCCCCTTTCTGGCTCCGTTATGCCTCCGTATTCAAATTCAGGGAGAATTCTGCTTTTTACTCTTTTCAGGGATGAACTTATACAAGTTAATAACTATTGCAACTCTATATAGGTTACAATTTAAATATCCACCTAAGTATATTTCAGTATTATTATATAAGAGTGAAGTGAGTATGTCTGCATATCCTAGGTTACCGGTTGATTAGTGAATGCAAGATGATTTTAATAAACTTAGAGTCCAGTTTGATATGAATAAATTTTACAACATTTATTAGATAACAAAAAATTAAAACTTTAACAAAATAAAACAGTATAATTATATGCGTCAAGGATGGATTTTTACCATATCAACAATTGCATATATTTACGATTCCAAACCTTGACCTAATGGTAGAAATGCCTGACATGGCACGAATCATTTACAAAGCTAAAAAAAAATTCATTATTATTTCAATTACCGCGAAACTAATTTGCAGTAGCATTGTCATCCAATTCAGATTAACAGTGTTTGATCTTGGGGACCCTTCTATCTATGTATAATTCTCTACTGTTGACAAAAAAGAGCATCTGTGCAAGAAGATTACTCATTTACACCAAAAAAATAAACATAGCAATTATTAGTTAACAACAAACAAATAACATAAACTCTGTTCTGTAATAAGTGTATGCACTTAATATGGAATAATCTTAAAGATCTTACCTCATCGCATATTATTATGATCAATGTCAAGTCGCTACTGAAAGAAACCGATCTAAACTTTATTTAAAACATAAACAAAAAAAAAACTTATCTAACTTAATGATCCCCCCTCTTTTTGTTGTTTCCACTTATAATGGACTCTTCCAAGTTATAAACATTTACGCTTCCAAGTGGAAATAAAATAAAAAAAGAATTTTACATATATATATATGGTAAGAATACATAGCAAAATCAAAGCTTTTATTAAATAATCTTTGTTAATGTTCATGAGTTTGGCAACAATGACCTTTATGGGTACAGCCTATCTCTTTAGATCGCTCTCCTTAGGTAAAATATTCATCACTCATTGGAATCCTTACATAACATGCTCAAAGTAATATTACATCAATTCTCTCCAGTCACTTTTTCTCTCGATCTATGTAGACATTTGGCATAGGACAATTGGTGTTCCGTTAGGCATTACATGAGTTAGCAAATGAAGTCATTGCTCTTCCAGAGTCGGAATAGTGGCACTCAGTCCTATGGCACTAGTAATTTAGCCAGAATACATCATACAGTGATTTATAATAGAATTAAATTTTCTCTATTTGCAGTATGGCATTTGATGGCTTTATACACTAGGGAAATTACTTCATCATTTTGTTTAATTGCTGGCGATGTTTTATTCTTTTTCCATTTGTGTTTGAATAATATGGTTGTTTCTCCAATATCAGTTTGAAAATAATTCACTTATTTTATCAAACTGCATGAATTTATCAAACCTCTCTTAATTCAAACGTCGATTTTAATTTCTTATGATTTTACGTTAATAAATTTATGTGGATAAGCCGGAATATTCGAACGAGGCATCCATTTTCATTCACATTCGAAAATTCGGTCTCACGATGTTAAATTTCTATGGCTAATGCATTATTTTAAAAAAAGAAAAGAGAACGAAAATGAACTGGGTTCGCTTTTATACTGAGCTTAATTTCCGGTGTTTGGTATACTAATCTTCCATTTCTTTTGATGCTGCTGCAGTTGCCTATTGTTGTGTAAATTACCTTGGTAGTAGTTAATTTAAAGAATTGGCTAATAGAATTCTAATTTTATTTTCCACACTTGGTTGCCTAGTGATTAGCCTGATATTGGGTCATCACTATGCTTACTTAGTCTCTGTTTCAATTTATGACATACATTACATTGATCATTAATCTATTATTAGTATATATATATTTAAACGATTTCTTTAAAGTGTTTAATTCTATTTCCTTTTATTAAATGGGCTTTTATTTCTTTTATTAAGTAAGGAAAATTAGTTCATTGCGACATTTATTTACTTTGATATTTAACGAAGTAAACATTCATCGCGTGTGTCTAGATATGCGTAAAAAGGAAAGATAGTGTATATTCAACCACTTGTTGGTTAAGCTTGTGTTTTGAATGAGCCTGGTTTAGTGGTGTGGATTAATATAGGCTGGTTTTGTGGGATCGTCAGCTACCCTTACAGATGTTATAATGACGGATGTAAATTTTTTACATCCTGTGTGATATGTGTCACCCTTTGTAAAATAAACACCATAAGTATATACTTTTTTTTTGCAAGTAAATCCAAGCTTTAAAATTAAACCAATCCAATCACAATATTTATATACGAATTGAACTTTCAATTATTAAATAGTTTTTTTTTTCTTTCAATATTTGCATCAGAAGCATTGTCTGCTGAAAATGGCTGATAATCATATTATTATATTGGATTTATAGTCTCATGCATATATGGAACATATAAATATGTAGATACATTATACAATTTATAGTTAAACTTTTGTATATTTATTAATACAAGATTATATTATAGTGTACAAATTAAGAGAAATTAACTTACAAAAATACATTTTTAATTTCCTTAGCGAAAAATATGAATATTACTTGACTTGTAGGGGATCAGAGTTAAAAGTTCCTAGTTCTAGAATAACGTATCAGTTTGATTAATTATTCATTGTATTAAATCTCCGTTTGAATGTGTGAATGCCACATAATCTCTTGAGCAAATAACCCTACAATGATATGTGATAAAGTAAAAAAACTCATCATTTTACTTTATTAAATAAAATTTGGAATTTTAATTGTAATACTTTTTTATTCATAAATCTAATTATTATTTATTGTTGCTATTAGTTTTTCAAAGGAAATTCACCTGATAAATTTGGAGAAAGAACTTTTTTTTTTGTATTGCCATCTAAAGTTAAACTGGTTAATTCAAAACTCACCAAAGTATTTGGCTTATTTTATAATTATAGCTATTGCACTTCAATAATAGTAATATATTTTATAAAGTAATTCTGTTTCCTCAATAAATCTGATATTTCTGCTATTCTAACTAATGATCTGAAGCTTTAAGAAATTGAACTTCATCTATCATCTAGAAATTTTGGATTATTAGTTTGGATAATAAGTCTAAGGAATATTAAATAGAAATAAAGTTTTTGTTTGATAAAGGTGAAATAATATGAAAACAATCAGTAAGTCTTCAGATATTAATTGTATTTCAACTAGTACCTTTTATTTATTATCTTGCATTGAATATCTTCTAAGCAATTAAGGATTTTTGAGGTGTAGCTGATTCATAGTCAAATCAGTTTATTTTCCAATTCTTTGATAAATGGTTTGAGGTATTCTTATAGAAGGCAAATACTCCAGGAAAAATTGAGTTGTTCATATTAGTGTTGATATTTTGCCATGTAAAAGAAATACCATGATGGCAAGAGAGGGATTATTGAATCATTTTAAAGCTTATTTAAGATTAGAGTATTATTCCAAGCATTCTGGAACTTATATAATATTAATATCATCTATATTTTTTATTACTTTTTACAATGCTTTTTTACAATCCACTATTGACAGTTTCGATTGCTTCAGCAATCGTCTTCAGAACTTCTACTTATTTATAAGTAGAAGTTCTGAAGAAAATTGCTGGGGAAAATATAAGTAAAAGTTCTGAAGAAGATTACTGGGGCAATCGAAACTGTCAATAGTGGATTGCAAAAAAGCATTGTAAAAAATAATAAAGAATATAGATGATATTAATATTATATGGATTTGGCAATGCAATAAGAAAGATAGAGTTATTCTATAACATCAGACCAAAATTAGCCGTTATGAAAACAATGTTTAATAAAAATAGAAAATAACATAAAATATGATTTTTTTAAAAACTTATCTTAAAAAAATGTGGCTAAAACATTATGTTGTTATTAGCAAAGAATGAACACCAAAACAAAGCAAAAAATGAACGAAGTCGAAAGTATAGATAATATGAAAAAAATTACTAAATAATTATCTGATAATGGCTGGATATATTGGATTGCAGTGAATAGTCATTTAGAAGAAAGCATGTTAAATGTCTTAGAATATTGTAAACAAGTTCACTCACTATTGTTTGACTGAATGTAATGACATTTTACTTGTAATTATATGTTGGTTTATTTTCTTCATCTAGAATTAATTATTAAATCCCTTTAGAAGAATTGATATTTTATTTAAACTTTTCAAAAACATTTAAGTATTAATAATAACACACAGGTTAGTATGTAATATGTTGTTTCAAGTTATATTATTTTCCGCTCTTCTTCAGATGTTGTTGATTTAACCATTGACAATATTAGCATGAGAATCAAATGGGGACCTTTAGATTCATGAATATTGAATTTAATGCTCTAATCAATTAGGCTATTTTGTTAAAGGCAATAGCAGTAGAAATTTTATATGATGGAGCTATGATAACCGCTTTATTTTATTCCAAGTCCCTCTTGCAAACGTCCTACATCATCGATAATAAATCTCTATCCAGTACTGTCCTATCCAATATCATCTGGCGTCCATTACTTATTAAAGCTTATAGTAGATGCCATAGAAATATGAAGGAAAAAAATATGCGGCTAAAACAGCATTGAGTAAGTTGAAGTCATGAGATAAAATCGTGATATTTTATTAATTCATTTTTGTTAATAAGCTTTGATTACATTACAATATGTATTGTTTACTTTACTGAAATTTATGGTACTTTTCAATATAAACATATATATATATAACATATACACTTTTTATGTGTATATTACGCATACATAAATTAAGATTATGGTATAAGCAAAATTTTCAAAGAAATAATATAGTTAATAATAAATTGAGGGGACATTTACATATATATTTCCTGTGTGCATATGTTTTCATTCGCTCAAAAAGTAAAAATAATGAAATTTTCTGTACTATGTTTTTTTTTTTTTAAGAAAATGGAAAATATCAGACTTTCATTGCTCTTACATATACTCTGATAATATCCATTTTCCTCTCCCACTCTCTATGAAATGGAATAGTTGTTTTGTTATTAATAGATTATGATCACTCTAGTTGTTTTGATATTTTTAAGTCAGTATTCATTTTAGAATCTATACAGTTATCCCAACGTTTTAACTGGAATCCATAGATACATTTACTTGCCGTTAGTCATTTTAGATTTTTAGAGTAAATTCTTCAAACTAAGTTTTCTGAAATCTGCCGTTATTAAATTGATAATTTTTTTTATTGCTTTATGATTTTTTTAAAATTTTGTAAAATTTTTAACTTCATGTTTAAAAAATACTTTATTATATGAAATACTGTACTATATCAATTTTTTGAAAGACTAAAAAACAATAAAGAATAAAATGTGCTTTTAATATAACCCAAAGAAGCGTTTGTTGGCATTCTGAGGTGAAGAAATAGTTGCTACCGTATTGTAAAATTTATTAAAATTCACCTTATCATAAAATTTATTAAATTTATGAATTTTTGCGTTTTATTTTTTGTTCATATACATTTTTTTTTTTGTTTTTGGTTAGTATATAATTGATAGAGTTTATATTAATATAACACATGTTACTGCTTCACTGTATAAGGGTCCTCTTGGTTTTTTCATTTCATTTTAAAGACAAGATTAATAAATGGTTTTCAAATATTATGAATTATCAAACTATATTGACTTATGGGGTTATTAACTATTTAATGTGAACAGCTTTTTTAAATTTTCTTTGTATTTTTTTTCATTCTGTCCATTATTCTTGTTTTTTCACAATCAAATTTATATTCATTGGAATATGCATCTTCTGCTACCTTGGATACCGACGTTTTTTTCCTCTTTAATTATTATTTTGTGCTCTTTTAATTATTTTTTTTGTGAGTTGGTTGTTTTATCAATAGCTATCCTTCCACATTTACAGAGTATTTTATTGATGCAGTTTTTATCTTTTATTTTTAATTTGAATTTGGTAGAGATTAAGATTCCTAGAAGAGTATTGTGGTTTTGGAAAATTATTCTCATATTATTCTGTTTACAGATTTTCTATGAAATGCCATATGAATATGGAAGGATATATATATATAATAAATGTAAAATACAGTATCCGTTATAGTTTAAATTCTTTTGTAGCGCTTTCGATTACGTGGTAATCCTCATCAGCTTTAACTGAATTTCATATTTTTTAAACTTAATGTTACGTATATTTCCATAAGCTGTGTATGGACGTATTTGCAGTTTGCCTATTAATAACATCATTCTTATATTTATCAATTAATATTGCCTCTTTAATTTTCCTCTTTTTATGATTTCTTTCTTCCATTAATATTTTTATTTCATTACTATTAAATGTAAACTTATAATTACAAGTTTTTTCATGGTCAAAGAATACTGAAGCTGTATTAAATTGATATATTCATTTTAAATCACGTGTTCCAATGATACATAAAATGGCAAGTCTGAAATCATTTTTGTATCGCAATGATAAATTATGTAAATATAAGAGTGATAAAATTGTAAATATTGAACTCTTTACTAATGAACTTTTAAAAGTTGGTTATGATAAAAACCAAATCTTGCATACAGTAAATTCATTTAATAATAAGAAAAGTGTTTGCAGTGTTACTTTAGATAATAAAAAATGGATATCTATGCCGTTTATAAATAATATGCAATCTAAATTAATTAAGAAAATATTTAAAGAAAAGTATAATATTTCATTTTGTGTTCCTCCAAATGTTAATCAATTGATTAATAATTCTAAGAGTATAATTTCTAAATTGCAAAGAAGTAATATAATTGATCAAATTTCATGTGGATGTCAGAAATTTTATATCGGTGAATCGAGATGTTCTGTGGAAAAAAGATTGAAGGAGCATCAATTATTATATAATCGAAATTTTATCCAGCTTCAGTATTCTTTGACCATGAAAAAACTTGTAATTATAAATTTACATTTAATAGTAATGAAATGAAAATATTAATGGAAGAAAGAAATCATAAAAAGAGGAAAATTAAAGAGGCAATATTAATTGATAAATATAAGAATGATATTATTAATAGGCAAGCTGCAAATATGGCCATACACAGCTTATGGAAATATACGTAACATTAAGTTTAAAAAATTTGAAATTCAGTTCAAGCTGACGAGGTTTACCACATAATCAAAAGTGCTACAAAAGAATTTAAACTATAATATTGTGTTTACTGTTAAAATTTGTTTTTATTTATATATATATTGGCGAAATCAATTGACCCATTGAAAAACGATTAAAAGAGCACAAATAATAATTATAGAGGAAAAAACAGATATATCTAAAGTAGCAGGCCAAGTATATACTAATGAAAACATATTTGATTGTGAAAAGGCAACATTGTACAGAGAGGAAAAATTTAAAAAGCTGTTCAATAATGGCAAATAACTTCATAAGTCAACCTAAAATGATAATTCATAATGTTTGGAAAACACTCATTAAATTTGCTCTTAAGGAAAAAAAAAGAAAAATCAAGAGAAATTCTCATAGATAAGTACATAACAATTTTATTAACTATTGTCTTTGACAAAATAGCATAGTTGGTTAGTGCATCATCTTAAATTCAGTAGTCACAGATCTAAAGGCCCCAAATTTGATTTTCATTCTAGAACTATCTTTGTTCAGGCCAGCAGCACTTTAAGAATCATATGAAATGCTATGACATATATTAACCTGTGCTATTATTAATAATTGAATGCATTGAAAAGTTTAAATGAAGTATGAAATTGTCTAAAGACATTTAACAATTAATTTTAGATGATGAAAATATTCCACATTAAGCACAGTAATATACTTTTCCTCAATTGTTCTATTTTAATCTTGAATAATTAACGTTCAGTAGATAATAATGCCAACCAAATTCTCGTAATAGTTTTGCCTATAAATAGTGAATAACATTTGATTTGCACGTTCATATCCAAAAGCCATTTTTACTTTATAATGTTGATCTAGCCATCTTGCCTCCATGATTATATATCCTTGACCCCAGAGTAGTAATCATATATTTTAGTGACCACATTAATATGCTAACTGTAGATACTTTGACATTTTACTGAGAATATAGTATATGAAACAAAGCATCATACGATTTCCATCTTATTTTCAACATATAAGCATTAGGAACAGTAATCAACTTTTTTACTCTACTCCAGAGCTATTCTCTTATAAATTTGAATGATTAACCAACTCAATACTAAGATTAGTTGTTGGATATTTGTTGAAATACATTGGGTTTGGTTAGTGATATATTCAAATTATATCAGCATAATATTACATGACTTTCTCGGCTTACTTTTAATATTTTCTTTTAACTTACTCCAGAATTATGTACTATAAGCCTGAATAATTGGGATAGTTTTTCTTATTATATCCATTTCTTCAGACCAATTTCTGGTTTTAGTTTTTTCAAGTTCTCACTGATCAAGTTAGAAATCAGTCGAGATTTAAATATAACAGCACTACTATATAATATCCATTAATTATTCAGGTTTTTAGCAGTTGACTGTGAAATAGGGTGAAATTAATCTACTGTCAAAGAGTCATTAGTAACATCCAAAATATTACTGATAAGTTGCCACATAAGCAAAATAGTTTTAAACTAGCAAATAATGGATTTTTTAAAAAAGTTAATGTAGCTGTGATAGGTAAGAGAGCGGATGCTAATTTGACAGTATTATTAATTTTTAATCTTAGTGAATTCTGTATATTGTTCTCTAAGGGAATAAAAAAAATAAATGCATGCACATATTCCATGCAGATAAAAAACTTTTATTTTATGCTTTCAATTAATTTGCTTAAATCAAAAATAAATATGAGAATAATAGTATTTCTGTTTAATAAAGCTGCTGCAGAAACTTTTCTTATATTGCTTTATAGTTATTCCGTCATAATCATATGAGAAACCTTGTTGAATTGAAGATGTGGTTGAAGACGTCTACAACCATGTATTTAACGATTGTAAATTTAATGATTTATAAAGAATTTATTGTATGATTAGACCATTAGTATGTACACCTGCGTCTCGTTTTATGCGGTAGATAGGTTCCTCAGAAAACGTGCACAAAAGAAATTGCACAAAAGTAGACTTAACTTACCTTGAAAAATGTGGGATAAGTTCTGTAATTTTCAGAATTCACATAAAAGCAAAGCAACAAGGAAAAATTACTTTAAAATTCGGATTAAAAAAATAAGGAAATAAAGTATGACTAATAAAAAATTTCAAATATTTTAAAAAAATTAATACAAGACAAACTTTTTTTTAATTTTACATTTTTCATACATATTTTAATCATTACCGCTATTTGACAATATGCGTTCATTTGTGAACTGGTAAGAAATCAGATTCGTGATGTGATGTACAACAAGCGTCACTTTCAGTCCTGTGCTGTGTTAGTGGTTTTCTATTTCTATATTAAAAAAATGAAATCGCACTCAAAACCAAAAGATTATATATTATCATTAGAAAGATTATTTTCAGTTTAAAAAATCAATAAAATATTCATTATTTATTTTAACATTCTAAACAATTATTTGTTATATCTAACAAAATACATTTTAAAAGTTTAAAAATTTTGAATATTTATTGCTATATTTTTATATGTAAGTATAAATCTATTATTATTATTTATTCATTAGTATAAGTAGGTTATTTACATAGAAGCTAAGATTCTAAATACAGCTTCAGGCCATATTCACGTTAGCTGCTAATATAACATTATATTTTTGAAAAAAAAAAAAGTATTTCAAGTCAAAATAAGTTATTAATAATTTAAATTTCTTGATATCTAATAAATATAGTGAAATATGAAAGATATTAAGAAGAAACATGAATCGCATAACTTCAAAATTGCATTAAAATAATCTGCATAAAACGAGACCCAGGTGTACTATATATTTGAATTTCAAACCGATCATAAATATTGCAAATATGTGTTATTGCGATACAAGTGAAAAACTAATGGTTATTTTCCAAATGAATTTGATTTGGTAGAATGATTTGGGGAAATAGAAATTAAGAAGTAGATTGGTTTTTATAATAAATAATGATTTTGGAAGGAGGATATGTTTAATTTAACTATCAAGATTTTTAGGAAACTTCTACTTTCTAAGGAAATATCATTTTACACTTTCTTTTTCTCTTTATATATATATATATTGTAAGGGGCACATATGTACGTTACATTATTTTTTATTAGTAAACATAAAAAAAAAAGTTCGCCAATAAAAATTTATTTTTTTGAGAATTAAAAACTGAAAATTAAAAAATCATCTTAAACTCGCATATATATATAAAATCGCACAGATAAATAATTATTAAAATAAAACTTTATTAAAAAAAAGAGTAGTTTAAAACTAAATTTTCAGAAAAGATTTAGAGATAAAAATATATGTTTAAGTTTGAAAACAAATTAATTAATCTTTTGTAAAATGGAAATGATTATTTTAATTAGTAAACTAGCCTTTGGGCATTTAAATGTATGAGCATCGGCCAGATAGGAAAACAATAGAAACTTTTAGCAAATGAAAGAAATCCATCGGGGAAATTGGACCTCAACGAAAAGGTTTTCACCATCATGACGTAATGTTGAGTTAATCCACAAAATTATTATAAAAGGAAAGGTTTGAAAATAAAAGAGTTAATTAGTTATTAAGAGAGGACAGATATGTGTTAGTGCGGAGTCGAAGGAGAAGGGATTGAAAAGATGCACTCTTCAATCCCTTTAGTTCTGCTAAGAAAGAAAGAGAAATGAACTATCATTTTATACATTGAGGACCAACTAAACTAAAAGACCTCCGGATAAATAAAAAAACAACGGCTAACTCAACCAATCTCTTTGGGACGGCGTGGGAATTCACGTTTATGGCAAGCAACAGATAAAACTACGGACATGTTAAAAACGTAAGAACTTTATAATTAATGAACATTAAATTAAAAACTTTCCGTATTTAAATAATACAAATAGAATCCTATCTGACCAACGTAAATTAATATTAATAATGTCATTTGATATATATATTTTTTTTATTTAAAATCATTTCCATTTATTTTTTTTGTTCTTTTAAATTTCTATTATGATTTTTGTTTTTCGTTAGACTAAATTACATAAATGTTAAACTTTAGTCAGGCGTGAATGGCTATATAGATTTATAAAGTTATATTAGGGGAGGGTAATCTTAGGTTATTTGTTTCGTGGTTGAATTGGGTCGATGAATTGGATATATTGATGTAGTTAGTAGATGTAATTCGAGATTCGCTATGGGCAGAATCGCTTGTATATGCCGCACACTTCCTCTTGCCTAGGGAATGCGATCGTAAGTCGGCAAAATGACCGCAGTTCGTTTCTATGGAGTTTTTTTATTGTTCTTCTCGTTAGATAGATGTAATATTCCTATCTGACAGAGTCAATGTCTTATCTTAACCTATTTTGTGTTGCCGTATTTGTATTACATTGAATACATCGATATATCAGATGGATTGACGCCAGGTTGACTGCGAATTTTTAGCCTAAGGTTAAATGGGAATAGAATGTTTTATCTTCAAATGCAAATCTATGTAGTCCATTCATACTCGACACCCATAAATAAAATTACATTAAATTTAAGTTGGGTATAGACGCTTGCATGGGTTCATTACCGGTTAATTATGTTTTTGGTTTTCATAGGTGATCAAAATATATAGACATTCGGTAAATACTGATACCTTACAGTGAGTATCTAAGATGTATTTATTCGGATGTCTTTTAAGTTATTGGTGTTAATGCAAGCATCTTATGGTGAATGCTATTGGGTTACTTATAAATTTCCCTCTGCAATTGACTGTATCAATGATTTTGTATTTTGATCGTTTATGTTTATTTTGAAATGTTTTTGACCGTGGAATCTATGTAACCGATCTATACTCAACATTTTTAAACAAATCTGTGCGAACTAATAATAGTAAAAAATTTAAAATGTAAATTAAAAATCTAAAATAAAAGTAAAAATAATGTTAAATCTTATATATATATGTGCGTAAATAAATTCTTGTATGTTAATTACTGGCAGTGGCTTATTTTATTTATTTTTTAATATTGAAATATAATTAGATAAGATATTATATTATTAAATCTCTGCTACTCCCTGAGCTGGTGACTTGGGCTAACGACCGGAATCAAAATTTAAAAACAAAAAAAAAATTATTATTTTTTTTTTGACTTACGTATCTGCCTACTTTATAAATTTTTCTAGGTTCAAATGCCTAGATGGCGCCCTGTAGTGCAGATTACGTTAAGCTCTTTCTTTGGATCGTTGTAATATATATATATTAAAGCAAAAGTCATTGTAAACCCCAAGCAAGCTATGTATAAATTAATACAATCCCAACAATTATTGGAAAAATACAGTATGGTCCCATCATTATTTTAGCTTGGATCATATTTAAACACTTACTTTATTGATGTGTTATAAAGCAGAGCATGAATTCTGTATTTAAAGTAATTTCAGTATGACCATAAACTATTTTGAAATCACTATAAATAATCAGAGGATAAAGGATATGCCTCATTTTAAATATCTGAATGTCAAGAGAAAAAAACACTTAATAAATATAAATAAATAATAATAGCTCAATAGAACTGTAATTAAAACATAAATTACTGTTATCTTCAGGCAAGCTATGCAGAAGCTAATAAGATCCCAAAATTAAATGAAAAAGCGTAGAGAGGACTCACTTATATTTGTAACTCGGATCATGTTTAAATGCAGAGCATGAATTCTGTATATTACACAGAGGCTAAACTCTCTGCCACCAAACATCACATGATCACTATTTCTTATGCTAACACATTACTGTTATTAAAACAGGCAAAACTCTCCATACAGTAGTGCTACTCAGTGCCAACCAGGGTAATCAATGGATGCCAGAACGCTTGTGCATTAAATCCCTATCTAGTGCCTACTCATCCAATATCCCCAGACTAGTTTCTGGCTTGTGGCTTTCATCAATGAGGAGCCTTGGATCTGAGAGCACTGCACCTAGATCTTAGGATCTAATGCAACCCACCAGCAGCCACCTTTTATCTCTACTTAATTACAAAACTATGAGAATAAAATTTGAAAACACAATAATATTTTCAATCTAAGCTCAATAACTTATATAGTCATATGGGTCTGAACCCAGTTCAGTACCCATACATTTTGGGGTCTTTGGCTCTTTAACAACAATAGCCACCATTATTCTATTAGGCAGGATTGGTGTTAAACCACTAAATGTCACATGATCACTATTTCTTATGCTAGCACATTACTGTTATTAAAACAGGCAAAAACTCTCCATACAGTTTTGCTGTCTGCCACCAGGGCAAGCCAGAGTAATTAATAAGAAATGGTGATCCTGTGATGTTTAGTGGTTTAATTCTGTATATTAAAGTGATTTCAGTATAACTATAAGCTATTTTGAAATCATTACAATTAGAGCATAAAAGCTGTACCTCACTTAACATTCAGATATTTTTAAAAATGAGGCTAGCTTTTGATCATATTGAAATCATTTTTATTCATCCTCCACATTATAACACATCAAAATTGAATGCATATGTATAATCCAAGCTAAAATATAAGTGGGACCACTCTGCTTTTTTATTATTCTAATTTTTGTATTAGTTTATACATAGCTCACTTGTGTTTATAGTAAATTCTGCTTTAAATTCATTTACTTTAGACTATTATTAACTGAAACACAGGCTTATTATAAACCTGTGTCTATATATGTAATATATAGCGTATATGAGCACAGACTTTCACACGACCCACCATTCTCCCCTCTATCTAATAACATTGATACATTTGAACACATATATGCTGAAAAGATAAATAATCACCAATATGCGTATTTCATGCTAAACCAGCAATTATCAGTTGGTCCAGATTATCATCAGATCCCACACATATATACTATAAGTGCTCAGATATATATTAAGATAGCCAAACTTCATACTTTAATGGACAGGCTCCAATCTACTACACACTCCAACTCTTCAACCGTCCATCCAATTGAAAATCTGATGATGGAATGCTCGAAGGCCACCCTGAGGTCGAGATTCTTGTCACACTCATGTTGACCTAAGGTCAATCTGAACCCCGCATGTATAGGACATAATCCATTTAATACATATGCAAGGATGGGCAGACATCTCTACAATGTAATAACTGAAACACATCTTTTCAGCATATATGTGCCTGAGTTTATCAGTGTTATTAGATAGAGTGGAGAGAGATGGGTCGTGTGAAAGTCTGTGCTCATATACCCTATGTATTTAGACTTATTATTTATTTATATAGGTCATAAAAATATATCTTAAATAAATTAAGTTGGTGTTAATTCTAATTGCAGTGCTGGAAACATTATTTGTTTGATCGCTATATTATGTAAAAAACTAGTGATTACTTTCATAATACATGAGTTTTGGAAAGAACATTGCTTATCAGCTACCTAGAGTACTACTAATTCTCTATGCAAATATTAATATTAGAAGAAAGATTATAGTATTTACATGAAGGATTGATTATGCTTTAAGTACTTGATAAAGAATATTCTTTCCAATATATATATATAACTTACAAAATGATTAATATTTTTTTACGTAGTATGGTGATTGAACAAATAACGTTTTCAGCATCGTAATTGGAGCTTATTTTAAATCAGTTTATTTATATATATATATAATATGAGGAAGAGACCTATGAACATACATATATATTTATCATTAAAAACCAATCAACACTTAGACATACCAATATCATCAATAATCAGCAGTTTGAAATTGTTGATTGTTAATGTTATTGGGATTGTGAAAGTGTTGACTGACTTTTAATGATTTCTGTCATATCTGATCTCGCCTACAGAAAAGGACTAGTCCAGATTCCTTCCTCGGATTGGGCAGTCATTGCCGCTAACCAATGTGCAAACACATGGATAATCAATGCATAAACATAGCCAAAGGATAAAACGTAAGTATGACCAATCCTATCATTGGTTAGTATGGGCCAATAGGCAGTGATGCTCCCTGAATCCAATTGCTGCTAGTAAAGTAGGGGATCCGGCAATAAATAGTCAGCCTTTTTGGAAGCAAGTCAGAGATATATAATGTCTGTCTAACCTGAATGACTGAAAGTGTTTTTACTATAGTCATTACCAATACATCTACGCAGTGAGGCAAGTCCACGATAGGACTGGAAGTTGCTACGACTACAGCCAATTTGAGGTAAGCAGTCCAGTACAACGGGAAGAGTTTTGACTAGAACTCACGAGGCAAGCTAATAGATACAGCTGGAGTTGAGCTCAGTGATTTGGGCATGACCAGCTCATTATTGACTAAGTTATATGTAAAATTGGATTTATTAATGGTATAACATGTATGTATATTTGTTCTAATAAATTATACATATTAACTTTGTGAGTGGTTTGGATCTGAAACCTGCAATTCAGCCAAACGCAACAATTACTTACAAAGCTATTTAGCCTTGCGCATTATTACACTTATTACTTAAATACATATATATATAAATTATATCAATTTGTGGAACAGCAATAATTGCACTGAATTGATTTTTGTTTTTATTAACAGATTCTATAGAATAATTCAAGTATGTTGTCCACAAATTTTTTAAAAGCAGTTTTTTGAATTTATAAAAAAATTAGATCTACAGTATTCTGTGAATTATTAAAACATAAAATATATTAAATTACTGTGCAATAATTGTTGTTCCACATGATGTTATAAGGCATATACGTATCTTTCCCATTTCATGTAAAGTCAGTGGCAATACAGGTGGGTAAATAACTTTATCTCTTGTCTAATTCTTTTATTACATAACGCTGGCATTAATTGTTACACATATAGTGTGTGATATACACACACATATCAAGAGCATATTAATATTATAAATTGAGATTGTACAATTAATTATTATTATTTATATAAGTGAAATAATAAGAGAGAGAGGGGTTAAACTATGATCTTTTTCTCCTAATCCATGTTTGATAGCTATTAGCTTCAAATAATGTTCTTTTGTAAACAATGACATACAAATTCACATTATTTAACAATCTAATATTATATATTACTATTTTTAAATATTTTGATTTGATTTGATTGAATATGATCAGTAGTAATTTTTGAAATTCTGTCTTTACGTAAATAAATAATAAAAAAAATGGAAAAATTAGACTAATAATGAATAATATTTCTGTAATGTAATTTTCACTACACCACTTTCATGCAAGGTAGAGACCGATTTCTATCAGTTTTTAACATCTTATAGAGAGATATAATTATGAACATATAACCAAAAACATATGAAAAATATCTATGATCCCCGAGATGCACATTTCGTGCTGGACCAGCACTCATCAGTTAACCCAGACCACAATTTACCAATATTCATTATATATAGAGATAGCAAATTACTACAGTTTTATCGATAAGTATCAAATATGCTGTTAAGCGTTGTTAGCGAGAAGTCATCGCAGCTGCCTTACAAGTAAGTAGTTGGTTGCAGACGGTTGTGGGTTTGCCTCCCAGCCGATGCTATGACATATGAAAAAAAAAGTATCAAATGTGCTGTCCTCACAACTTTGACACAATCACTTAATGAAAGTATATTTATATTTTTTATTAATCATTCATTAGACTAGAGATTATCCAACTATGAATAATATTTCTGTAGTGTAATTTTCACTATACCACTCTCATGCAAGATAGGGACTGGTTTTTATTCACTTTTAGCACCTTGTAAAGAGATGTAATCATAAACATATGACCAAAGACATATGAAAAAGATCTATGATCCCCAAGATGTACATTTTGTGCTGAAACAGCACTCATCAGTTGGCCCAGGTCACAATCTTTTACGCAAATCTTTATCACTGTTCATTATATGTATAGATAGCAAATTACTACAGCTTTATTAATGTCAGTTACACTACAGAAATATTATTGTTGGATAATCTCTAGTCTAATGAATGATTAATAAAAAATATTAATATATGAAAAATTAAACTATTTTATTTAATAATTTACATTAGTTAGTTTATCTAAACTAATACATTGTTCAGGCTTAAATCTGCATTTATATATGTAATGTGTGCGGGATTCGAACTCAGACTTTCACACGACCCACTCTTATATTGCTGACCCACCTGATCACACACATGTTGAAAAGATAAATAATCACTAATATACATATTTCATGCTAAACCAGCAATCATCAGTTGGTCTAGATTACCATCCTCACACACATATATAATCAGTGCTCAGCTTTATATTAAGATAGCCAATCTTCATACTTTAATCGACAGGCTTCAAACTATTCCAACTCGCAACTCTTCAGCCTTCCATTTCATTGAAAATCTGATGATGGAACATTCTAAGCCCTTGCTCAGGTGAGTCAGCAATATGAGATGGCCACTGAGAGTAGTGGGTCGTGTGAAAGAGTTTTATCTAAACTAGTAAATTTTTGAAAACTACAGCTGATATATTTTCTTTTTTTACAGTAGTTTTGCGATTTGTGGCTTCCCAAGTAAAGACACTTTTAGGTTTATAAAAAAAAATAATCTTACAAATGATATACTGATTAATTAATAAAAGTAATTCTTATATATATTTTAAAATTAGTTACATTTTTTGCTTTGATAAATTAATGTTTTGCTAACATAATTACTTTAACTAAAACAGTGAAAATTATATAGTATCGTTATGATTATTAAAATCTCAATATTTCGGAATATTAATATTTAAAAAAAAAACTAAAAACAAATTTAGGAATCAGAATTCTGCAAAAATAATTTTCAGTTTTTACATTTTTTTTACAACAATTAAATAATGAAGAAATATCTATAGTAATTTAATACTTTCAGCTGATATTTGATGATGAAATCCAACAAAGAAAATGAAAAAAAAAAGCTGTTATATTATCAAAAGGTTGTGAAAAAAGTATACGTTTATATTTATTTTGAAGTTATATATATATTATTATTCTAAAATTGATCACTTTCCTCCACCCTTCTTTTTTAAACATTTCCTTATTTCTGTAAAGAATTTTGCTGGCAGGGTAATATTTTATAAACTAGAAGGATTTTTTTTTTTAAAAAAAAAAATCAAATTTTCTTTTTTGACTTTGATGAAAATAATATAAAATTTAGTATTACTGGGATATTATGTTGTGGAAGAAGTATCGGAAGTAGCCTTTATATTTATATATATTCTACATATCATTATTAAATATCAAAACTTTAAATATGAATGGTGGTGAATTAAGAGTAATATCAAGTATTACCTCTAAGCCATAATACTTATATTGTTTAAAATCTGTATTTGATCACATAAATCTACCATAAAATATTTAAAAAAAGTTTACAAATATTTTCAATAAATATTTTTATGCCTTGATTGCAGACTCATCATCATCATCAACCATTATCAATCCACTGCAGAATGAAGGTCTCTCCAAGTTCAATCCATCTTTTCCGATCTTTAGCTTCTCTTCTCCACACCACCCCTGCACACTTTCTTCTTTCATCCATCCATCTCACATGTGGTCTCTTTCTGGGTCTTTTACAATCTCTTGGAATCCAGTTTAAAATTTCAATTGTCCATCTATTATCATCTGTTCTACCAATATGTCCAACCCAACTCCACTTCAGTTTTTTAATGAGGTCAGTAATACCTGTTTGTTCTCTTACTCATACTTTGCGTTTTTGATCTCTTCTTGTTACTCCCAACATGCATGCAGACTATAAGATTAAATATAATTCATGATCTATTCCTGGATGTTACTAAAATAAAATCAATTTTTTATATTAAAAATAACAATTTAATTATTTCGAGGAATAAAAACATTTTTTTTTATTAATAGTGCTTTCTATAAAAATAGTTGTGGCAGCTGAATAAGCTCCATAAATGACAGTTTGATAGTTAATGTGTTGATCTTTGTTTTAGAGTACACAGTATTTATTTTTACTTGAAGGCAAATAAAATTAATTAGGCATTAAAATATAGTGACAATGGGATGACATTTGATTATCATTCATATGATTTTCATTGATTACCATTCTTTTGATTTGTTGAAGTGACTCGACACTGACTTCTTGTTATTCCACGGATAAAGGCTCTCTGTTCTTTACTATTTCTCATAATGTGGTCAAACTTGAGTTTACAACCCTGTGGCCTCCAAAATAACATTCGCCATATCTCCCAAATTCATGTCATTGTTTTCTTTAATCTTTGACTTTTATCAGTGAACCATCAGTGTTCACATTTATAAGTTTTCTTAGCATAAATAAAGAAATAGCATTACTTTGCGCCTTTTTTTTTTTTTCAGTTTTATGACCATTAATTTTTTTTCCATTCCTGCGATTATCTTTTTCCATATGTTGCAGGCCATTAATACTCCCATGGTATTTTTAGCTTAATAAGACTTATCCATATTGACATAGTCTTGGAATTACCAGTGACGCCAGTCTTCTTACCAAGGTTAGGACTAAGCAATTTACCAAGATCGTAATACTGTTAAGAGGTCCCACTGTCTTAACATAAACTGCACAATAACTGAATAAGTTCTTTATATCCTTTAGATATATGTTTCAATATTTATTATCACATTAATTATTACTTATGAGTTGTCATATATCTGATTTAGTTTTTAATAGGAAAAAAAAAACATATTACAAATTAGTTAAATATTGATATACTTTTAAATTGATAGCTTATAAATATATAATACAGAAAATTCGTATTGTACACTTGCTATTCTGAAATTAAAACATGATAAAATTTGATAATAAATGAAATTTAATATATAATTAAATTATATAAATATAGAAGTTATGTCTATCTGCTTATTGAAAAAAATGAATTTAATGTCTTTTCTCTGCCTTTAAAAATAAGTCATAATTCTACATTTCCAGTCAATGATTATAAATTCTGAAGAGCACATCTGCTACTGGAATGTAGGTGATATGGCATCATCATCGATTCCATATTAAAATTGGATTTTTCTTTATATATACGTATGCCCTAGTTTCCAAAGCTTGAACTAGCACATGACATACCCTTTAATAACATGTTAGATTTATTTGTGATTATTTATAGTATGGTATTTACCTATATTTATCTATTTAGAAATTATTACTTTCAGTAAACTAATTTAAAATGCAGGTAAACTTTATTATTAAAACACTGTACCCAAAACAGTACTTATATTTATGAATTATTTAAAATTATTTCTAGAGCTTCTAAAATTTAGGATTTCTGTTTGAAATAAAATGTTTTATTTTTAATTTTAAAAACTTTTAATTGAAAATCAAAATTTAAAAAAAAAGAAGATAACTAATCTGCAAAATTTATTTTCATATTTAAAAAAATTGCATCTTAATATATAACAGCAGTTTTTGTATATAATTCGTTTTCCCTTTTTTTTCTTTTTTTTTAAAGTTTTGTTTTCTAGGCAAAGGTTCTTAATTAAATAAATAAAACATTTTATATAGGGTATATGAGCACAGACTTTCACACCACCCACCACTTTCCATACTATCTCATAACACTGATACACTTGAACACATATATGTCGAAAAGATAAATAATCACCAAGGTACGTATTTCATGCTAAACCAGCAATCATCAGTTGGTCCAGATTACCATCTCTACACATATATGCTACAAGTGCCCAGATATATATTAAGATAGCCAATCTTCATATTTTAATGGACAGGCTTCAATCTACTCCACACTCCAACTCTTCAACCATCCACCCAATTGAAAATCTGATGATGGAACGCTCAAAGGCCACCCTGAGGCCAAGATTCTTGTCACACCCATGTTGACCTAAGGTCAATCTGACCTCTCATGTACAAGACATAATCCATTTAATACATATACAAGGGATGGGCAGACATCTCTACTATGTAATAACTGAAACACAGGTACATGGGGGGTCAGATTGACCTTAGGTCAACATGGGTGTGACAAGAATCTCAGTCTCAGGGTGGCCTTTGAGCGTTCCATTATTAGATTTTCAATTGGGTGGACGGTTGAAGAGTTGGAGTGTGGAGTATATTGAAGCCTGTCCATTAAAGTATGAAGATTGGTATTTTAATATATATATGGGCACTTATAGCATATATGTGGTAATCTGGACCAACTGATGATTGCTGGTTTAGCATGAAATACGTATATTGGTGATTATGTATCTTTTTGACATATATGTGTTCAAGTGTATCAGTGTTATGAGATAGTGTGGAGAGTGGTGGGTGGTGTGAAAGTCTGTGCTCATATACCCTATATATTACATATATAGACACAGGTATATAATAAGCCTGTGTTTCAGTTAAAACATTTTAATAGTGTATTTTTTTTATTGATAAATGGGTTAATCTTAATTCTGATGAGAAAGTCTGCCAATTCTATGATCTATAACAACTGTAACTTTTTTATTGCCTGTCTAACAATTTGGACAGATTTTTGTAGAATAAAAACATCATGGTCATGTGAAACAGCTCAGCGTGGCTTAGATTGAAGATACTGACCTAGCAAAGTACTAGATAATCATGGAAATGAATAGAATAAGATACATGACCTAGCAAAGTACTAGATAATCATGGAAATGAATAGAATAAGATACATGACCATGAAACCGTAAAGAAGAAAGCAAAGTAATAAAAAATTTTTTATTTATGTTAAGAAAGCTTATAAAAATGAAAACTGATATTACTGGGGAGAAAAAAAAGGCTGAAGGCAAAAGAAAACAAGGACATTCATTTGAGAGATGGCGAATGGTACTTTGAAGACCATAATATTGCAGGTTTTTAAAAATATAATTGGTTTAATAAGGATATTATATAGTGACTTGCAATAGTGATTAATGAAAAACAAAAAACAAGTTAAAAACTTGCTAACGCTTGTATTTATGTCAACAGATGGCGATCTACCAAAAGCACCGTCAAGCGTATGTTTACATAAACATCAGAGCAAGCATTCACCATCTCTAACTTTAATTCCACTTCTGACAGATCATGATTTCAAGCTATTTGCTATCATCAGTGAAAGACAGGAATTTTAGAAACTAGATCTAAACACAAACTCTGAGCGTCTGTGAAACAGATGTCTTTGAACTATCCTTTATCAATAATGGGCAGTTTAGAAGATGTTCTTATGAGGGTTTTAGCCATTAATATAATGATTCAGATGATGGTACAATGCTTTAGAAATTGGAATTTAAGTCTTTTTTATCAGCAGAACAAAGGCATTATTAATAAGATTAATTAAAATTACATGACATGGACAATAATTAAAATTTTTGTTGTTGATATTTTTAAATAAGTCAGTTCGTAGAGTTAAAATATATGTGTGTTTTTAGGATTAGGAAAAAATAATTTTTGATCAAATGATAAAGATTATAGGAGGTAACCTTGAATTTCGGAGAATTCTTTCCTTATGATGCAGCTCATTTAAAATTTTCTAATCTAATTTGATAAAATTCAAAGCATGAAATTTTATTAACATAATTTAAGATACAGATAATAGACAAGGATGGGAATGTATATGTTCTCCCATTCTTTTTAATACCTATAATGAGATTATTATGCATAATGTTCTTGAAGGTGAATTGGTAGGATAGTAATAGGTGGTAAACATAAATTATTTGGGATATCCTGATGACATTTTCATTTGGGCTGCTGAGGTAAATAGTGTAATCTTAAAATAAATATCTTAAAAATCCAATTCAGGATTATAGATCATGCCAATAAAATTCCCTCCAAATTGAAAGTGTTGAACATTTTGAAATGGCAGATAAATTTCAATACCTCAACTGTACCATAGTTAATAATGGTCAATATGAACAGGAAATATGCAGAATTGCAACAGCAAGAACAGGAAATGATAAAATTCTCTAAAATACGGAAAAAGTGAAATATAATTAAATTTGATTAACTGATTTTTTTTGATTACCACATATACATCAAAATCTATATGTTGAAAAAAGTCAGACTTAAAAAGGATAGATGCATTTGAGATATATTGTCAAAGCATGTTCCTAATTTATTATACTATCCACAAGACTAGTATGTTTATTTTAGAAGAACCACTAAACATCACATGATCACTATTTCTTATGCTAGCACATTACTGTTATTAAAACAGACAAAACTCTCCATACAGGAGTGCCATTCAGTGCCAACCAGAGTATTCAGTGGATGCCAGAGGGTTGCAGTGCTCTCAGATCCAAAGCTCCTCACTGACGAAGGCCACAAGCTAGAAACTAATCTGGGGATATTGGATGAGTAGGCACTAGATAGGGATTTTATGCACAAACCTTCTGGCATCCATTGATTACTCTGATTGGCACTGAGTGGCACTACTGCATGGAGAGTTTTGTCTGTTATTTTAGAAGAACTTAAAAGTCAATAAGAGATAGTTTGTGCTAATAAGGAGACATACAATACCTTATTTTGAGCACATAATGAGGAGATTCAACAATATAGAAAAATTTGTCATTAGGAGAAAAGTTGAAGGTCTATGTTCACGTGATGGACAAATCAGTTTAGGCAAATTATTGGACATGAGTACCATAATTATAATCGCATATGGAGCTAAATTGGTACAGATGGATAAGACATCACTCCTTCAAGAGTTACAAATTGAGATGGTGATTGTAAAGTATCACCATCTTGAACAAAATATTTTATTAAACAACATAATTTTTTTATATTTTCAATTAATTAATTAAATAAATTTAGAAAGTATTTGGAATAATAATTAATAGAAGATTAGAAATAAGAGAACAAACAAACTAAAGATCATTATTTGATCAAACAAATAATAGAAATTTTAAAAATAGGCATTAATGTTTTCTTAATAGCTGAGGATTTTTGGCAATTTTTCCTGCAGCTGAACCATAGATAATTTATATGGCATTTCAGTTTTTATAACTTATGCCCATTTGAGGATAAAATAAAGAATGAAAAAAGTCATAGAAATATATATATATATATCACATGGTGACAGCTCAAGTTTATCCATGCCATAATCTTCAATCTATTGTCAAGGCAATCTCAATAAGTGAAAGATGGATTCCAATTTTCATTCTGATTTAAGATATTATAGATAAGAAAGTCAACCCTTGGACTGTAACAGACTGATATTTAGGATTTTTTTCTGTAGCTAGATTGTAGACAATTTCGTTAGTATTTCAGTTCTTATAATTTTTACTCATTTGAGAGTAAAACAAAGAATGATAAAATCATAGAAATATACATACACCTGGGTCTCGTTTTACGCGATAGATAGGTTCCTCAGAAAACACGCGAAAACGAAATTGTGCAAAAATAGATGTAACTTACCTTGAAAAAGGGGGGATACGGACTGTGATTTTTCAAAAATCGCATAAAAGCAAAGCACCAATGTAAAATTTACTTTAAAATTTGCACAAAAAAAATAAGGAAATAAAATATGACTAAAAAAAAATTTCAAATTTGAAAAAAATTGATACAAGACAAACTTTTTTTAACTATAATATTTAATTTTATTCAAAACATATTTTTATGCATAATTTACAGTAATTTACATTTTTTTATACACGTTTTAATTATTATCGCTATTTGCCGGTAAACAGGTTCATTTGCAAACTGGTAAAAAATCAGATTCTTCACAAGAGGAAATACAACTAGCGCCAACGTCACTCTCATGTTGTGTTAGTGGTTTTCTGGTGACAACGTAATTAGTAATTAATCTAACAACTAAAAATTAAATTCTTATTTTTGTCTTTAATTTTCAATTTTAATTGTGCCCACTGCTATTACTCACCTTTTAAAAATAAACTTGCGGACACTAAATGATTAATAATTGATTACGTTCTTTTTTAAAAAGCAAAAACAGAATGTGATTTAAAATGAAAAATTAACACGCACAATGTTTGAACAAATTTACATTATAATTTTGTAAAATTTAATGTGTGTATACGTAAAATGTGGAAATCATGATTTTAATTTCATTATTGCATAAAATCTTACTATTATAAAGCACTGAAAATATTGAAATTACTAAGATGAAAGTCGAATTCCAATAATGTACTATTACTTTCAATATGACATAAATGCGCGAAATTTATTATTTAAAGTAATAGTGCATTATCAGAGTTCGACTTCCGGAGAAACGTGAATCGTGTAACTTCAAAATCGCGTTAAATAAATCCGAGTAAAAAGAGACCCAGGTGTATATATAAATGATATGATGACAGCTCATGTTTACACATAAATTTTCAATCTGTTGTCAAGGCAACCTTTATAAGTAACTTTCACTCTGATCTAAAATCTCAATATGGACAAGAAAGATAATAGATAGAAATATGATTATTTTTAACAACTTTCAAACCCCATTGCTATTCATTATTGTTTGAATAATAAAATGATTTTTCACAGTATATATATATATATGATAGCAGAAATGTTCATGATTAAAAAATGACACTTTGTAAAAATGTACACAACATGGGGAATTTTTCATGGTTAGAACAAAATAGATCAGATTGGTGCAAAAATACTCTAATCCACAGACGTAAAAAAATTCTACATATAAGTGTTCAATCAATTTTTCAATGAAATTTTATCTTTCTTGGAATTAAAACTAGTATAATGATTCTAAATAATAACAGTAATGTGTATTTTGGTTTTTTTATTAATTATATATATATTTTTATTAGACTTTTGACTAATTCTACATGATAAAAGTTGAAACAAATTTGTAAAAGTGTCTGTTTCTTGGCTAATTAGTTTAATAAAATTTTTGCTATTATATGTAGGAAGAGTTAAAAAAGGGGTCTTTATAATATTCAAAATTGTTTTTTTTTTTATATGTCATAATTGTATGTTATTGGGATTACCTGATATCTTTCACTCTACTCTGTAGGAATACATTAATTTTACCAAGTTAATTAGCCAAGAAACAGTTGGAGGCAGTTTATAAGTTTATTTTAACTTTCTTCATCAATGATTGATCAAAATTTTGATAAAGAAAAAAAAACAATGATAGGCTTCAGAATACTCTCTTATTATCATTTACAATTTATTGCAGCAGTTCTCAAGGACAAATTACTTCTAAGAAAGATGAATAGTGTCAAGCGTTGTTAGCCGAGAGGTCAGCGCAACTGCCTTGCAAGCAAGCAGTTGGTTCCGGCCGTTTGTTGTTGGTTCGCCTCCCGACTGATGCTATGACATAGGAAAAAAAAAAGAAAGATGAATGGAATCATCAAAATGTTGCTTGTTACTTAAGTAGATTGAAAATATCTGATTTGTTGTCAAACGTTGGTGGGTGAGTGGTCAGCACAGCGTCCTTACAAGAAGTTGTTCCGGGTTCTCGGGTTTGTTTCCTGGCCGATGCTTTGACACATGAAAAAAAAAAATCTGATTTGTTCTGATCATTCGAAATTTTTCTTATCATTAAGGAATTCTGTCCTATCTTGCATGAACTAGTTATTATATAATCAAATCACTAAACAGGCAATCATTATAGTATCCAACCAACCTCACCATTTATTACCAAAACTAATTAATTCATTTATATAAAGAATGGAACTTCGTTTTTTTTTAATGTGAAGGTAATTAGCTTTGATAATGGATGATGAGGTTTGGTTAGATACTATAAAGATTAGTAAGTGAATGATCAGATCGTTTACATATATACGCTCACGCACCCACACGCATGAATCCACACACCTACATAATTACTTATATGCAACACACAATCAATTTGTTCATTTTTTTTTCTCATGTGTACCCGGGACAACTGCTTGTAAAGCAGCTGTCGCTGACCTCTCGACCACCAATGCTTGACAATTTGTTCATTTTTATTAAAAATATTAACAGAAATTACTATCTTGTATAAGGTTCTATTAAAGTGTAATAAATTAATAATCCTTTAATATGAGAGCCGAGGTTGAAGCATAAACACATTTATACATTATTCAATACAGAATTGTCCTTACACAAATGATATAGTAGCACATTTTTAACAGATATGACCTAGTAAACAAAATATGTAAATTATCAAAGAAGATACCAAATTTTATGTAAGATACAAAAATTTTAAAGGAAAATAAATCTAGTACATCGTGCAATATAAATGGATTAATATAGCAAGTAGTTCATTATATACATGAATAATAGTTATTTTAGAGGTCTAATTGAAGCCCTATTCGTAATTGAATGTGTTTCAGTGAGAAGAGATCATAGAACTATATGTATGTGGTTGGTATATAAGGTAAATGTAGTCCAAATACAGCATGCTGTAGAAAGATTCAGACATATTTAAGCAGGTGATCACATTCACTTTCAAGTTATGAAGGAATCACAAATCTATTACCAGAAAACACTTGAGATAGCATGACTGAAATCCTTCTTACAAATTTTACAGTAAATTGAAGCTTATTAGAGATAAATATGAGCCTCTAACTATTTTTGGAACAGGTTCCGTTGAGTGCTAGGCAACAGAACTGTATGATGATAGAAATGGCAATTTTATGTTAAGCAATGACTGCATTTGATACAGATTTGGTCACAGAATCACTTCACTTGCTAATGACATAATATTTATCTACTGTATATGATGTATAGTATATATGGGTAAAACTATAATATGTGAAATTATATTTTTTTAATTGGTGACCATGTATTTTTAAACAGTATGTTGAATTGCCATACAGGGCTAATACTTTCTAATGATGTCCTATATGGGATCTAAATTCTATTTTATTTATCTTGATTACTATTCTAACAGCAATAACTTTATGACATTTGGTCAGTGATAGAAAATTTGTTTTAACACTCTGAAATACTAAAGATTTATGAGAGTAAATAAATAGTAAGTGGTCATACATTTTCTACCAAATTCCATAACATATCGCATGGTTTACAACACTACCCATCAAAGCGGTCCAAATAATGTAGACAGTGATATTCCCTCTTTTCTAAATTTATATATATATATATATATTATTAAATAATAATGTTCTATAGGTCTGTTTCATTCTTATTTTATTTATATTACCTCTGTGTATATAATTTCTATCATATTGATTTAATAGGATAGCAAATAAATATGATGTAAATGTATTTATATTAATATTGATTGCAGTTATTTACTGACTTCATTAATAGTACCATCAGTAAAGTTATGCTGAGTTTCTTTTTCAAAATTGAAATGTCTTTAATGTTTGTTTAGATATAGTATATCTGCATAAATATGTGTGTGTAGATCATAAGCAAAACATATACAGAGCTATTTAATTAAAAATAAAAACCCTGTCGTATAAGCATGTAATCTTTTCATCTCTGCTTCAAAATACAAATATCTTTCATGTTAGATTTTCTCTCTATATATACACACACACATTTTGAAGAGGCGGTTTGGTATTATCTTAAAATTCCAAAATGCATTAAGCTTCATTCATGACAAATTCTTAATGAAAAATCAAAGGAATGCTTAGTTGGAGCCATTGCCAAATGTCAGATGGAAGATGGATTATAGAGCTATCTCAGAAGAAAGCCTTTCATGCCAAGAATGTTGACAAGTTAAAAGTGATAAAAACTTCTTTTAGATGCTTGAACTTACAAATGGATAAATTTGATCTTACTTCTTACAATTAATAGGTTTGTGTCATGTTAAAATAACTGTATACAATAACATCTGGGGAATCATATACATATATGTCCTTGCACACACAGACTTACAAATACACATGTAGTCAGACATCATTTGAACAAAAAAAATATTTATGTATATACATTACATACTTGTTTATGCTTTTCAAATATTCGTTTTATTATTTAATAAAAGCTCTTTAAAAATGAATGAATTATTAATCCCTCTTTCTAAATATCTCTCAATAAAACAAGGCAAAACTCTCCATACAGTAGTGCCACCTTGTGCCAACCAGAGTAATCAATGAATGCCAGAAGGCTTGTGCATAAAATCCCTATCTCATGCCTACTCATCCAATATCCCCAGACTAGTTTCTGGCTCTACCTTCATCACTGAGGAGCTTTGGATCTGAGAGCACTGCACCTAGATCTGGGGATATTGGATGAGTAGGCATTAGATAGGGATTTTATGCACAAGCCTTCTGGCATTCATTGATTACTTTTGTTGGCACAGGGTGGCACTACTGTATGGAGAGTTTTACCTTGTTTATAAACAATTATGTGCCAGTATAAGAGATGGTGATCATGTGATGATTAATGATCACTCAATACTACAGTCCTACGACTCCAATTCTGAAAATTAATGTTAAGAGCCATTCTGAGGTACCAAAAATATTTTAGCCAATCTATTAAGTTGCATCTATTTTGTGCTTTAATTTTTCCAATCCTTAAACATTGATCTGCTATTTGGGTTCCCAGGGTTATTATTGGTAACTTTTCTAATAATTTTTTGCATTATCTTGATATCAATTATTATTTGCAAGGTCTAAATTTATATTCCTAAAAGAAAGAGCAGAGATGTGTAATTTTTATATAAAGTGATACATAAAAAAAACTTCAGGAAATGTTACAAGAATTATCAGTTAAAAATTAAAGAAGTAGGACTAAAGATTTGTAGCTAAAAAGGCTGAAGTAATGTTCGATGAATTTTTTAAAAGAAGAAAATAAAGATTGATAGTGATGAATTAGAAGTTAACAACTATAAATACCTTAGTAAAATTATTAATACAGATGGAAACCTAATGGATAAAATTAATCATAGAATTAAACTTGGATAGAGTGCTTTTGGAAGAAGTAATATAATATTAGAAGGAAATATGCCTGTGTATAAAAAGAAAAGTTTTTAATAAATGTGTTTTGCCAGTTCTTGCTTATGAATTTGAGACGTGAATACTTAACAGAAGAACAATATAGATTCTTCAGGTCACTCAACGAAGTATGGAGAAATGTATGTTAGGAATAATAATAAGATATTGAAAATGAAATACATGGGCAAGATAGCAAACAAGGTATTACTGATATTATTCTGGAATAGAGTTGGGTTTTACATATTTCTAGAAGAGATAATAGTAAATGAACAATTTAAATCTCAATCGAAAGCTTAAGAGATTGTAAAAAGACCTAGAAAGAGATCACTTGAGATGAATATATGAAATCTGGAAGTCTTCTGGTGTAATATGGAGAAAAAAGACCAGAAATTGCAGAAACTGGATTAAGAGCCCTTCATCTTGCATTGGATTAATAACAATTGAAAATAATGATGATGATGAATTATAAATAGAAGAATCTTTTTCCTGAAATCTAGATATGCAAATGTTAATAATAAATTCTCCACTAAACTATTCACCTAAACTTTACGGTCAAGAGTTTAGTTACATTTTTTACTATTTCTTCACGCCCACAAGTAGTTTTGTGAATAACTTAAATTTGTACATTTCTTTGGGTACCATGGGTACCATTGAAGGGTACTCATTAGAACTCATATCATTACTATTTGATGTTTACAAAAAGGCTATTTCGTATATATCTATATATATATTAATAATAAAAAGTCAGATGTCACATGACTTATATATAGCTTGCACTTACAAATATGTAAAATTAAGAGCATGCTAATGAACTCTAAACAAGCTTTTTTTTTAAATTTTATGATAAATGCTACTACAAGAGAAGACATTCAAATCATTTTTATCTTGGATTGTCCCCATCCCCAGACCGGTTTCGACCTATGGGTCTCTTCAGTGAGGAGTTGGGACATTAGATTCAAAAAACCAACTCAAGCTAAGCATTTATAATTGATTTTTTTAAAATAATCGAATGACTTTAATGCTCAGAATTTCATAAGAAGTTTGTATGCTGGAAATTCCACAACTGGAATTGATCTGAGGACCTTATGTTCCGGAGTCTGAGGTTTTGCCATTGCACTAAACTACATAGAGCATTAATCTTAATTTTTTTTTTAAAAAAAAAAAAAACTATTATTAAAGAAGTTTTATAAAAAAATTTATTAATGTTATGTCACTCATTTTATTATTTTTTGAATCTTTACACAGATATATATCATACACAGTGTATCTTTTATTTAAAATTTGAAAGTTCAAATTATTCTGTAGCTAAACAATTTAGACTGTGCAAGTTTAGCGTTTAAAATATTAACATTTTATTTAAATATAATACATCTCTGTTTTTTTTTACAAATGGCATTGTTAATCAAGATAATATATTTATTTAAATTGATTAGTTATTAATATTTAAAAAATGTAGCTTAATGAATCATACTTAGTATGATGTAGATTGACACATAAACACATGTATCTAATATGAAATCCACTATACGTTATTATAAAAGCACCATTTACGTAACCAGCAGTTAGTAGTGGATACCTGGTATGGTTCTTATTAGCCAACTAGTTCATTGAAGTACTTGATTATACATATTCATCCAATAGTAAGCTTTATTATCCAATTTAAGATAATGAATTGAACATTTTAAATATTCTAAAGTTTAGAACTCACGCCGAGTCTCTGGCACCAGATGAGCAAGTAAATATTTTAATGAACTTGATTATATGTTAATTGTAGTCATTCATGATCTGTTATCCAAAGGATAGTGTATAACCAAACAAATTATCGCATGAATCCTTTTAGTTTGCATTTAAAATTGCATTAACAATAATAATTCACTTCATTCTGTTCTAGACGATCTATGTATTGCTTTGTTTACAATATGTCCACCTTTCCCAAAAAGTCAAAAATGCTGTTATCTTATAACTGTAATCACTAAATATATATTTTCTCATTTAGTATCGGACTTTTATGACTAGAGAGAAAGTTGTATTATGTTTATACTTTAAGATGTTCAAAATTTTTTACCTGTGGTATTGAATAGCATAATAGAAATAAAGATGTTTGTTAGATGGATATTCAATCCATTGCTTTTTACTGACAAAAGCCAATAACCAGAAGCTAAAGTAACAAGTCATTAATTACTTATGCTTACATAGATAATTTAATGTAGAGGTACTTGCAGTGCATTAATATTAATTTATGCAGATTGTAAATTTAAGTTAGATAGGTAAATCAAGTAATGCTATAAATTAGTAATATCTAAAATATATGTTTACGTATATGGTCAGAAATAGGTATACAGTATTGACTAGGGACAGATTCCAAGAACATCTTGGCCCTCGATTGAAACTATGTATCTACTTTTAGCCAATCTTGCATATATTTACACATATATATTATATATTTATGATTCAAAATATATAACCCTAAATATTCAATAATATTTTGAAGAAATGAATCAGCTATATTAAATACAATGGTTCTTAATATCAAAGTTAGTCTATAAAGTCATGAAAAATGAATATTTTCATCCACAATTTATGTTCTTATATGGATGATAGGTTTAGATAATGATATCTAGGGCAATGAATATCTAATTCATTGAGATATTTACATAAGTCTTATTAAAATTGGTTCTAATTTATATTCTCGAAACAAAGTAATTAGATATTAATTTTAATAATTTTAAAAATTAATTTTATCATGCCAAGCATATGTCACATTCAAATAATACCTCATTAAATAATATGTAATATTTTGAAATGAACTTCTAAGCATTTATTGTATTAAATACAATGTCTTTGTGGATTGGATATTTGCTCTCCTAGTTATCATTGACTAAATTTACCATCCATAAAAGAGCATGAATTGTTAATGGAAATATTCTTTTTTTTATGTTGTAAATTGATTTTTAATACTAGAAGGTTTTGCTCTTAATACAATTGGAATTTAAAGAAGTTAAATCTCTCCACAATAGTACATTATTTAACTTGTATAATTTGAATATTGCATATTTGTGGTGGCAAATATTAATTTGTATGGTTATTATAATGAATATTTTATTAATTTGCCATGTGAATATAATTTAGGACCAGTTTGAATAAGATTACCAAAACATGTTAATGGACTGGATAATCGCTCTCTAGGTTATTATTGTTAATTATCATTTTTTAAATCTACCTTTCATATAAGAGCCTGGATTATAGATGGAAACAGTTATTATTAGCTTTATAGATTGATTAGTACTAAAAGACATATATACATACATACATATTTATAATACAAATAAAATGTCCCTTAATTAAAAAACTATTGTGATAGCAATAAAAATAATAATGGCAGTTGAGGAAGTTAAGGAATTAATCGAAAGTACTTCTGCAGATTGAAAGACTGTTTATAATAATTTATTATCGCTATATTTACTATTTTTGTTATATATATATATATTGTAACAGGATGGAGTATCAGGGTAGTCATCCCTGGAGTGATGGCAAATCATCCTCAACCCCAGTTGAACATATTTTAAATAATGTTAAAGTAATGTTTAAGATTCAAAATGCATAAGTAATGTTATATATTATAAAGAGAGAGCATGAGATCTCTCAGAGATCCGCCAATCACTCCTTAGAGCAACCATAAATATAATTAATACATCATCCAGCATTGTAATAAATAAAAGTAAGTTAAAAAGTAATTTTAGTATAAATACTCATCAGTAATACTCAAGAGAAATAATCATTCTTCATCATGAATGATCAATTAAAATACACCAGTACAAGAAATCAACAGTTAATCTAATGACTGGATTGGAAATGGGTCTTCTGTAGACCAGGCTAACTATTTAGCCCATGCCAGCTTGGGCAATTATTTAAACATAACTTTGGCTGCACGACTTAAGTACTAATCCATCAGAATACATAATCATCAAAACAATAATGCTGAGATATTAAAACATGCTGATCGTCATCAATATTCTGGCTACTTAGTACCCCGGATATAGTATGGTCAACTATAAACTTAAATTCTAATAGACTAAACTAATAAAATGTAGTGCAGGGCTTTAAACAATATAATCTTAGCACCATTCCAGGATATATCAATCATCATCATAATCTTCATCATATTGGATACCCATAAGCACTAAATACATCCCCATTTATATATCCAGCCTGTGCTCGAATCTAGCTCAGAAGAACAAGCTCATTACTGTTATGTGACTAAGAAATGATGATCTAATATAATTTTAACAATTGAATTCAAGTTTATTAATAACAATATAAAAAAATAAATGAAATTAAGATCTTTAGAATATGATACATATAAGCCTTTTGATTTTGATTAACATACAATAAAAAAAATTATTACACTATGGTTTACATGATTAATATACAAAATTCAAGTTACTATATGGTGGTTTACATATACCACACATATATGTGCATAGCTGCGCACTTTACTATTACATGACTATTTCAATTGACATTCAATAATGACAAAAAAAATGACTTAAAATTTTACATGTTATACTTGACAAGCATTGATCTATTACACACATAGTGCAGTACAATTGGTGAATAACATATAATTGAAATTCATTTTCTATCATATTTGAATCATATAAAATACAATAAATGATTAAACTTTTCAGTTGTATAAAAATTCTATAAATGATTAAAATTTTACATATATGTGTGTTGAATTGCAGGCACACACTGATGTTTATATATAGATATTTCATTTTTATCAAAATAAAATTAATTTTACAATACATAATTAATTTCTGATTTAACATATATGTTGTGCTTGTAGGAATGTATATGCACATTGACATTTATATTATATATTTTAATTTGTCACAATAATGTTAAATATTATTTCGCAGTTAATTCTCTTTGCAGAATATAGTCTTTTTTCTTTAAAAATAAGGACTATAAAATTTTTGATAGTTGATTGCTTTTAAATGTCTTTCTTTTTGTCGAGCATTGTTAGATGAGAGGTCACTGCAGCTGCCTTGCAAACAAGCAGTTGATTGCAGATGGTTGTTGCGGGTTCGCCTCCCGGCCGATGCTATGACATATGAAAAAAAAAAATGTCTTTCTTTTTTAAAATATTTTAGGAAAATCTCCTTTTTTTTTAAAAAAAAAAAAAGATATTCATTCTTGACTCTTAATTATAATTTTTTTTTTTTTTTTAAATTTAAAAATATAAATTTAAACTTTTTTACTCTCTTTTAATGAACGATTTTAAACTAATATTATTTTATATATATCTATCAGTTATTAAAATGTCGTTTTTACTAAGGAAATTATTTAAAATTTTATTATTATATACAACACTATTCAGGTCACATTTAACTAATCATAACATCTTTAAATTAAATATTAGAAATTTAAAAATGTCTTTTAAATTAAATGAATTATTTTAAAGCGACTTACTTTTGTAAATATGTTTATCTGTGCATATAACTGAAATAGCATATGTATAATTGCTTCATCAGCTAATGGTTTCTCTTGATGAGCTTGCTGGTCTAGGTAAGATTGGTTTATAGTCACATTGGAAAAAGCATAATTCAGGTTTTGTCATCATCAGGATGACATAAGCAGGTAAATGTTGGCATCGGACTTGCAGACTTCAGGTAAACTGTTTTCTAGAACACATTTAAGCAAGCTAGACTCATTAAAAATTGACCCGGACTTTATGTGAATCAACTCCAGCATAGTGAAACTAGTATGCCGCTGCTTCTGCTCTTGCTACCCTTGCGTTATTCCATGATCTTTCCCCAGAAACAACTGATATTCTGATCAACTAAAACCAACTGCCACAAACTTCAAGAAGCTGCAGCAAAATATTATAATCAACTTTGCAGCTGGATGTGCATCTAGTTCTTCTGCAAACCGCTTCTCAGAAATATTAACGCCCAACTGAAATCATCTTTTTATTCAAATCTTTTATAGTCATTATTATTCCAAGTGAAATGTAGAAAATATCTACAAAAATTTATGTCTGTGTTTATTTCTACTTTTCCTTTATATATATATGTGCACACGCACAACTACATTGTTGTGTGTCATGTAACCCAACCGGTTACAATATATATATAAAGAATATGTGTGAATATTCAAATATTTTAGGAAAGGAAATAATAAGAATGCATTGAGAGTGTAACTAAGGTATGCAAACTGCTAAAGAAAGAGTTTATAGCAAAAGAAATTGGTAAAAGATTATCTCCAAATTGATTATATTGTTAACAAGAAGAAAAACAATCATTTCAAGAGAATTATAATAAAGTATACCCATTAAAATAATAAAACTGAAAACTGAGGAAAAATAGTGGAATTAGTTGCTCGAATTAAAAAAAAATAAAAGTATTTATGAAGTGGATGAATTCATAAAGTAAAGAAAAGCAATAGAAAAGGAACTTTAAAAGTCAATGAAATGAAAGTAAAAAGTATATGCAATGATTTTTAAATTTAGAAATGAAGTTCCTTATTATAGGAAGACAGAAAAATGGCTAGACAGATAAATGAAGATCGACCATAGTTGAAAGGCATTTCAATAAAATCCAAGAATAGACATTTCTAAGATCTTAAAGTGGATAAATGAGATCATTAGCAAAATCAAATTAAAATACGTAAGAGAAAAATTTGATGATTAAGCTGTTAATGGGCAATGTATTAAAAGAATGATTTGAGGGTTTTAATCATGTTGAATGTATTGAAACTGATCATTTTTAAAAAGTAGGTAGAAGGAACATGGAGAAATAGAGTAAATTGTAGACAATATGGAATTGATTTGTACTGAAAGATCTGAGTCGCTTGAATAGACATCTTAAACAGTTAAATGACTCCTAAGATGCATTTATGCTGAATCTGCACTCATCATTTGACCTGGATCCCAATTTTTTTACATGATTTCATTACCATTGCTTAATATATATCAACATTAAATTATTACAATTTAATCTAAAGGTGCCAAAATTCCTGCATTTGCAACTATGATATCATCCTCCCCAAATAAATAAATTAATGATTATTATTAATTATTTAACAGATTAGCAATTATTTTTAATCCAGATATGAACTTTTAATTACAAATTTATATATCTATTACTATCAAACAGATCGTATGGAATAATTAGTTCAATTCCATTTCTTATTTTTCCTTTTTAAAAATATTTATAACTTTTCATTTTGCTGCTGATAGTTTAATCATATAAAAACGATAAATGACATTTTTCAAGATACAATTTATGTGGAAACCAGCACTGGGTGTATAACTTGAATCAAATATTGGAGATGACAATAATGATCACGATTATACTTCATGCAAGCAAGAAATGTTAAAAAAATGGGTAGACTTTAAAGATGATTGTTGGCAATGCTACATAATTGTCATCATTGTGATGATGATAATATATTGTGCCATCTATGTAATTCTTAAAAAAAATTATGTAGGTCAACCTATACATCACATTTAGTTACTGACTGGTGCTGACTTCCTGGATAGCAAGAAACTGCTGAAGATGTGTATAAGGGTTTTAAATATGAGACACCTAATCTAGTATTTAAATGTTTATTATACTATTTAAAAATTTTTATTAATTAATTACTAATAATGAAAAATAACTGATTAAATGTTTTTAATGCAGCATAAATCATTATCTGATTCTGACTCAAATAAAAATATCATATAGATATTAATTATTAAATAGATGGAAACAATAATAAATGTGGGTTAGTTGTGGTTTATATGTATATAAATGCTAAGTTTGACCTAGATACATATATATATATATGCATTTTGTAGTAATATTTTTAAAAAATATTTAGTTAGTAATTTATTTGCCTTTAAAGTATAGCTCAGATGCCCTTTTAGCAATATATATATATTGTTTTGGAACATCTATACTTGTATATAGAAAATGAAGGATATACACCTGGGTCTCTTTTTACGCTGATTTATTTAATGCGATTTTGAAGTTACACAATTCACATTTCTCTGGAAGTCGAACTCCGATAATGCGCTATTACTTTAAATAATAAATTTCACATATATTGAAAGTAATAGCACGTTATTGGAATTCGACTTTCATCTTAAGAATTTTAATATTTTCAGTGCTTTATAATAGTAAGATTTTATGCAATAATGAAATTAAAATCATGATTTCCACATTTTATGTATACACACATTAAATTTTACAAGATTATAATATAAATTTGTTCAAACATTGTGCGTGTTAATTTTGCATTTTAAATCACATTCTGTTTTTGCTTTTTAAAAAAGAACGTAATCAGTTATTAATCATTTAGTGTCCGCAATTTTATTTTTAAAAGGTGAGTAATAGCAGTGGGTACAATTAAAATTGAAAATTAAAAAATTAAAGACAAAAATAAGAATTTAATTTTTAGTTGTTATATGTTGTCACCAGAAAACCATTAACACAATGTGAGAGTGACATTGGCGCTAGTTGTATTTCCTCTTGGGAAGAATCTGACTTTTTACCAGTTTGCAAATGAACCTGTTTATCAGCAAATAGTGATAATAATTAAAACGTGTATAAAAAAATGTAAATTATTGTAAATTATGCATAAAAATATATTGTTTTGAATAAAATTAAATATTATAGTTAAAAAAAGTTTGTCTTGTATCAATTTTTTTCAAATTTGAAATTTTTTATTAGTCATATTTTATTTTCTTATTTTTTTTTTTGCGCGAATTTTAAAGTAATTTTACGTTGGTGCTTTGCTTTAACGCGATTTTTGAAAAATCACAGTCCGTATCCCCCCTTTTTCAAGGTAAGTTATGTCTATTTTTGCACGATTTCATTTGCGTGTGTTTTCTGAGGAACCTATCTATCGTGTAAAACGAGACCCAGGTGTACATTTTTTTTTTTCATATGTCAAATACTTTGACCGGGAAATGAACCCAGGCCTGCTGCTTAGAAGGCAGCTATGCTAACTGTTAGGCCACCAACGCTTGACAAAATGAAGAATATTTATTATTTAAACTTTGCAACAGCTTGTATTTTTTTTTTTATGAATTTAGAAGAAAAGATTGAGAAAACATGTATTTTACTACAAAGGTACAAATATTGGAAGAACAACATTGTGGAGATTGATAGTATATCATAGTGGCAGGATTAGTTATTAAACTTAATGGAAGATTCCAAATATAGATAGTTCAATTTTATGCCCCAACAAATTCTCATTATGATGAAGTAAAGGATTTTTATATGGATATACAAAATGTTTTTGATCAGACCAAACAATATTTTAAACTTGTCATGAGACCCTAATGCTAGAATTTGAAAACAACTGAAAGATAGAAGTGCTGTGAGTAAATTTGATTATGGTGATAGAAATAAAAAAGGATACAGACTTGTAGAGTTTGCAGAAAACGAAAAACTGTATATTATGAATTCTTTTTTGAGAAAAAAATGCTAAATAGAAATGAACATTTTAAGCATGCAAATGAAGGTACAGCAGAATAGGATTATACTTTGACTAACAGAAAATGAGATTTAACATGGGAAGTGATCATAATTAGTGAGATGTAAGGTACATGTTAATGCAAAAATAGAGAGACAAAAATTATTAAGATAAACAATAGTCAAGTTGATATTCCTAACTTTCAGAACCGTTCTGATGAATTTAAATAAGAACTTGCAAATTATTTTAAAATATTAATAACTTTTGAATGTAGTTCATATTTGTATAAAATCAGTAGTAAGACACTTGCTATACTATTAAGAATTGCAACAAAGATAACTGATACAAAAATACAGCAGTTTACCAATAAATTTTCTACTATGACAATATAATGAATGGAAAAAGGAAGGAATATTAAAATATTTAAAATGATCCATTAAGAATTGAATGTCAAGAATTGCACAATAATGTGAAAAATAATTAATAATGACCTAAGAAAATATAATTGTGAATTAATAAAGGGCAGCTATAAAAGAGAATAAAAGTCCCAAACATGTATAATAATATATTGATATCCACTTATTTCTGCTGTAATAAAGAAAGATGGAATTATTATAAAAAATAGATGACATCATGAAATGTTTGGAAGAGTTTCTATAAAAAGTCCATATAATAATAAAAAACATGAAAACAAAACAACTCCTACAATTACTATATCTGAATTGTTCACCATTTTAAATGAAATAAGACATGCAATTAAATCTATGAAGAAGGGGAAAGCTCCAGGAAGTGATGGAATTATAATCAATATTTTAAAAGAAGTGAGGAAAGAAATAGAAAATTGTTGGCAAAGTTGTATACCAAATGTCTAAATGATAAAAATGTACTAAATGATTAGAAGAATGCAGTATTAATATTGATATTTAAGAAAGATGATAAAGAGGATATTCGAAATTACAGAACTATCATTGTTTTATCACTTTATAAAATTTTTATCAAAATAATTACAAGTTATCTATGGCAAACTTTGCAATTTAATCAATCAAAAGAACAAGCACGATTTAAAAGTGGTTTTAGGACAATAAGTTATATCCAAATATTAAGAGAAGTTATGGAAAGGACCAATGAATATAAGCTACTATTATGCTTTGGATTTGTAGATTATGAAAAGACATTTGATTCTATTAGTATTTCTAAAGCGATAGATCCAGGATATTGGTGTATTCTGAAGAATATTTATCAGCATGCAAAAACAGTAAATTACATAGTGATGCTAAAAGAATTAGCATTGAGATGGGCATAAAATAGAGTCCAGATCTTCAAAACTTTGACAGCAATTTTATAAATACTTTGTGAATTAAAATGAGAAACTAAAGGAGTAATTATTTAAGTCATAGATTTTGCAGATGATATGTTTGTTTTTACAAATAATGCTTTTATGCTTCAGGAAATGTAAGAGTTATCAGATGAAAGTAAGAAAGTAGGACTAAAGATAAATGGTAAAAAGACTAAAATAACATTCAATGGATTTTCTCATAGGAAGAAAATAAAAATTAGTACTGAATTAGATGAAATTAAGAACTACAAATGCCTTGGTCAGTTTTTTAATACAGATGAAACATATTGGATGAAATTAATCATAGAATTAAACTTGCATGAAGTGCTTTGATAAAAATAACAGTATTAAAAGTAATATTTCTATATGTTTGAAAAGTAAAGTTTTTAATAAATGCACTGTACCAGTTTCTATATGTGGCTCTAAAGACTTGGGCCCTTAACAGAAGAGCACTACAAGGATTTCTGCCCACTCAGTGAAGTATGAAGAGATGTATTCTAAAAGTAACAAGGAAGGATCAACAATAAAATACATGTACGAGAGAACAAATAAGTATTACTGACATCATTAAAAGAATTAAGAAACTGAATTGGAACCAAACAGGACATATTTTTAGAAAAGATGATCGTAGATGAACATTTGAAGTTTTAAATGGGATATTAAGAGATTGAGAAAGGCTTGTGTAATGTGGAGAAGATAGGCTGGCTAGAGATCAGAGAAACTAAATTAAACTTGGAGAGACCATCCTGCAGGGGATTGTTAATGATTGAAAATAGTGATACTGAAGTATTTAACCAATTATATATTTCTAAATATAAATTAATCAGTAATTTTTCATAAATGTGATATAGTAAATGTTTTTTTTTATTACTATAAATAACTTTAACTTTTTTATTTATCTTTTGCATCTTTTAACCGGAACAAGCATTGTTTTGAACTATATATTTTTATAGCATTGATGTTTTATTTCTTTAATGAGTTTGAATCTTTTTTTTTTTTTTGGAAATTTTTTACAATCTGGTTGCCATTAATTAGTTGGTATTTCTTTAAATTAACAATTGCATTATCCAGGGTTATTTACCTGGATTGGGAAAATTACATCAACTATCTTCTTTTTTTGAAATATCCCCATAACAATAATCAACTGAGTTTTTCTTTTAAAATAATTATGTATAAGTGAAATACTCTTATCATAGTAATTATAAACTTTTTTAAGGACATTAAGTAAATAGATTTTTATTGTTGCATTTTCTTAACACTGGAATTAAATTTTAAACATTATGCTTAATATATATGTACACTACTATATTAAAAGTGGATTTCTTTTGTGTTTATTTATTACATAGATTTCATTTTACATAAATATCATGTATATTACTAGATCACTGTGTTAACAATAATTTCTTTCATCTCTGCTGTTATAAATATGTAGGTCAATAAACATCACATGACTACCACTTCTTATGCTTGTGTATAACTGCTTTAAAACAGGCAAAACTCACTATACATATTGCCACACACAGTAAGCTAGAGTAATCAATGGATGCCAGAAGACTTGAGCATAAAATCCGCATCTAGTGCCTACTCATCCGTGTGTGGCAATACGTAGAGTGAGTTTTGCCTGTTTTAAAACAGTTATACACAAGTATAAGAAGTGGTGATCACGTGATGTTTATTGGCTTAAAACCAATCCTGCCTAATAGGATAGTGGTGGCTATGGTTATTAAAGAACCAAAGATACCAAAATGTATGGATGCTGAACTGAGTTCAGACCCATTTGACTATATAGGCTAATGGGCTTGAATTGAAAACATTAGGGTGTTTTCAATTTAAGACTCATAGTTTTGTAGTTAAGTGGAGATAAAAGGTGGCTGCTGGAGGGTTGCATTAGATCCTAAGATCTAGGTGCAGTGCTCTCAGATCCAAGGCTCCTCACTGATGAAGGCCACAAGCCAGAAACTAGTCTGGGAATATGGGATGAGTAGGCACTAGATGGGGATTTTATGCACAAGGCTTCTGGCATCCATTGATTACTCTAGCTTGCCTTGTGTGGCAATATGTATAATGAGTTTTGCCTGTTTTAAATATGTAGGTCTTGACTTTATATTGAAATAATATTTATGTTACTGTATTTGCTTTTTTTATCAATGATTTTTTTCATCTATGCTTCTATATGTTGTAACAGTCAGAATCGTCTATCTCGCTAACACACTGCAGAATTCAAACCCCAGACACGAAACTGAACATTCTAGGAGGGGTTGCCTTCTAGATATACTAAGTTCGAATCTAAAGCCCAAATTTCACAGCGCCATCTACGTGACAACGCATCTGATGCCACTACTAGTATGACCTTTGACCGGTGCCTGGTGGTCAGGGAGAAACAAAAGACTCTATACTAAAAGAAGTTTGGGTGGCTAATTAACGTCTATGGATTTACAAAAGAAATGCAGAAAATATATATATAGACCGAGACAGTGATAGGAATCAAATAAAATAAGAGATCAAATTTAGTTTTAAATAATTTCACAAAATTTATTCATATAAATTATATATATAACGCCACTGTCTGCTTATATGAGACAGGGACGCGTATTAAATAATTGTTGGCATTATATTCCCACAACTGACAAAAAGACTTTAAAACAAAGTGATGTATTCTATTCCTCGGGCTAATAGCATTACGATAATGTGCTTGACGAGATAGGAACATGTGCGAGGTGCTTTGAGCAATTATGCAAGTTTAAGAAAATATTTGAAATTAAGTGTTATAAAATATTTATTGATTTCGAGAATAGCACGGACAAAAGCTTACTAAGCAACAAAGTGGGAATGTGATCAAGGCATTTATTTGAGAATAATAATAATAGAGTTACATTGGGAGGTCAGTATTGCTGATAATGAATTTATTAAAGTTGGAGGGTGTGACACGTTTAAGTCACGGATGCTTTGTAAAATAAATATAAAATAAAACAATATTGAAGATCCGGAATAATTACGGAGGGCATCTCGCCGCTAACCCGTAGGAAAGTATTTTATGAACAGCCGAAACTTAGCGACTGTGTGACGATTGCGTTTAATTCCCAGGGGTGTCATTTGGGACACCCTCTGCCTGGAAACTTGCAATAAGCGAAAAGAACGGACTTTGCCGTGTAAAGAATCCTTGGAAAAAATAAAACAAAGCGGTCTCAACAACCAATTCATTTACCAGCAATATGAGACTAGTGTATATAAAAACATACTAAATGGGTTTTACTCGGATTAAGAGAAATGCCCAATCAAATTCCCCGAAATTCATTTAAAAGGGTCCGCACATTCTCGACGTCAATGATGAACTTTATAATTAAAGTAGAACACGGTAATTAAAATAGGAAAATGCATGCTTGCGGGTTTGAAAAGTAAGTATAGATTTATATACGCAATCATGCATTTGGGGACACATTTAAATCACTGACCTCGCACATACTCTCATGGTAGATTAAAATCAATAACATGTAGATTTTAAACTATGTGATTATATTATATTAAAGAAAAGAATCGCCCTCGAAGGAGTGATTTGCAAGATAATAAAATTGGAAAATTATAAATTTAAAATATGCCTTAATAGCGGCATCTTACTTTCAATAAAGGGAATAGTTCACTCGGTCAAAGACGATTCTGACACATTATCATAATAAAATAAAAGAAAGCTTTATAAATAGAAAATATTAACCCAAGGATAGAGAGCAAAATGTTGAGTATATTTAAACACGTTAAAGAAATACATAATGAAGTTATGTGAGATATAAGAAAAACAATTTTAAATAGCTATAGCATGTTAGTTAGGAATCACAAGAGCTCTTGGGTTAATTTAGGGTTACCTCTGGAGAAACATTTAGGTAGATTGATGGTCGGCAGGTTTTTATATAATTTAACAGCAAAATCTGGAAATGTTCATATTTTTGGCAGCAGCAGCAGTTCCGGGGTTTGTGTGATAACTTCCGATGGTCTACGGCAGCAGATGACCATTCCGGAGAGAAATAGCCTTCTCGCGCTCTACTCTGTCATGTCAAGATTTACAAATTACTAGAATAGAACTCAGAATGATTTCTCTTAGAAACATTAGAAGAAAAAACTGGAGAACAAAAGAAAACCATTCTTTTTATAGTAGACGTTAACAATAGAACTGCCCTGGAGCATTACAAAAATATATCGGACTTATCAGCTGTAATTAAATCTATCCCAATGTCTAAAGGAATTCAACATTAATTAATTTCTTTTGTTAATTTCCCTGTCGACATTCGGATTACAAACTAGATTTAATTAAAAATTACTTTTATTAATTAAAGAAAACCTTAAGTGGACATCTGCTGTTTTTAGATAAAACTTATATAATATTAGCTAATTAAACTATTGTCCCTCATTTATTTTAAAGAAATATTTGGAATGACTTTTATTAAATTAAACGAAAATTATTTTACTTTTAACTTGCAATATTTGAATCTATTTACTAAACGAATATTTACTAAATGAATTTTATTTTAAATCAAAATATATTACGACAGTAATATATTTGTAAATAGATTCAAACAAAATAACTTTAACAATTTATAATTTTGATATGTTTTTAAAATGCATACCATAGTGTGTGCGCAATTACGACTTATATAACCTACTTTTTAATAAATCAAAATTATGTGAACATATACATAATCTATAACCTTTTATTTATTTGGGAATGACTTATATATATAATACGAGCATTGTACTCGTGGTTTAAAATTAGGTGGGATTTTCGGTATATAAGCGTATTGCAGACACACTACGATAGATTGGGGTTCAAACTAAGGTATGAGGGTAGGAAATAGGTAAGAAAAGGTGAAACGAAGATCTGCAAAGCAGACCTTACTGTTTCACATTCCCTTAGTGACGGAACAAAAAAAATTGTTAAAAAAAAAAGATCTTACAACAGGTGTCCTCCTATGAAGCCTGCATAAACAAAATTTACAAGATAACCCATAATGTACAGGATATAAATATAATGAAGAAACGAAACTGAATTATATACCCGGATCATATTAATAAATTACCATCTAGCGAACATTTTTTATTATCTCCCCCCCCCTTCTTTCAACAAAATTTTATTTTAAAAAACTAATAGTTTAACACTGTGTATATCCGATCTCCTTTTTATATTATCCTGTGACGTGTCCATTTCTTTTTTTTTTTTGTTGTGGTTTTTTTTTTAAAAAAACTACTATAATCCTGGGTCTGGTGGGTAATAACTGCTTTTATAATTTGATGACTGCAGTCTCGGATTATCAGGTCTCTTTACCTTGTCTGGCGGTTTTTTGGCCCAGGGACTGAAATCCAGAGTGGTTAAGAATTCGGCCATTTCCTCCACCTCTTTGATTCTGCTGCCCGCCATCAGCTGTTGTATCAGTAACAGCATATTCTGTTGAACGGTACGTATAACATGAGTGTCAGAAAACGCAAACGTGCTAAGTGATCGAAGGCGATTGACCTGGCGAATGAAAAATTGCGTGTGTGTTTCCTTGATCGCTCCATACTTCTCCTGGCAAATGGTATTTAGAATTCCGCTCTGCCGATCCTCACTCCAATAATATCTTAGTAACAGGCTACCGTAATTCGCAAAGTTGTTTGGTTTTTTCGCCAACATGCCCCACCAATCTTTTGCATAGCCATATAAATGATGGCTAGCGATAGCAGTCTGTTCACGCGGATCCGTTTTATAAAATTGAAAGAAATCCCGCAGGCTATCCAGGTGTGGGTGGGGGTTTTTCTCCTATTTATCCTCGAAATATTTTAACAGTTAATATCTTAGCAAGTTGGGTTTGAACTCCGAAGTCTGGAATTAAGGTCCTGTGGATTGTATCTATCCCACTACTATGCGCTTGAGGAGGTGGTAGATCATCGTTAGTGGTCTGACATCTTGGGTTTCGGTCCACTGCCTCATTGATACTGTTTGTATCGTCAGGTTCTGTTTTCGCTATTAGGACTTCGTTGTCCAGGTAATTGTATTAATTTTGGCTCAGTTTGATCTCGGCATTCGCTCATTTTTTTTCAATTTCCTGAGCAGTATTCTTCCAGGAGATTCAAGAAATCCGGATGGGTCCGGTTCTTAATCATTGTGGTTGTTGTACATATTATCCATGGTTTTGGATGATTATCGTGATCGATGATGATGATGATTTTTTTCCTTTTATTTATTGCTAATTATTTAATATATCCTAAAAAAAAAATTTTTTTTTTAACGAATAGGTGTACTCTTAAAACACAATGTATAGCACTGATAATGAAAATTTTTAAACTGTTTTACGTTGAGCTTACTAAAACTAATACGGTTAAAAAAATACTATTGTTATTTTTCCTTGTTTGATTCTCTGCGATTATTACGTTTGACTTCAAATTTTATTAATGGCTAATAGGCTATCTCCCTCTTGGTTCTGTTGGCCTATTTGCTTTTACATTTATCACTAAAACCCCAACTACTGCCCTCTTACTACTGCTAAAATTTCTCGCTTAAATCTGCTGCCAACATATATATTTTTAACTGCCCGTATATATAAAAATCTCTTAAATTCTACCTGTCAAATTGTTTTGCTAAAATATATTTTTAAACTCAAGCAACTTTATTTACATATATATAAACATTCGCTAGATCCGGGTATAATTATTTCGTTCCCTCTTATTTAAGATTTGCAAACATATATATTTATTTACATAATCATTGATCCGATTCACGTCTCATTATTAGAAAAATTTACACATGTTGAAAAAAAACAAATTACATATAAAAGAATTTAGCCTGGTGACAAAATTTATTTTAGAAGTAACTCTGTTTAATGAAATTACCCTTGGGCACCATGTCACCAGTTAAAAAGGATCCATAGACTGTTAGCTTCCCAAAATTAATTTTAAATTACTGTATTCCATTTAACTATGGGCACTCGTTAAAACATTCACATTTTTTTTTATTACAAAATTTTTTTATTTTTACATTTCTGAATTCCATACGATAGGCTATTATATCTAGGTCATTACCGTACAAAATTATTATTATGCTATCTTGCGCGTTGAGCCGATAAAACTTTATTTTGATAGAAAAATACAATATTTGAACTATTCATAGATTGTCACAATATTCACTTGGGACAATATTTAAGTAATTCACGCCATGCGTATATAGCGTGACTTAAATGAAACAATAAATACAGATAAATATAGATGGCTCGTATCGCACTATAGCAAGTTTGGACAAGTTTCTGATTATATAGAATAAGTAATTGAATGCCCGAGTCAAACAAAATATATGAAATATACACGCAAATAAACTATATAGATAATATAGAGTTTGAAAAATATATATATATATATATCAAAAATATAAAGGATTTGAGTGATTAAATACGAATAAAATACTAAAATTAAGCTACAGGGATGTGGGTGTTTAACTAATTAAGATCTACAGGGATGTGGGTGTTTAAATATTCGAGGCCCCACGTTTGGGCAAGCCATGGACCTGGAAAAAACAAATTTACTATGTAACAGTCAGAATCGTCTATCTCGCTAACACACTGCAGAATTCAAACCCCAGACACGAAACTGAACATTCTAGGAGGGGTTGCCTTCTAGATATACTAAGTTCGAATTTAAAGCCCAAATTTCACAGCGCCATCTACGTGACAATGCATCTGATGCCACTGCTAGTATGACCTTTGACTGGTGCCTGGTGGTCAGGGAGAAACAAAAGACTCTATACTAAAAGAAGTTTGGGTGGCTAATTAACGTCTATGGATTTACAAAAGAAATGCAGAAAATATATATATAGACCGAGACAGTGATAGGAATCAAATAAAATAATAGATCAAATTTAGTTTTAAATAATTTCACAAAATTTATTCATATAAATTATATATATAACGCCACTGTCTGCTTATATGAGACAGGGACGCGTATTAAATAATTGTTGGCATTATATTCCCACAACTGACAAAAAGACTTTAAAACAAAGTCATGTATTCTATTCCTCAGGCTAATAGCATTACGATAATGTGCTTGACGAGATAGGAACATGTGTGAGGTGCTTTGAGCAATTATACAAGTTTTTTTAAGAAAATATTTGAAAATTAAGTGTTATAAAATATTTATTGATTTTGAGAATAGCACGGACAAAAGCTCACTAAGCAACAAAGTGGGAATGTGATCAAGGCGTTTATTTGAGAATAATAATAATAGAGTTACATTGGGAGGTCAGTATTGCTGATAATGAATTTATTAAAGTTGGAGGGTGTGACACGTTTAAGTCACGGATGCTTTGTAAAATAAATATAAAATAAAACAATATTGAGGATCCGGAATAATTACGGAGGGCATCTCGCCGCTAACCCGTAGGAAAGTATTTTATGAACAGCCGAAACTTAGCGACTGTGTGATGATTGCGTTTAGACACCCTCTGCCTGGAAACTTGTAATAAGTGAAAAGAACGGACTTTGCCATGTAAAGAATCCTTGGAAAAAATAAAACAAAGCGGTCTCAACAACCAATTCATTTACCAGCAATACGAGACTAGTGTATATAAAAACATACTAAATGGGTTTTACTCGAATTAAGAGAAATGCCCAATCAAATTCCCTGAAATTCATTTAAAAGGGTCCGCATGTTCTCGACGTCAATGATGAACTTTATAATTAAAGTAGAACACGGTAATTAAAATAGGAAAATGCATTCTTGCGGGTTTGAAAAATAAGTATAGATTTATATATGCAATCATGCATTTAGGGACACATTTAAATCACTGACCTCGCACTTACTCTCATGGTAGATTAAAATCAATAACATGTAGATTTTAAACTATGTGATTATATTATATTAAAGAAAAGAATCGCCCTCGAACGAGTGATTTGCAAGATAATAAAATTGGAAAATTATAAATTTAAAATATGCCTTAATAGCGGCGTCTTACTTTCAATAAAGGGAATAGTTCACTCGGTCAAAGACGATTCTGACACATTATCATAATAAAATAAAAGAAAGCTTTATAAATAGAAAATATTTACCCAAGGATAGAGAGCAAAATGTTGAGTATATTTAAACACGTTAAAGAAATACATAATGAAGTTATGTGAGATATAAGAAAAACGATTTTAAATAGCTATAGCATGTTAGTTAGGAATCACAAGAGCTTTTGGGTTAATTTAGCGTTACCTCTGGAGAAGCATTTAGGTAGATTGATGGTCAGCAAGTTTTTATATAATTTAACTGCAAAATCTGGAAATGTTTATATTTTTGGCAGCAGCAGCAGCAGTTCCGGGGTTTGTGAGATAACTTCCAATGGTCTACGGCAGCAGATGACCATTCCGGAGAGAAATAGCCTTCTCGCGCTCTACTCTGTCATGTCAAGATTTACAAATTACTAGAATAGAACTCAGAATGATTTCTCTTAGAAACATTAGAAGAAAAAAACTGGAGAACAAAAAAAAACCATTCTTTTTATAGTAGACGTTAACAATAGAACTGCCCTGGAGCATTACAAAAATATATTGGACTTATCAGCTGTAATTAAATCTATCCCAATGTCTAAAGGAATTCAACATTAATTAATTTCTTTTGTTAATTTCCCTGTCGACATTCGGATTACAAACTAGATTTAATTAAAAATTACTTTTATTAATTAAAGAAAACCTTAAGTGGACATCTGCTGTTTTTAGATAAAACTTATATAATATTAGCTAATTAAACTATTGTCCCTCATTTATTTTAAAGAAATATTTGGAATGACTTTTATTAAATTAAACGAAAATTATTTTACTTTTAACTTGCAATATTTGAATCTATTTACTAAACGAATATTTACTAAATGAATTTTATTTTAAATCAAAATATATTACGGCAGTAATATATTTGTAAATAGATTCAAACAAAATAACTTTAACAATTTATAATTTTGATATGTTTTTAAAATGCATACCATAGTGTGTGCGCAATTACGACTTATATAACCTACTTTTTAATAAATCAAAATTATGTGAACATATACATAATCTATAACCTTTTATTTATTTGGGAATGACTTATATATATAATACGAGCATTGTACTCGTGGTTTAAAATTAGGCGGGATTTTCGGTATATAAGCGTATTGCAGACACACTACGATAGATTGGGGTTCAAACTAAGGTATGAGGGTAGGAAATAGGTAAGAAAAGGTGAAACGAAGATCTGCAAAGCAGACCTTACTGTTTCAATGTATGCAAATTAGCCATCATATTTTAGATAGCATTATCAAAATATCCTGGTTAACAGATAGATAAGATAAATATTGATGACCTACAGCTCAGAACTGCTATATTACTTAAACTTCACAGACAGATTTAGAAGCTTTTTAATTATGTGTTTCAGTATTTATGGTTAAACTTAAAGAGATTGTCCAATCAGATAAGCAGGAAGATTAGAGTTGAGTATTTTTTTAATTAATAATAAATACTGATAATCCTAGTAAATAGAATAGTTTTTTTTATTCACAAACCAAAGTAACATGGGTTTACATTCATTTAGTTTATTGACCGAAATAATTTTTTAATTGAAATTTCTTTCTAATACAAAATAATTTAAATTAGCTTTTGTAATCTACATATATCTGAACAAATACCCTTTGTTCCCTTTCTATAAAAAATAAAATACTAATCCTCTTTTTGTAACAACATTAATAATTCAGTTTTATTTTTATCAGAATCAGAAATAATTAATTTATCTGAGAAACCTTTTTATTTATTTTAAAAATTAAGAATAAAAATATTGTTACCTATCTAATTGATATTTCAATTATCCTAGAATTAAAACCATTAAGCATCACATGATCACTATCTCTTATACTAGCACATAATTGTTTATAAACAAGGCAAAACTCTCTATACAGTACTGCCCCCCTGTGCCAACCAGAGTAATCAATGAATGCCAGAAGGCTTGTGCATAAAATCCCTATCTAATGCCTACTCATCCATTATGCCCAGACTAGTTTCTGGCTTGTGATCTTCGTCAGTGAGGAGCTCTGGATCTGACATCCATTGATTACTCTGGTTGGCACAGGATGGCAGTACTGTATAGAGAATTTTGCCTTGTTTATTCTAGAATTTGTTTTTAAAATTTATAAATGTAATTTGTATGTGTACATTTATTCTTTATATATATAATCACCTACCCTATCAAGATCTCCCAATGCGTTGTAGGTATGAGATCTGCCTTAGTATATATATAATTGTTTTATTTGATCATATAATGCACTTTTCAATCAAACATTTTCTTTATTATTTTACTTGCCTACATACACATCCAAGCTCTAGCTCAATAGTTAGTCTTTTTTAATATATTTGAATACAAGTATAATTTATATACTTGGAGTTTAGTTGTAATTATAGAAGATTTGAACACAGACTTTCAAGCTCTCTTCAGCTATCCACTCTACTTCATACAACTGATATATATGACCACACATGTGAAGAAGATAAATGATCTCCAATATACATATTTCGTGCTGAACCAGCCCTCATAAGTTCGTCCAGATCATCATCTCCAACACTTAAATATGATTAGTGCTCAGTTTATATTAAGATAGCAAACCTTCAAACTTTAATGGACGGGCTTCAATCTACTCCACATTCCAACTCTTCAGCCATTCATACCATTGAAAATCTGATGCTGGAACATTCAAATTCTGTTTAATAGCTTGATTAAGCAAATAACATTTTATAATTGTATAAAAAACATCTTTCATCTACAATTTTGATTTAAATATTTGCTAAAATATATTTACTTGCATGTGTAAACATCATATTGATGGTGAGGTGGTATTTGATATTAATAGATTGTGCATTTTTCATAAAAAAATATTTTAATAAAAATAAAATATTCAAAACTCAAATGAAATTAAAATAATTTTCTATAAAATAAAATTACAAGAAATATAAAAGCAAATGCTTATATTGAGGATTATAGGTCATAATCGTTAGATTGGGTACCACTGTTATATCGGCTTAAATCTCCACAGCTTGCCTGTCACGCATCATAGCGTATTGTTTGGAAGTCTTTTATTTTTTAAATTACGCAAAAACTATAAGCATGATATCAACAGAAATTCCAACATTTCATTCTCCTACCTTTTCCAGTTCCAATGATACATGTTGCATTGATGTTGGATAAAATTTGAATTTTTTACAATTATTTTTAAAATTAGCTGAATTTAGTTTTTTTATTTTCTGGTCAATTTGGTAGTTTACACAAGGTGATAAAGACAAAATCTTTATTAGCCTTATAACCCTAATATAATGAGTTAAAAATACGCTGCTAATTAGCTTATGAAGGCCTTCAATGCAACATAAACGTAAACACAATATCATAAGTTATTAATTTTAATTTTTAATATTTTAAATTTTTTTAAATTATTTGTTAATTTTTTTGCGTTTGTATTGGTGTGTGTGTGTACTATCATTTGTGCTCTTTATTATGCAAATATTTGAAATACACTCTTCACATATCTGGAGTCTAATTGTAAATATATTGTATACTAATTCAAATATAATAAAAGTTGTTTTGCAGAATATCGTTAAGTTATTAATTTTAATTTTTAGCATTTTATATTTTTAAAAATTACTTGATAAATGGTATATTAATTTGTTTGTGTTTGTTCTTGCATCGTGTTTGTATAATAAGTAATGATTTACATATATAGAGCAGTGCAATGTAAATTTTAAAACTAATAATCTAATGTGCAGAAAGGTTGCAGTTGATAAAGCAATCACAAAAATTACTGGGCATAGTACTATGTGAAAATATAAACACTTATAACCGATAAAGAGAGATTTCAAATGGTAGGTGTGTAGTGGTAGCCACAATGGTTATGCATATACCACATGGAATTGTATACAAGCAAAGAATCAAATTCTGATTCTTGCCTAGGTCTTGATATTCATGCTGTGGATTCAGTAGTTTTGCCACATCTTGCATCACATTATTTTCAAGTCTATAGCTAGAAAATGAGCTATATGTAAATAAATTATATCTCTGTGGGACAATAAATATAACAAGATAGGCTCACTGGTGTGCATAAAGAATATAAACATCACTGATGTACACAAAAATATATAAAATGAAGAGATGAAACTCATTTTATCAGTGATACAAACAGTAACCTACAATTTCTAGTTTTAGATAGACAAGAAGCCAATTGCTATGATGACAAATGCATATTTATTTTCTGGAAATAATTTGTTTGTATCTTTTATTAGCATTAATTTTTTTTTTTATAGACGCTTTTGAGATTTATCAACTTTTGGGGTACAAGATAAAAATGAAGAATTCTTTTGTGAATACTTTTGGAGATTCTGAAGCTATGAATTATCTCAGGTAAGAAGTATTATATATGGTTTGAAAGATAATTTTGTGAGGAATACAAAGAAATTATCCCTGAAGATGTATGTAATTTAAACTTAGTTAATGATGAATTAGAAATTATGAACGAACAATAAAGTAATAATTATGTCGGATGTTGAAATTTCTTTTTCCCTTATTTTTTAAATGGTAATCACTATTTGTCTTAGCCTTATTGTTTTCCTTAGTTTTTCTAGTTTCTATCAATATAAAGTTTTTTGCTCTAACATTATTAAAACTGAAGTTATTGTGAAAATTGTGTCTCAGGTCAGTTTTTAAAAAAATTCAATATGGCGTCTGGAGAATCAACCAGATATGGAAAGAATTATTTTCTTCCCATGCTTATTGAAGGTTGGCATGTATAATGAATATAAGTTTGATAAAGATGCATAATATTTGGATAACTTGTATAGTAAATATGAAATTAACAGCAATTTAGACTATTTGGTTGTCCTTTTTATTCTTGTTTTTAACAAAAATATATTTGTAACTGAAGTATAAGAATATTATGTAATTTATTTATTTCCTATTTTTAACAAAAATGCTATTAAGTTATTGTTGTTGTTTTTTAATTTAACTAATGTATAAAATAAAGAAGTTAGTCCTTATGATGAGGATTAAAGAATTGTTAAAAATTAAAAAACAGATGGTGAAGATATAAAATGATCATCTTGAAATAATCATGTGATTCAATGGATTAGCTACCTTAGGTGAATTCGTTGAATTTTAATTAGTCTTATTTCTGTTAGTTTTGCTATTTTACAGTGTGAACTAATAGTAGTTGAAGTCCTTAGCAAGCTATTATCAAAAAATAATACATAAATTAATCAAAAGATTATTGTTATTAAATCATTCTGTAAGCTGAGGATTATTTTCAATATTTATGATTATGAAATTCTTTAATAGCATGTTTAATATTTACTAAGGCTGTAAACCTCAAGAATATGTGTGTGAAAATGCGAAAGTAGGGACCTCTACAGGTCTTAGCCAGAAGCTTACGCTTTGGAAAAAAAGCTAAAGTTATCGGAAGCTGAGTATTGTTAACTCATTTATGCATCAAATTTATGTGAGGGGGAAAGAACATTGTCTCGGAAAAGGCCTTTACATTTTAACTTTAAATATGTATTCTATATAAAAAATTATTGTCTCAATAAAAAGAAAACTAAATTTAAAATTAGAGAACTATTAACAAGAACTCTGACTGGAGTTCATGATACAAAAGTTTTTTTTTTTCATATGTCATAGCATCAGCCGGGACGCGAACCCACAACCGTCTGCAAGCAACTACTTGCTTGCATGGCTGCTGCGATACCTCTCGGCTAACAACGCAAGACATGATACAAAAGTTTTGGTAAAAAACTCTACAAGAAGAAGAAAATAATAAAATCCATAGTTTAATCTAAGAATTATACACCGCTAATATTAAAATATCTTCGAACTCTTTTTTTTTAAGCATCGATATAAGATGTAGTGTTAAAGAATATTTTTTTCTACATGGGTATATTAATTGTCGAGTAGTTTTTTTTTCTGTATTTGAAAATATTTATAGCAATTAGTGAAATATAGTAATAAAATAAAAGCTACTCAGTTTTAGAAAGGAAAATAAAAAAGAAAGAAAATCTAATTATAGATATATATTTTATCTCAAAAGTTGTTTTGGGGGAAGTTTATCTGTAACTTTAGAGAGAATAGATATTATTTGAATGACATTTGATAATTATTATTTTTATAAAAATGGGGGGGGGGGGGGGGATTTCTAAGATCTGCAAAATTAATTAGTATTTTTTCTAAAAAGTTTTTTTGTTGCTGTTTATCATTAAAAAGGAAACCGATCTAATTTATATATATATTAGCTATTAAAAATTTATGTATTACGATAAATAAGAATTAACAATAGTATCATCCTAATTATTTTCAACTACTGCAGAATGAAAGTCTCTCCAATTTCAGTCTAGCTTCTCCAATGTCTAACCTCTCTTAACATCACCCCTGCGAACATTCTTATTTCAGCCATCCTTCTCACATGTGGTCTATTTCTGGGTCTTTTGCAATCTCTTGGAATCCAGTTTAAGGTTTCAATTGTGCATCTATTATCATCTCTTCTAGCAATATGTCCAGCGCAATTCCACTTTAGTATTTTTACTCTTTCAAGGATATCAGTAACACCTGCTTTATGTCTCATCCATGTATTTAAGTTTCGATCTCTTCTTGTTACTTTTAACATGCATCTCTCCATACTTCATTGAATGATCTGAAATCTCTGTATTTTTCTTCTATTAAGTGTCCAAGTCTCAGATCTATAATTAAGAATTGGAAAAACACATTTATTAAAAATCTTCTTTTTCAAACATATAGGTAAGCATATTTCCATTTGAAATTAAGTAATTTTTACTAAAAGCCTTCTAACCAACCTTAATTCTATGATTAATTTCATTCATTAAGTTTCCATCTGTAGTAATAATCTGACCAAGATATTTATAGTTGTTAACTTTTTCTAACTCAACATTGTCAATCTTTATTTTCTTTGTTTTGAAAAAAATCCATTGAACATTACTTTAGTATTTTTAACATTTAGTTTTAGTCCTACATTAAAAATTTAGAAATTAATGAGAATGTGTTTGATTTAGGCAGTGTGGACTCCAAATTCATAGTTTTATGATTTGCCCATTTTTACAACACTTAAACCAGTCATAATAGTTCTCACTAATTCACTGAAATAAGAAACCCATGGCTGTGATAAGGACCTATTTTACCACTCATTAAATCCAATCGAAGAAATAATAGATAAGGTTAATGTGAGTTCTATACCTAACTTTAATGTTTATCTGAACTAATAATATAAACTTTTAATGAATTAAAAAGTCTGATGAACTAACTATTCTTGATTATTGCTTTTAAAATACTGAATTAAATTTGTAATTGAGAATGTGTGTTCTACATTTATTCTATGTAATTTTATATCTATGTTTTAATGTTTAATGATCTTAGTAGGGTAATAATAAATAATTTTGTATTTATAGTGTGTTCTTATTTGTTAATGAAATCTATGTGGTAATTTAGATCCTGCATTCTTCATTATTTAGATTCCTCCATATGTAAATGCTAATACACAAAATTAATTTACTAAATCTCCATAAATAAAAATCCAATAATTAGATAGAAGAGGGAAAAATTCAGTCTTTATTAATTAATTAACTTTGTGATTATGTGTTCAGCTAATATAATCCATTTAATATTGTCACCTGAAACAAATAAATTAAAACTGTCAAAAGCTATAGTTTCTCTTTTATATCATATCATATAATAGTACTCTTGGTTAGATTGACCAGAAAATATAATCACATTTTCCCTAATATTTATTTATTAAATTAAAAAGAAGGGAGCGATTTGGTCATATCACAAATGTTAATCTGTTGAATGTATAGTATAAATGATTCATAATCCTTTTACTATCCAGGATCTATGCAAGTACAATAAAATAACAAATGAAAAGGCTACTACATACTACAACAATGTCCCAACATGGGACTTCCACTTGACACAATAGCCCAAAATAAGCCTACCAAAATAAAACTCATAATGTGAGATAAGACGTAATTGCTTTAAAAAGAAAAAAAGACATTAGTGTTTTTTGTTGTTGTTGTTGTTGTTTGGCAGATTTAAGAGTGTTTATTCAATTGATGTGTTTTAGTAGGGAGTTGAAGTAGGCAAATAGGCAGTGAAATTAAGAATTAAAGAGCAGATATGACAGTAAAGGGAAGGGAAATTGGCGAGGGTGATATTAATTGAAATTCTAAACAGTTTAAATAGAGCTAGAGAATTAATTTAAAAAAAGAAAAACATTGTTTTTTATCAGAAAATAAAACCAATATAGTATATAAATATATATGAGTTATTTCTGGAAAATAAAATAAAAATAGTATATTTTATGTATGAGATTAAGAAGTAGCAAAACAATTAGATACAGGATGTCAGAAGACAGTGATAGAGAAACAAAAGAGGATAGTGTGCTAATAACACTGGAAATGTTTAAGGAGTTAATGAAGGAATTTAAGATCAAAATGATGGAATTAAAGAGTGACATGGATGTTAAAGAGGCTCAACAAGATAATCAAAAGGATAGATGATAGAGTAAGCAATTTGAAGGTAAAAGATGAACCTGAGAGTGACATAAATATAGATGAATGTAATTTTAAACTTTAAATAATACTTTTAATCTGGTATTGAAAGGAATTTGCAATTTTAATGAAGAAAATAGTAGATATATAATATAATTATTTTTTTTATCTTTTATAACTATTTACAGATAATCTGACTATGATTTAAAATGTATGACATTTTTTATCTCCTGATTCTAAAGAAAGCTTGTGCTCTTATGCTTTACTGAATTTAATTGAAAAAATTGTTGGTTTACTAGTTAAATTATTTAATAAAAAATATTTAATATGTACTGAGTTTATAGAATGATTGTTACAATCCTTGTGGATAAATTATATTTTCTTCAGTTCAGATAAAAGAATAACTTAGGTGTCATTATTTCCGTTAGTTATTTCTTCTAGACCAGGGGTGGGCAAGGCATTGATCGCAGTCTATTGATAGACTACCAAGAAGTTTTGTAGTGATCATCTGAATTTTAAAAAAGTAATGATAACTGACACTACATTTTACGTTAGATTTAACAGCTAAACATAAAAGTATATTTTTAGCACATATGTTGCTATTACAGGTGCGGATTGGTTTTTCACACTTGAGTCAGCTGTGGGTAGTTGGGCACTTGCTGATAAATGGGTCGATGGAATATGTGCTTTTGTATGCACAATGATGGTGTACATTGATCACAAATTTACCAGCTGCAATACGATCACTGTGCAATGCAAAGACGCAACTGGAAGAATTTGAATATGTTTAGTCAGATGTGAAACGGATAACTATTTTTTTGTTGAGACACATTTAAATAGTTTATTATAAAAAATAATATTTTATCAAATTTTAAAAGAGAGATATAATGTCTGAAATAAGTGCAAAGAAAATATCGATATACAATGTTAATACAGAATGGAAAGAACAGTTTTCTTCATAATGGTAAATGCGCTTCCAAAAAAAAGGAAGTGTCAAAAGACATTTTTAAAACATTCATATAAGTTTTAATAAAGATTTTCCATTAAAAAATAAATTACATAAAGGGACATTAAATTCTTTTGAGTCACCATCAGCCAACAGTCATTTTATTAAACCCATTATTAAATCTAAACAATTGCATTATTTTGTTTAAATTATGTGTTTACAAAACATAAATCTTTTACAGATTGAGAACTAATAAAAGAAGCATTTCTAGGAAACAATGATTCAATATTTGATTCACTCAGTACCGAAAATGAAATTATTTCAATGAATCATCATATCTAATACCATTTAAAATTCTGTGCAAAAGTGGTAATTAATAATTATGTAGCCATATATTCAAGATTAGCAGTTAGCATATAGTGGAAATCTTTGATAAGTTTATAAACTTTCATGATTCTATTTGGAATTTGTATTGTATAGCTGAATTTTTGTTGTACGTTGAATTTTTTGATAATGTAGTATTGATATTTTTGTAATTACAGTAGTATATTGCAATATATAGATAGACTGCAATACTCTGAGAAAATTATAAGCAGCCTTTGCTGTGCAAAAGTCTCCACCCCTGTTCTAAGCTATTTAATTTTATAGAATAGTAATGGATAGCATGAAAATGATTTGAATAGCCAATTTAAAGCAACAAAAATCCCATATATAAATATATATGAAAAACTTCGTGGTGCAGTGGAAGCACACGTGCTTACTATGCCTATGACTGGTTTGAATTTAGATTAAATAAACTTAAAATTTTTATTTTCAGTCATAGTTGTTTATTCTTGCAATTGGAAAACTTAGTTTTTTTTCCCCATGTGTCATAGCATCAGCCGGGAAACGAACCCACTAACCCGGGACAATTGCTTGTAAAGCAGCTGTCGCTGACCTCTCGACCACCAATGCTTGACTGGAAAATTTAGTTTGTATTACCTTCTTCAATACTTCTCTATGAGAGGCTATTGAAAAGGCTTTTATCCTGCAGGGAGTTTTTTAAAGACTGTCTTATTTATCTGCCTTATATACATAATGTGAAGTTCTTTAGCAAAGTTTGCCATTGTACTTACTTTTTATCGCTAATTTTGTTTTATTAATACATTTAGAGATACATCCTAAAGCTTTAACTCCATCCTTAAATTTTTTTCAAAATGTTTATATTATTCCATATGTAATCTTTAATCCCTTAGCTGATCACAAAATTCGTAATCTCATGTGAGTTTAATCAGAATGTTTTAGTTTTAATGTATTACTTAAATATATATCTAGAAGAAAAAAAGAAGAGGGATGGGGAATTAATAAGTTAATGTTTAGCTTTTCAATATATATATATATTTCAAATGAGGAAGACAGGTTGTAAGTTGACAATAGAGTTCCGCACCAAATAATAACATTTGATTGTCAGTGGTGGTTTATAATTACTTTACATGTTTCTTAACACAATTAAAGTCAAGCATTTTAATATTTATAAACTTTAATGAACCATGAGTTGATATTTATGTTCTTACAAATGTATAAATAATATAATGAGCGGGCTAATATCTCTAAACAAGCTTTTCCGATAAATACCAGAAGAGAAAGCATTTAAAATATCTATCTACAATTATCCCTATCCCCAAACCGGTTTCAAGCTGATGGCTCTCCTCAGTGAGGTGTTAGGATATTCAGTCACTAAATCTAAAATACCACCTCAAGCGTAGCATTAATTATTAAGTAGAAAATCTGAAATTTTCAGACATCTATATGTCTTCAAATCCAGCTATTTAACTTAAATAGCCATATGGGATTGAACTAAATTCATGTTCACCATATATTAATAGCTTTAGCAATATAACACCACCAAAGCCTCAAAAGCAAAACTATAATAGTAAGGAAATCAAGTCATACATCATGTGACTTAATTTATTAAGCTTGTACTACAAATGTAATATAATGAATTTGCTAATAGCTCTAAACAAGCCTTTCCGATGAATATTATATTTGTAGTAAAAGCTTAATAAGTTAAGTCACGTGATGTATGACTTGATTTTCTTACTATTATAGTTTTGATTTTGTGGCTTTGGCGATATTATATTGCTAAAGCTATTCATATATGGTGTATCTGAATTTAATTCAGTCCCATATGACGATTTAAGTTAGATAGCTGGATTTGAAGATATCTAAATGTCTGAAAAATTCAGATTTATTACTTAATAGTTAAGTATTAGATAAATGCTGTGATTGAATTGGTATTTTAGATCTAGTGTCGGAATATTCTAGTGCTTCACTGAGGAGACCGGTTTTGGGATAGGGATAATTCTAAATAGAGGTTTTAAATGCTTTCTTTTCCGGCAATTATCGGAAAAGCTTGTTTAGAGCTATTATGATGCTCATTATATTACATTTGTAGTACAAGCTTCAGGGCTGGATTTAAAGCTATTGGGCCCAATCGGGCCCCGCATCATCACCAAAATATTTGATTTATATATATATTGAATTTGCATTTTATTTAAATATTTAATATATAGAGGGCCCCACAAAAAAAAATCCAATCGGGCCCCGCACTTATTGGATCTGGGCCTCACAATCTTAATAAGTCAAGTTGCGATGTGTGGCTTGATTTTCTTACTATTAAATATATATTTACAAATACTGTACATATTTATAGGTGCATGTACAAACCTAGGATTACTATAAACATTCATTGATATTTTACAAGTGAAATTGCAGGTTTTGAAGGTAGCAGTGAAACAATTTGTATGATTTATTCTGTATTAATCCAGAATATACTTTGTGTTTGAGATCTGTGAGTGTGTGATGTTAAACCGAATTTAGATTGTATTCTTGAGTCAATATATAGTGAATTATATATGTGTGCGTATATATAATTATGAGTAATGAAATACACCCAACTGCTTGTATTCTATTATTATATGGGCTTCACCCAGTGTTATGTATTTTTTAATTAATAGTTGTTATGGTAAAGAACTTGAAGAGCATTTAATTCATGATTGCAAAAGTAAACGTATTTCTGACTATAATTGTCTGAAGTAAAGTTTATTAGTTTCACCAGTTGTACTTAGATTATTTTACTTTAAATATTTTTATTACATTTTAAAGAATATAAATATGTGTTGGAATGTTGAAATTTATGAAGTTGTCGGCAAGATCTTCAAAGCCATCTCACCACTCATAACAACTTCTCATTGTCAAGGTGGAAATTTTAAGAAAAAAAAGCCGTTTTTTTTTTTTTTGAAAGTGAATAAATTTCTAGTATTTAAAACCCGAAAATAAATAATAAAACCTTAAATTTAATGAGTGTCTGGAGTTTTTAGAATTTTGACATTTAAAAGTAATGGATTGTAAATTGTAAATTAATACAGATTATAAATTGTAGCAAAGGTAAATATAATAAATGAATAGCATATTTAACATTAATAGTTTTGTTTACTAAGATTTAAATTAAAATCATCACTTATTCACATCTAGAATATAAATACATAAGCTTAAGTGATAAGATATAATATTAATAGTAAAATAAATAGAATCATCAGACTGTGATAGAAAAGGAAGAACAATTTAAACTTTACACCAGATGAGTTCTATTACTGATAATTATAGTAGTTAAAAAATGAGAACTATTTTTTGATTTTCTATTCCTATAATTTTACAAACTGGGAAACAACCAGATATGGGATTTGTATGCTTTGAGCATTTTTTTTTTTTAAGTTTTTGTTAATCTAAGTGATAAAATTGTTATCAAATAAGTACCATTTTTTAAATATAAAAAGTTATTGTATTTAACAATTTATGTTTAAAAATTGTTATTATTTTTAATTATTCAAGTAATATTCATTGATTGGTTGATTTTTTCTGGCTACTTATCTATATGCTGCTCATAAAATACAGTGAATGATTCTCTATGCTAGCCCAAATCCAGATTCCAAATTTTTAATATTTCTTATTAGATATATATTATCTATTTTAAAAGATTATCTTCAGTCTACACAAAAATATGATGTTTAGAAGGAAGATAACCCAAGTAATTGAAGCATGCTACCCAAATAAATTAAGACCTAGCAATTGTTTTATCTTTTTCATTTTTTCTGTTTGCTTTCTACATACAAATTGAATATAGAAAAATTGAAATAAAATTTGAACACAAATTAAAAAAGTTATATATATATAATAAATAATAATTTACAGTGCTAAATATTTAGGTGTAATGTAAAAAGAAATAAATCATATGTTAAAATTGCATTGTAAAATGTTAATTATGGAGGATATAGTATATATATAATTAATCAATGCAAATAAAGAGAAGTGGAAAAAAGACCATGTTGTAAAGACAGTTGCTGAATTTATGGAGAAAGATGACTTCTTAACTATTATTTTAAAAAAATCATTAGCAGACAATTACAAGAAAGCTTGGAGAAATCGCTGTCAATGCTTAAATTCATTATTCTCTATTGTCAATTTCTTGGCAAACATTACGCCATAAAAATAACAAAAATATAAAAGAAATAAATATGCTATTTGGAAAAAAAAAAATTAAAATCATTATTTTTTATTGTAGAGAAATAAAAATTACATTATCAGAAAGGAAAATGAATGCTGAATTGATTGACACAAAGTGTGCTTGCATACTGTGTACAGTTTTTATGTTATCGTAAGTTAAAGCTGACTTTGCTAATTTTAACAAGAAAGACCGGCTGCATTCATTGGACCCAACAAAGTGGTTAATCTTATCAATGGTGATTTAAATTCTGATATTATGTAATAAATAATAATTTACAGTACTAAATATTTAGATGTAATGTTTTGAGATTAATTCATTGCAACTGTTTATTTAAATATAATTTAATAGCTCGCCAGCTTCAGCAAATGCCAATGCATTTAACTTTAACTTTGTTCTCCTTGATATATCAGGCTTTTGCTACAAGGTGTGAATTTATTTAATTGATTTGAAATGTATGTTCTTTATACCTGATTAATATATATATCTGGCAAGAATGAAATTACTTTAATTTTAATCTTACCAATGATGATTTAATTTGTAATATTATGTAATAAATAATAATTTATAGTGCTAAACATTTAGATGTTATATCAATCATGTGAAAAAACATTTAGAAATAAATAAAGTTAAAGTGGTATCATTTTAACTTTAAATGCATGGATATTTGCTGAAGCCAGAGGGCTATGTATTAATCTCATATATATATATATTTGTAGATAATATGGATATTTTAATTTTCAAAGCCCATAAATATATATTTAAAGGATTTTATTGCAAAATTACGTATTTACTATATTTATATATTATAATTTTTAACTATGATGAAGATTTCTAAATAGTCAAAATGTAGAAATTAAAAAAAAAACATTGAAAAAGATATACAATTTGCTCACAAATGCTGTAAATGCTATACTACTTCAACCCTTAAACCCTATTGTATCATAATTGCTGAAGTTAAGTTCTCTTCCCAAAAATAGGTTGAGCAGGTAATCAAGTGATGACTTAATCTCTTAACATAATCAGATCCTTAATGTAATTTATTTTAGCATCTCAATTTAGATATTCTTTTATATCATTAAGTAGTACACTCCTGGTTATGCAATATTTAATATGCCTGTGGAGGTACACCAAATATGTTTTATATTTCACATTTCTGTACAAAAGTATTATCATCAAAAGAAAAAAAAAAGAGATATTCTCAATATTCTGCAAAAAAAATATGATTTTATATATATATGTCAAATGCGTTGACCCAGGTGCTTGGAAGGCAGCTATGCTAACCACTAGGCCACCAACGCTTGACTATGATTTTTTTTTTTTTTGTATAGAATTCCTTTGGTTTTATTTACAATTTTAAAATTACTTAGATATTTTCATTTTTGAAAAAAAGCGTTATTAATAGATCTTTTTTATTAAAAAATAATCTAATCTTTCACTATGTGTGAGTAATGTGCGTGTGCAAGTTTAGTGGAGATGCTTTTTTTTTTTTTTATGTATGTGTTGTTATATATACACACAAGTTTGAGGATGTTTGGAGAATGCTTTTATTTTGTATGTAGGTTAGCTCCTAGTCATGCATATTTGATTTCTTGACTAAGTAAGAATTAAAAATAGACATGAATCATTTAGAAACAAATTTTTCTACTTTTCCTGTCAAATTATTTAAATAAATGAAATAAACTAACAAAAAGAAAAGAAAAGAGTCTTTATCTTTTATGTTAAAAATCAAATTTTTATTGCAAATAATATATTAATACTGATAATTGTGAAAATACTCACACACATCATTAGTCACAATAAGAACAATATATATATTTTTATGTGTCAAAGCGTCAGCAGGGAAGGGAACTCTGGGACAAGTGCTTGTAAGGCAGCTGTGCTAACCACTCGTCCACCAACGCCTGACAATAATAACAATATTGAATCATGAATAATTATTAATTGCATTATTAATAATAATTACAATATTTAAACACTTTTTGCAGTAGTCTTTATTATTTTTAGGCAATAAGGCATTTTAATCACACAAACTCTTCATCATCTTTATTCATGATCTACTGTTATATAAATAATCTATGATAGAGATGTTGCTCTAACTGATGATTTATTTACTAATATTTTCCAAGGCATCTAGTTTTTCTATATACATTATAACCCAACAAAGTTTTAGAAGTATGTCTTGCAATTTAAATTAGTTATTAAATATTTATAATCTCTAGTTAGGACTTGCTTTGGTTAATTTTTACTTTTTTTTTTTTCCATGTCATCCATTTAAAATTTTGTAATATTACTGTTATCACTTTGATCTTGGATTTGTTCTTTATTTTCTTTCTGATTATTTGTCATTCCCAACACATTCATATATATATGTGTTATGAAGTAATAAACTCTAAATGCACATATTCTACAAATAAGTATTGTATTTTTATTATATACTTTTCAGTGCTATATAAAAATACATTGGTTGTCATTATTTCTGAGATTGTTATAATTATATATATATATTATTGGCATCTTGGTGATGTATTTCATGATTATAATGAAATTTTATAATGAAGTGCTAAAATAAATTGTGATAAAAAGGCAAACAATGAAAAACTACAACTGGCAGTGAGATGATCATATATTGTCAGTTGATTGGGATATAAAATATACATTCATATTGGAATGATAATGTAATATTTACATGGGATTTGAGTTGGGCAATTGAATCTTAGATTATTATTTAATCATTGTATATAGAGATGAATTAGTCTCATGGTATACAACATTGTTCAGTCCATAAGTGGAGTTCTTACTGGAAAGTCATCCTCTTCACAGCTCTCACAGAATGGCTCTGAAAAGTTGGTTTTGCAGCAGTGAAAGTTACCTTTTATATTTATTTGGCCTTTTAAAGACCTTATTTTGCTGCTAATGTACTCTTTCATTCAGTAAATCTGTTTTAGTGCATTTTAAACACAATTTTCCTATGTCTACCTTTTGCTTTTCAGCATTTAACTACCTCATTCTTCCCCTCCCTTGTTTGCTGGGTGGTTAAACTATATCATGGACCATAAAGGATTTTATTCCCTCTTAGACTCTTAAATATTTCTCCTACTCCAATTTCTCTGTCACTCAGAACTTGTTTATAAAGTTTGTGAGTTGTTCCAGCTATTTAGGCCATTTTTAACTATCTTTTATTTTAGAACCCCCCCCCTCTCATCTGGTGTAACTTACCGCCTAAAACTCCACTTAATTTTCACATTACTCAACTAAAATTATTAATAACAAGTTTTCCAGTGTTTTTTTTTTTTTTTTGCTTTTACATCAATATATTTAACTTTTCCATTTCAAAATTATTTTTCTTCATATTACTTTTCATTCTTTCAAGTGGTTTAAAGATGGCCATTGCTCCTAGTGGAAAAAAAGTGCAGAGTACTACTCTACATGAACTAAACCCTTCAAAATTATCAAAATTTTATCCAAACTGAATTTCAAACAAAACTTAACTAAAAACATCACCACCAAAGAATTTATTTCAAAGTCTCCATCTCCTTGCCCTTTGGATTTTCCTCCCTTTCAGGCTGTGGTTTGCTCTATAAAAGGTAAAAAGCAAGTCAAAAAGAACAATATGACAAATCATAACATCATTCCAAGTACAACAGGGAAAACTAAAATTATTCATCTACAAAGGACAAAAATCAGCCTATTGCATCGCAATTCCTCCAAAGTTAATGTCACATATGAATCCTCCTATCAATTCACCAGGACAAACAAGCCTATCAACATTGCACCTTGCCAAAGACTTTTCTTTACCTGGACTCCACACCCTTTTCATATCCTTTTCCCATTTCAGATATATTCCCTTCCCGTTCATCAGATTGTACTTGAATTTTATTTTGCCATGTAATCGTCTCTTTGTAAACCTTTTTTAACTGTTGTGTATTTTGTCTTTTTGTTGAATAAAAACTTTCATCACTGAGCGAAAAAAAAACATTGAATGTTAATTATAATAGGGTGTCTATCATACATAGTTAAACTTAAAGGAAAAGGAGAAATGAGCATAGACAAAATTTACATATATAAATATTTCAAATAATTGATGTTTTTGACTGGTATAAATTAGTTCAAATTAAATATATAAAATAAAAAGTCTCTGTTTAATACAATTATTTTGATTTATTTCAGATTTTGACAAAAATCTAAATTTTAATGTAACAAAGAAAAAAACAACTATTTTTTCCATCCAAATGCGTGTGTGTTTTTATAATGCACATATAATTATAGAATAAAGTTTAATATGCTTTTACTTAAGAAGAATTTTTTCACTTAAAACATTCTGGTTTTGATAAATATAAATTTTAAAAAACAATTGTAATATAGTTATAATATTGTTTTTTTTTTATTATTTAAAAAAAGAAAAAGATTCTCATCCTGTTTACAAATTCCATGTTTATTATATATATCAGTTCAGTTCAACTGATAATCTTATAAAAAGAGACTGTTCAGTAGCAGTGCAGTTGCTGCTAGAGTTTATGTTGATTAGTTTGGGTGTCAAGAGAAGTATAGTAGAACAGCTTCTCTCTGATGTCTCATAGACCAATATATGTGTAGCTATCACTGCTTGCTATACTTGAAATTCAGAAATTATAGAAGTTGAATCAGGGTTGAAGACTAGAAGTTATTTAAAACTAGTTGATTATTCTTGGCACCATATTGAATTTTTAAAAAACTGCCTTGAGACACAATTTTTACAATAACTTCTGTCGTAATAACGTCAGAGCAACAGGCTTTACATTGATAGAAACTAGAAAAACTAAGGAAAACAATAAGGCTAAGACAAATAGTGATTACCATTAAAAAAATTAAAAAAAAGAAATTTCAACATCTGAAATAATTATTACTTTATTATTTGTTCATAATTTCTAATTTGTCATTAATTAAGTGTAAATTACATCTTCATTGTTAATTTCTTTGTATTCCTCACAAAATTATCTTACAAACCATATATAATACTTTTTACCTGAGACAACCCATAGCTTCAGAATCTCCAAAACTAGTTGCATAAGAATTCTTCATTTTTATCTTATATCCCAAAAGTTAACAAATCTCGAAGGCATCTATAAGAAAAAGATTCATCCTAATAAAAGATAAAAAACAAATAATTTCCAGAAGGTGAATATGCATTTGTCATCATAGCAATTGGCTTCTAGTCTATCTAAAACTAGAAATTGTAGACTACTGTCTGCATCAATGACAAAATGAGTTTCATCTCTTCATTTTATATTTTTTTGTATACCAGTGCTGTTTATATTCTTTATGCACACCAGTGATATATATTTATTGTCTCACAGAGATAATTTATTTGCATATAGATCATTTGCTAGCTATAGACTTGAAAATAATGTGATGCAAGATATGGCAAAACTACTGATTCCACAACATGAATATCAAGGCATAGGCAATCTTTGCCTGCATACAAATCCATGTGGTATATACATAACTATTGTGGTTATCTCCACATACACACCATTTGAAATCTCTCTTTTTGGTTCTTTAAGTGTTTATATTTTCACATGGTACTATGACCAGTAAATTTTGTGATTGCTTTATCAACTTCAAACTTTCTGTACATCTGATAATCAGTCTTAAAATTTACATTGTACTGTTCTATAATACCTTAATTTTATATATAATGACATTACTTGTTATACAATCACAGACCTGCAAACCCACTAATACAAATAATAATTTTTTTCATATGTTTTTTTATAAGTATTTATTTTAAATATTTTATATACCACATGATAATATGAGAATTTTTAAACGTAAAATGAATATTTGAAATGTGTTGTAATTTAAAAGTGGTTGCAAAAGAAAAAGTATATGATAAAATAAACAGCTTCTGTTTTTAGTTTTGAAAAAATACTGAGAGAGAAAATTTTCTCTTCAGTAAGTTCTGAAAAGTTTATTGAACAAAATAGCCTCAGTAAATATTACTTATGTAATCAATGTGCGTTTAATAAATTTATAATTACAATTTTAATTTTAATGTTTTAGAGTGATTAATAAATAAAATTTAAAAGGAAAAAAGAAAATAAGATTTTAATATTTTTTGTTAAAGTTTTGTTTTAATTGGAGTTGTGTTTTTTCTCCTGTTCTCTTTATCTCTTTCCAAAACAATAAGCAGTGTTTATTAAATCTGTGTAATTAACTTGTTATCTTGTTTTTCTTTTGGTATGAAAAAAAAACTAATTAAAGAGGAATGTCAAAACTATGCTTGTAATTTTTTTAAATTAAAAAGTGAAAAACAAATACAGATGATATTTTTTTGATTTGTTTTGCAAAAAAAATGAGGGAATGAGGGAGATAGGATTGTGATTGGTTGGATAGTATTGTTCCAAAAATAGGGTTATGGATAAATTATTAGACCCTTGTAAAAGTCAGTCTTAATTAAGCTGTTGAAGGGACAATAGCAGTCAGTCTTGATCCAGTTGCTGAAGAAGACAGGAGAAGTCTTGGTCTAGCTATTGAGGAGAGTAATAGCAATGATTCTTAACTCAGCTAATTAAACATGCCAGAAGTTTAATTTTAAAAATATTTTTTAAAGTGAAGACAAAGAGGAGCTAAGTTTAGCTAAAAACGAAACATCCTCTACTTCCATGTAATCAGCTCACTAGAATAATGTAAAAGAGAATACCCCAGAAATAATATGCAACAAAGCTTGTCTCCATTCAAGGTCATGAGTGATTTTGTCCTTATGTGTTAGCTTGACCTAGAAAATTAAGAAAATGGACAAAACTCATTATGTGTTAGCCTCACTTGAAAGTAAATATATGGAAGAAAGTGAATAAATTTATTCTGTGCTAATCTGAAAATATTGTATGGTAGAAATGTATAAATTAATTGTGTACATTATTCTGGAATGGAGAAGCCTTCAAGAAGTAAACCTACATGGAAAACTGTAAATTACAACTGCCAAAGAAAGACTCAAAAGAAAAACAAAATCAGAGTCAAAGATATTTAATGTGCACATTATTATCTTCATTTATAGATTTAAAAAAAATGCAGAAATAATAATTAATAAGAATGAATAAATTTATTAATTTAACATTTTCTTGTAAAACATGTGTTTTTATTATTATTTATCTCTTTTCCTTTCAAAATTATAGAAAGACTTATAGGTAATTTACATTTTATTAAATTTAACATTTCTTTTGAAACATTTTTTTTTCATTTATTTTCCCTCCAAAATTATACAAAGAGTTAAGCTAATTTAAAATGTCCTTATCTCTGATTTAAAAGTTGTTTTTCAGTTTTACTTATTGAAAAAGCAGTAACTTAATGAAAGCAAAAATTAATTAATTAAGGGAATAAAAATCAACTGATTAATCATTTTGAATCAATGTTGTTTTTCTTCATGAAGCTACTGTACTGATAATCAAAAGTGTATTGGCAGAACAAAAGTTTATCAAGAAAACATTAACTCAGTCATGGATCTGCTCATGTGTCATGTTACTTGAAGCAAGAAAACATATAGAAAGTACAGACAAGTCCCCATTCATATAGATGAAATGCAATTCATCAATCATCAAAAGTTCAATTACAAAAGAATATTGCTATATAACAAACCCTCTGTTACAAGACAAAAGTGTCTAACCACAAAAATCATGGAACTAGAATGGACAGCTATGTATCATGCTGATACAATTTCCCATTATTGCAAGAGAATTAACATTGGCCCAGTTAACAAATTATCAGCTTATGGGTATCTGAATGCAGGGGATTATGACATTTAACTGTAAACCATCAATACCATTATGTTGATCATTGACAGAAGGCTAATAAACATTCTTGGGCTAATGCAAAATTTGGAAAGAAATAAGAGACACTCCTCAGAACTTCTACAATCTCCGATCACATCTATTGGAAAATATTACAACAGAACAGCAGCACTCAAAAACTTTTCAAAGCACTCTTCAAGTACATTCATAAAACTTTCTACTTTAAATAATGTTATTCTGTTTTTCCTTAGTTTATGTTGCTTTTTTTTTTATAACATTTTGTCAGTACTTTTTATTTGTTTTGAAAATGTTAATTTTATTGATTAACATTCACTTTAAGTTTTGTGGCTTTATCTAATGTGAAATATACATATATGTTATGTAGAACATATATATCTCTGATTATTATTATTATATTTATTTTGCAAAATTAGTATGCTATTTTTAAATATAATTGTGATTCATTATCATCACATTTATGCCCTGCATCATTGTGACAAAGAGGTAGAATGCTAGATTTTTGAGATCAAAATTCACGAATATGGCCAATTCCATTACTTTGATTATTTATTTTACATATATTGGAAACGATTATTTAAACTTATATACATATATTGATAATTTAAGATTTATTTAATGGATGTATTTATTGTGTGGTAATATAAACAAAGAATTAATTAGAATCAGCACATGTATGTTAAGTAAATTTTATAGATTTATTGGTGAGGTTTAAGCTATTTTGTTTTCCCAAAAGTTGCCATGTGAATTTATTAAATACTTCCAAGAATAGAAATGTTCACTCACCAACAGCATTGTGTGCCATAGAAAATTTTAGTTATATTGTTTATCTATATGATTCACTATAAGTTGCTTATTCTATATATTTCTGTAATGAAATTTAGATTGTCCAAATTTTTTCAACATCTTAGAAAGTCTTTGGCATTTGAATCAAGTTGTAAGAAATTAATGATATTCTGTAAAGTGTCTGTATGTATACATATATATTGCTTTTCAATATTCTACAGAATAACTGCATTTCTTATGATGTCGGGTGGCATATTCTTTAAAAATGGAAGTGAAGAAGTTGGTATAATGTAAAATTTAGTGTACCTATTATGACCCTCATAATAGTGTTCAAAAGATTAGATGGTTAGCACTTCATTCTGAACAGTACCTGCAGGACTTTTAATTAGTAATATGTTGAATCGTAATTTGATCCTCGTGAGATGTTCCTTATAATTGAGATAATGATCCAGAGTGCTATTTAAATAGGCTGGAAAAAATTCATAATCAATTTAGTTTTGTGAAAAATTATGCTAATTTATTTCTTCATTTATTTGTTGTTGTTTTTTTCTCATGTGTCATAGCATCAGCCGGGAAGCGATCTCACTAACCTGGGACAACTGCTTGTAAAGCAGCCGTCGCTGACCTCTCGACCACCAATGCTTGACAAAAGTAGAGAAAACAGAATTTGACTGATGGCAAAGCATAAATTATTAGTTGAGAGGAAAAAAAATCGTATAGTCTCATGAAATTAATCAAATAGCAGTATAATCTATTAAATTATGTTTGACAGTAGTATACTGTAACCATGTTATCATGGATGAAAATTTTCATTGCTTTTTCATCCTCTATTATCACAACTTATTCTAGCACTAGTTTATAATAAGTTTCTAATATCATTAAGATTAAACATGTGCAATAATGGTTTTAATGCATTTATTTTTTTGTTGCGACCATTTTTTACTCTTTCATTCTGATTATACTGTACTTTATTTTGTTCAAATAGTTCTTTTATCATTACTTATTTTCTTTTTAATAATTTAACTAGGTAATCTATATTTATTGTTATATTCTTTAATCTTTTCTATTTAATCTTCTTTATGAAATATTTTAAATGATTGATCTAAATTTATTTCCTTTTTCTTTTATATTTTATGTAAAAAATATTTTCAATTTGTACTACCAAACATTTTAACAAAATTCCATTTAAAATCGTCTTTCAAGATCAAAGTTTTACAAACTGATTTTGTAATTATAAATTTATTTAAACGCACATTGATTACGTAAGTAATATTTATTAAGGCTGTAACCTCGAGAATCTGCGTGTAAAAATGCGATAGTAGCGACCTCTACAGGTCTTAACCACGAGATTACGCTTTGTAAGAAAAGAGGGGAATATATTAATACCGCATATACTTCTATATAATGTAATTTGATTCCTTCTTTTCATCTTTAGTTTTAATTTCCAATTGCACATTATCATTACTTAAATCTTGATTTGTGTGTGTGTGTGCGTGTTTGTTCATTCTTCAAAGCATTTTATGTAATTAATCTTATAAATGTTGTAAACTACATTTAATTACATTCATAAGAAATAAAAAGTTTTTTTTTTTGGGGGGGGGATCATTTATATATTTTTATAAATTGATCTGAAGTCTAAACTGATTGTTGATATTTCTTTGTATGTTCTTGCCTTAATCTAGGAAGGCATCTATTTATGTTTATTTGAAGCTTTCTGTTTACATTATTGAGCAACACCGCTATATAAAAAAAAAATTAAAGATTTTAAGATTTTATTTTTTAAAAAAAGCATAACATAGGAGCAATCACATAAACTTAGATCCACCCACACATTATCATATGTACTTGTGTTGAAAAAATAATTTGTGTAGTCTTTCATGTTTTTATGGAAAATAAAAGAATTATTTCTGAAACATTCACTTAAAAAAGCAAATAATATCCATATAGATTTTTATTTATTGATTGTAATGTTTGCCTTTGAAAAGAGTTTGTACATCGAAAATACATTAAGGTTATATTTTATAATTCTTAATATTTTTTCAATGTAAGAAGCACTCACATATTGCATATAGATTAATGTATATATATCATTGGTCTTAGAATCATCATAATAAATATTAATAGGATTTGTCTTTTTTATTCTAATTATTCTTTTTTTGCAATTATACTACTGTTAACTCAAAAACTATACAGTTTATTGTTTAGATTGACTTTTCCCTATTCTGATATACTTGTTCATAGTAATGGACATTATTTTATTTAAATGATTAACTTATTTTCAAAATCCATAGTCTATATATATATATATGTATAAATATACACAAGCAAATATGGAATTTGGTGCTTTGGACATATCAAATATAAATAATCTTTTTATATGTTAGGATTTTCGTAATCTCTTAGTATAGCAATGGTTTAGCATACTCACATTGCACTAAGAGTTTGTCTCCAGGTTGGATGAACCTTAGTAATTTTTTAATTTAAGCAGACTTAGAACTTTTTTTAAGCATCTAATTCATAGCCAGTATAGATAATTATTTTAAACAGTATTTTGTTATTAATTAGCAGAGCAATAAAGATCCTAGATTAAGCTGGGTTGCTTAAGAGGATGTTGCTGCTATGAATGTAAAAGCAAAATCTATGATTATAATATATGATCTTCAACACTGGCAGAGTTAATCTACAATTTCTGAGTTTATGGTTTGCTTTCGAGCTTTTCCACTGAAAATACATATTTTAACATATGGGTCTAATAATTTTTTATGAAAATTTGTATTTCATTGCCCTCTGCCTGTTTTTTTTTTTTCTGTCTAAATGGAGCTAGGATATTTGAGAATTGTTGTTTCTAGTTTTCCTCTAGATTATGAAATTAAAAATCTATATTATTCAAGATTAATTAGTCATCATTGTATTCTACTCTATTATTTCATGGTGTTTTGTTGTTTGATATGTTAGCAATATTTAGATATAAAAGCTATCAGAATGTTTTGAATTCATTTCACTTTTTACATTCTCGATGATAGGGCTTATTAAATTTATGATGTAATTCTAAAATTGAGATTTTAGGATTAACTTGAGTAAAGGAGTGCCAAACATTAATGATGATTAAATGTTTTTGTTTGGTCATAGTAATCTTTTTCTGGTTGATTACTCTACTTCAGGGGTCCCCAACCCTATGCCTGCGGGTACCATGGCGCCCGCAGACCATTTTACGTGTGCCCGCTGCTATCCAAACACGATAAAAAATTATTTATCTGACACAAATAAATTTAACTTTTAAAATTTCTTATAAATTATTGTATTATATTGTAATCAAATTGTAGTGCATATTACACTTTTATAGCGTAAAAATATAAACGTTAATTATAAGTTAAAAATTTTATTTTGAAATAAATATTTTTTTGTACATTATATGTATTATTAACAATATCCAACTATAAATTTACATTGAAAAAAATAAATGGTGCCCACCATCTGGTTGAAAGAAATAAATGGTGCCCGCCACCTGGCCGATATTATAGAATGTGCTCTTAAGTGCAAAAAGGTTGGGGACCCCTGCTCTACTTGTCTTTAGATAAAGAGCATATGCGTACGCATTGTAGTAATAAATGTGTACAAAAAATATCTATTTAAAAGTCTACTAACTGGTTTAATATTTACTAAGGCAATAAACCTAAAGCTTGTGCAGTTAAAAATGCGAAGGTAGGGACCTCTATAGGTCTTAACCACAGCAGAGACCTCTACAGATCTTAACCACAAGCTTGCATTGTGGTTAAGACCTATAGAGGTCCCTACCTTCGCATTTTTAACCGCACAAGCTTTAGGTTTATTGCCTTAGTAAATATTACTTACATAATCAATGTACATTAAATAAATTTATAATTATAACTGGTTTAATATTATTAATTGATATGATTAATATAATTATAACTAAAGCAGAAGTTCCTGTAACCCCCCCCCCCAGCTAGTTATGTGTAAATTAATACAAACTGTCAATAAACAAAAAGAACAGCTCACTGGAGGTTCGCAATTATTTATATTTAATATAATTATAAAGGATGTGCAGTATAGGGAAGAATCTACTACAAATGTAATATGAATTTTGTTGGTTAATTCAGAAGTAGTTTTTTTTTCACTACAAAAAAAATATAATAAATACAATTTTTATTAGTTATTTTAAGTGGTTACTCTTTAATTTGCAAGAATTTCATTCTCTTTGTTTTAAAGAAATTGATTTGTCATGTGATTTTTATATAAACCCAATCTTAATGTTTTTAGGGAATTAATCATATAATTATTCAAAAGTCAATTAGAAAATGTGATTTTTGAAATAATTTAATTAAAAGCAAAATGGTGTTTACTGCAAGTTTTAATGATTTTTTTTGTTCATTAAAAAAAAAAAAAAAAAAAGAGCATTTAAGATCACATGATATTTTGTAATCAACTATTTATATTTGCATTTGTATGGAAAAAATCAGAGTACAATTTATTTATTTTCCTTAAAAACGTAAGCTTGTGATTAAGACCTGTAGAGGTCCCTACTATCGCATTTTTACGCGCATATGCTTGAGGTTACAGCCTTAGTAAATATTATATTTTCATTAAAAAAAAATTTTTTTTAGTAATAAATGTTTAATTGTGTATGTGTGTGTGTGTATATATAGCCATAACAGTATGCTTTTTAATATATAATTATACATAAAAATTAATATATTGAAGAAATAATAAAAGTAAATGTTATAGTCCTCCCTTCTCTCAGAAGTAGACTATTCCAGATGCCTCCTTATCTGATCGGATTAAGCATTGTTTGCCACAGGCCAATAGGCTGATGTATAGATAACAACATAGACAATGATTAGTACAGGCCAATAAACAATGATGCTTGCTAAATCCGAAGGTTTTCAATAAGGTCAGGGATCTGGGTATAAATAGTCAGCCTTTTGTGAGGATTGGGGGAAGAACGTGTCTAACCTGAAAAGACTCTGCGTTCTCCCAGGGAAACTCTGCTAACTAAACAGCAGCAAGTATTCTCTTTGATAGCACTACACTATTTCGTCTACACAGCTAGGCAAGTCCCACAGAGACCGGACGCTGCTAAGACCACTCTCGGCTCGAGGCAAGCTGTCTTGAACAGCTGGAAGAGTCATATACCCAAGTCATCAGGTGTGGCTGGAAGCGGCAGGCAGAAAACAGAGTTTACGTTAAACTCCAATATTCAACTTGTAAATATTCATTTGTATATATTGTATTGTATATATTTGTATATAATAAATATATTAATTGTAATACTTGTTTCAGTATTATTTTACATTATTTACTGTTGGTTGGGTCTGTAATCCAGACTAAACACAACTGTAAACAAAAGAGATTACTGTATACTTTAGTTTTAAATGGCAGTTCATCAGATGTGAAAAATACATGTTCATGAGTAATTATTTTATTATACCAATTTCCTAAATATATAATTTTTTTATGTGTGTTACATTCCTTGCTTCATCTACATTATCTAATTATTAACTTTTTTAAATATCTTTATTGCATCTTAAAGATTTAGGAATTCATTATAGCTTATAATGCAGGTCTGAAATGTGAATATTAGAGTAAAAACAAGCACAGGCAAATTACCCATGCATACATATGCTAAGCTTAATTTTATATCATATATATTTTTGCTTTTTGTAACCTCATTAAAAATTGAGAAATATTGATCTCTTATGGTACCGACAGAAAAAGCTATTATAAAGCTTTTGTATACAACTTTGTAGTTGTTTTTTTTTTATTAGACAGATTTTCTTAATGCTATAATTAGTCAAAAAAATATTCTGTTTTTATTTACTAATGTTTTTTTAAATATAAATTCTTACAACTCCCTTCAATAATTTTATACATTTAAGTCTTTTAATAAAGTTTCTTATTCAATTATTTATCTTGATTGTATGATATTCATTAAAATTTATGATGTAGCTCTAAAATTGAAATGTTGAAATAAATTGTTAGAGAACTCCAAGCAGTAGCAAATTATTATTGATGATGATCAAGTTTTAGCATTTAAACATAGTATTCTATTGATTACTCATCCAATCTGCTTTTGGACAGATTCATTTTTTCATTTTATGCTCTTTTATTCTAATAAAGACCTCAAGGCATAGGGTCTGCATGTGAAATTAGAGTCCTGGTTGCTGAATGTTAGAAATTTCTTTAGGTCACAAGCAGGCTTGGAATTTTTCTTTCAAATAACCAATCCAAAGTTTAATCAAGCTAGACGGCCAGTATTATTTGACAAATGTATATCTTATTATTAGCTAAAGAGTAAAAGTCCCAGATTATTCTGGGTTGGTCAGATAAATGACAACGCATTGACTGTAGAAACAAACATTACAATTATACTATGTTGCCTTCACCAAAGTTGGTGGAAGTATCATTTTTTACAAATGCTGAGCTCAGTATTTACCATTATTTTTATTATTCCTTACTTTTCAAGAATATTTCGATTCTCATCTTTCTTTTATAATTACAAATGCCTATATTATATTTTCTCCCCACTTTTCCTTTCTTTTTAAGAACTTTGGTAGTTGTTTGTTTTATTAACAAGACAAAAAAAAAGAACCATGAACTAAATTATTATTTTGTTCCAAATCTTGCGTACAAACATATATAGCATAAAATAGCTCATATTTGATGATATGGCTTGATTATAATACAATAAGTATTATTTATTATACTGTGTGTAGTATATGTAAACAAGCATCTATTTTTATAGCGCGATGTTTATAATTGTAATTCACTAAATATCAGCCTTTTACAACTACTGCACATGCACTTTAATGAGTGTTAAATAATAAATGAATACTTTTCAGTGCTCATACAAGATATAGCATTTAAGAAAGAATAAAATGAATCCACTTATTCTTTCCGAACCCAAATGTTTATATATGGGCAAATCTTAAGTACTGGCAAATAAAGCGTGAAGATAGATCATTCACTTTAAATTATGGTTCGCGTTGTCTGACTTAATGACATAGACAAAATTACTTAGAATTTACTTAAATGTCACTTTCAAACGAAACTCAAACATATGTAAACAAGCATCTATTTTTATAGCGCGATGTTTATAATTGTAATTTCGGCTATGTCATTAAGTCAGACAACGCGAACCGTAATTTAAAGTGAATGATCTATCTTCATGCTTTATTTGCCAGTACTTAAGATTTGCCCATATATAAACATTTGGGTTCAGAAAGAATAAGTGGATTCATTTTATTCTTTCTTAAATGCTATATCTTGTATGGGCACTGAAAAGTATTCACTTATTATTTAACACTCATTAAAGCGCATGTGCAGTAGCTGTAAAAGACTGATATGCGTGTAGTATAGTACTTTTCAATATGCATTTATATATAGAACATGATTTATGTGTATGATATCATATATAAATTAAGAATGTAATATAACAAAATTTTAAAAAAATAATGTAATTAATAACAAATTGAGAAAACACATTTTTATAAATATTTACATTACTAGTTCAAAAGAAAATTATTCTAAACTAAAATCTATAGAAAAAGTAAAATCACAGAATTTTAAAATATAAAGGACTATATGCTTTATTGCACATACTCTTAATACATAAAAAAAACCTATAAATCTTTTAAATATAGTTTTCTTTATGTTGGTTGTCTTTGAAGTGGATAAACAGTTCAATACTTTAATATGGACTTCATATAAAACTTTTTGAAAAAAAAAATTGTAAAGAAAAAATCTTGTACATCTGTGTTTGTGTTTAACTATGCTAATAATTCTGCTTAAGTCACAAAGATAACATAATTAAGAAATTTATGCTTAAGATTTTAGAACATTATAATTAGCAAAAAAAAAAAGCTGCCATATCAAGATTTGTAAATTTAATAAATTTTTGAATTTCAGTGATTTTTCTGTTTTGTTTTACATTTTTTTTATTTAGCTTATAATTGAAGTCATGTAATTTAATACAGTATAATTCAATGGGTTTATTGTATCAGATTTTAAATATACTTCAGTATTTTCTTCTTCCATCTTATCTGATTTTTTCATATGTAATTTAAAATAGTCACAATCAAAATTATATGATTTTTAATTTTATTTTCTATTCTAGTGTATTATAAAGGTCTAGTAATATAAAGGTCTAGTAATTTCATTTTTGGCCACTTTTTTTTTAACTGATTAGTTGTTGTTTTTTTTTATTATCAAATAAGGCATTAAAAAAGAGAGAGAGATACTCTGATGGCTAGATGAACAGTGGCTTTAGTAAACCATTTTTTACAATTTGATTTACCAATTTCATACTTCTTGCACTCACATTTTTAATATCTGCTAATAAATGCATTAATGATTATTATAGTAAATTGTTAGGCTAGACATAATCTTATCATTCTTAGTCTAGATATAATTCATTTTGATCAGGCTTAAAATATACTATTACAGCATGATTTTTTTTTTAAACATTGAACTTGTCTTTAGTCTTAATATATAATTGTAATTATATATATATTTAATCATTAGAAACCAGTCAACACTTAGACAAGCCCAGTATAGATAATAATCAACGATCCCAAACTGTTGTCAAGGCAACCTGCAGAAATACTTTCGGTTAATTTCTTAATCCGCCACAAGGAATTAACAAAAAGTATTTCTGCAAATTGAAACACTGTATATAATAGTTAATTAATTATTATTTTTATTGTTATTACAAGAGTTTTTTAATTAATGGGCATTTTATTTATATTATATATATAAAATGTTCATGTGCATTATGCTCTATAAACAAGAAAAAACTCTCCATGCAGTAGTGCCACCCTGTGCCAACCAGAGTAATCAATGGACTCCAGAAGGCTTATGCATAAAATCTCTATCTAATGCCTACTCATCCAGTATCCCCAAACTAGTTTCTTGCTTGTGGCCTTCATCAGTGAGGAGCTTTGGATCTGAGAGCACTGCACCTAGATTTTAAGATCTAATGCAACCCTCCAGCAACCATTTTTTACCTATACTTAACTATAAAACTATGAGAATGAAATTGAAAACACAAAAATATTTTCAATCTAAGCTCAATAACCTATATAGTCATATGGGTCTGAACTCAGTTCAGCACCCATACATTTTGGTGTCTTTTGGCTCTTTAACAACCATAGCCCCCACTATCCTATTAGGCAGGATTGGTGTTAAACCATTAAGCATCACATGATAACCATCTCTTATACTAGCACATAATTGTTTATAAACAAGGCAAAACTCTCCATACAGTAATGCCACCCTGTGCCAACCAGAGTAATCAATGGACACCAGAATAATCCCTATCTAATGCCTACTCATCCAATATCCCCAGATTAGTTTCTGGCTTGTGGCCTTCGTCAGTGAGCCACAAGCCAGAAACTAGTCTGGGGATATTGGATGAGTAGGCATTAGATAGGGATTTTATGCACAAGTCTTCTGACATCCATTGATTACTCTGGTTGGCACAGGGTGGCACTACTATATGGAGAGTTTTGCCTTGTTTATAAACAATTATGTGCTAGTATAAGAGATGGTGATCATGTGATGCTTAATGCGTTATGGTCTGCCGTTAAGCAATGGAATAAATTAATAAAGTTAAATTATCTTAAGAAACATAAGACCCATTTCTGTATCTATATTACATTTTTTTCAATATCTGAAAGTAACATAAATATATGGTGTTTTTTTTTTTTTTAATTAATATCATGATAACAAAGAAATATGTCATTGGTTTGTATTGTGAAATTTAAATAAATAATGAATAATATGCATAAATATATAGGTAAATTAAAATGGCCTCTCTTATTTTATGAGTGAACTTTTTAAAGGGAAGGGAATGATAAAATGATAACTTCTGAGTATATCTTTCTTTTGATCGGTTGAAATTCATGGAAAACTTATTATTTATGGATTTACTTGATTATTCGTTATACAGATTATATAAAGAAAAGAATGATCAATAAACTTTTATATTATGAGATATTAAAATAGGATTAAAATATGAAACAATTATATCGATATTTGTTATCAACGGTTAAGTAAAGAAGATCCTTTCCTTCTGACCAGCTGTTATATATAAAGCTAAACTCCTTCAGAGAATATGTGAGATATTATAAAATAAATACTCTAACATTTTGTACGAGTATTAGAAAGTGAACATATAGAATAATGGTGCGCAAACTGTTTGTATTCTTGATCTTTTTTTAGAATTTTTATGTGATCCCAAAACTTATCGAATAATTAGAAAATATAATGAAATATATAATTTATGAAATAATAATTTGAAGTTGTTAATTTTCATTAGGTGATTTTACCCAGTGCAACCTACTGCCAGTTTAAACTAGTCCAGATGCTATTAATTTTGTTTCACAATGGAACTTAATGTGTTATTCGCCATTTTTAATGCAAAAATAAGATGCATTCTGATTTTTCTTTACCCAAATAATTTGCAATGTCTTTCTAGATCATTTTAGTCTTTTTAATATTTTAGAAAAGAACTAAAAGTTCATAGATTGAAACACAAATTAATGCTTTTGCTTCTAGAATGCTACATGACCTCTCAATCAGCTAATCATTCAATTATATTACATATAATGCTCTTATAATAATGAATATACATTATGCATCTCATAGAAAATAGGGATCAATTGTTACAGAACTGTTTGTAAGAAGAAAAAAAAATGGAAGCCATAAAAATTTTGCCAGTCATGTATTTTCTGTATATTTTCACTATTGAAAGCTTTCATGTCTTTATTTATATATATATGTCAAGGCGTGACCAGGAAGTGAACCCGGGCCCGCTGCTTGGAAGGCAGCTATGCTAACGGCTATTTTGAAAAATACTTGTAATTAATTGAACATTTCAAATTAGTTGTAAGGAAATCCAAAAATGCCTTCCAGATGATATTCAATAATCAATTCAGTTTAGAAAAATCTTCTGAAATTAGCTATTGAAGTCAGGCATTGTAAGTTTTGATCACTTATCAAAAATTTAAATGATATTCAAAAGGCGGAGATCATCTATAAAGTAAATTCTAGTTAATTCTTATTTGGCTGAAAATGAATTGGAATTCCACTTCAAAGAACTTAACCCAAAATGTTGTGAATATTTTTATTAATAATAATTATCAAATGAGAATTTAAGAAAATAGGGAAAAGACATTTTGTTAATCTTCCTGATATATAAGAATCGAGTATGTGTATAATTTTTCTATATTAGTTAGGATTCTTAATTCTTTTTCTTTTATATGTATATACATGATTAAATTAGGCAAATCACGTGTGTACATTTCTTTGGAATAATTTTCATGAACCTTTGAATCAAGCTTATTTTTAAAATGCATTAATCATATCTAGAATAGCAATTTTTATTGTAGTACTATCATTTCCCCCATCAAATCAAGATTTATAGACATGATAGCATTTATTTAGAGAATAATTTATGTTAGTATTAGTGTTTGTACTACTGTAAGTATGTATATAATCAAATCACTCGTCACCAAATAATGTTTATAATCTCCAGCTAAATCTTGCCAATCATTATCAAAACTGATTATAGTAAGATAGAAAATGTTCCACTTTCCATTTCCAATCATATGCCATAAATTAAACAAAACTCAATAAGATATAAAATTTATAAATCAGTTAGGGAACTTAATGAAATTCTGTTTGCAGAATAACTCACCTAATATGATGTTAATTAAAAGTTAATGTAAGATTAAATACTGAATTTAATTAAGTTGTTAGTGCTTTTAATCTTTTATTTTACTGACAAATGGAATATAAAATTTTTCTCTCTATATGTAGATGTGTGTGTGCTTATTGTGCAGAAAAGAAAATGGTACTGCTACGTTCACATCGTTGATAGATTCGATGATGAGTGAAATTAAATGAGAGATCTAACTGCTATCAATCACTTTCTCTTCCCTAGTATATATGCACTGGGATATTTTCTTACATATGTACATAGTTTTAATAAATGCAAATTACAATTTTCTATGTAATCGAAATCTATTTTAGCAGTTAGGGCAAACGCCCGTATCAATACTAATATAATGATCAGTTATTAAACCATTGTTACATTGATTATCTGCATTGATAGGGTTTACCATTGCTTGTCATTCTCTACCCAATTTAATACGGGTTTTCATATTTAAAGCTATATTTTAATGATTCTTTGTATTTAGACTACCAATATAAAATAGACAAATTATTATATCATTGAATATACAAACTATTTTGATGGTATATAGTGTTTATTATAATTAATTGAAAATCTATAAAATGCAGCAAATTATTTAAAACTCTGCCTTTTTAGAATATTAAATAACCATTGTCTCCTCCACCACCATCCCTATATTACTGATGATAATATTGTACACTTAAACTAAATTAGTGGAAATGCCTTTAGTTTCCGGTATGTGGCATTGAAGGGGGATGTAAAAAATAAAATAAAATGACAAGTTTCATAACAAACCACATGCAACAATACTGGCGGCACATTCTGACAGATATTGGTGCCACCGGGCTGCCTGACCAGGTATTAGAGCCAAGAAATGACTGACGTCAATCATTTATTTTTATTAAATGTTTTTTTTTAATGTTACAGGTTTTCATATTGTTAAACATGCAATTCATTCATAAAATTAAAAATGTTTTAATTTTTTTCCTCTCTTTTTTTCTATATACATATGGAGCACATCTCTGCCATTTAATACAAAACTGTAATTAATTATCTTTTAAAATCACAAATGATAATATAAATGAAAAGAACTAAATGACATTCTAAGTGCTGATTATGCTGTTATTTTAAACAAAATCATGAAAGATGTCATGTTGAAAACTTAATGATTAAAAGTTCATATTAGTCATTATACTAAATTTAACATTTGACTTTTAATTTCTTTAGCAGTAATAATAAAGAATACTCAAATAGAAAAATTAGGATTACTCATAACACAAAGCAATAATATTCTTCTAGAGTCTAAAGAGGAAATAAAATATTTGAATGAAAAAAAAAAAAAAAACGAGTCTTACAAATCAAAGATTTGAAAGGGAAAGAGGATTCATTTTTATATCATTGTTACAAGAAAAAAATACTCATAACATTAGGTAATTTAGTCACCTTGAAGTAATATATATATTTAAAAACGTGAAATGTCTGACTTTTTTAATTAGGCAAACGTCTCCAATCCACCGAAGAAAGAAGGAGAAAACTTTGTATCAGATTACTTGATTTTTAAAGTTAAAGTTTTTTTTTCCTGTTCTACCTAGAACATATCTGTTTATTGAAAAATAATTATACGATTATATAAATACTTTAAGAATCGTTTGGAATGATATATATGTAAAGAAAATTATTCTTTTTTTTTCTCATGTGTCATAGCATCATTCGGGAAGCGAACCCGCTAACCCGGAACAACTGCTTGTAAAGCAGCTGTCACTGACCTCTCGACTAGTTAAAATTCAAAAAACATTAATCATTTGCCAAGCGCTTTCACTACCGTGTTCCAGAATCATGGCGACATATTGGAACAATATTGGTTCCATTATGTACCAATTGGTACCAAAAGCGCTTGGCAAATAGTTTTTTATGATTCATGTTTTTTGAATTTTAGCTACTCTGTTTATCGCACTTTATACGTGAAGAATAAATTTCATTATCTGACAGTTTTTGTATTATTTTTATATGTAACACAATAGATTTAGCTATGCTTATTCAGTAAAGTATATTGTAAATAAATCTGCTTTACAAGATTCCTTTGTGCTTAAATTTAATTCCTCTTACACTCTTCTATTCCTTCGGTGGATGCTAATTCTATTATAGATGTTTACATAAGTATGAAGATTATTCATTACACTTTTTTGATTATGTCCCATATAAGGCAAACTTTTATTTTAATTTAAGTTCATTTATATGTACTAGGACTCAATTATATCTGAACAGCTGAACCATCCCTTTGCCCCAAAACTTCATTACCTAAGTCATGTTATTCCATTTTTGCACTTCATCAGAAACTAACAGGACACCAGTGTGAACCTCAAGATGTCAACCTGGTCTGCAAAGAAAGGCACGATGTAAAAAGAAAAGTTAAGGAGGCCTTCTTCATTGCGATGGATTGCAACACCATCAACCGCAAGGACGCATGTTTCGTGATCTCAAAGAAATGGAGCAATGAACTTTTGAACTTTGCATACTTTGCATATAATTACTTCACTTAAAGCTATGAAGATGAAAGCACGTCTCTTGAAAGCGCTTGCAGAGTAACACAATTTTATTTTGTTTTTAACTAAAAATAGCTTTGCGGTCAGGTACAATAGCGCCTATATTATTTTACAAATATATTTTCACACGCAAAGTTTTGAGTTAAGTTTGAATTACAATGTTATATTATACTTGTCATATGTTCAAATTCCTTGTGATCTTCTGGAACAAAAGTGAAGTCTGAGCACAGTTAACCAATGTTTTCTCAGTTGAGAGTTAATCCAGGAACTTTTGTTCTCCAATATTATATTATACTGCACAAGGTAGATAATATGCTCATGTTTGATAATTATTATTAAAAAAGTATATTCAGTAAGAGTTTGCCTGATACTACTATATATCTTTCATTGCTACTTCATTAACTCTGTGAACTAATTATTCCAGAAAATTAGAAAAACAAACTTTTTGGATTAGAGACATTTATAAAATGAGATCAGTTCTCTATTCTTGTGCTATCTATTATAAGTTTGAGTAATCATTGATTACAAGATGGTCGTGCAAAATTTAAATCCCTGGGTGAATTTTTGACATTTGCCTTTAAGCTTATGATTCAATGCTGCATTCAAGCTACACTTTCAAATTTCAATCCTAAATCTTATTGATAAAGGCAAAGGCCAGAAACCGGCCTGGAGATGAGGGTTTAAATCTACTATTATCTAATAATCATTGATTAGTCAAGCTTTCTGTAGATGATACTAGAGTAGAGAGTTATTCTTATTTTATTATATATCATGTAAACTAAAGAATTAAGTGGTTTTTTTATTTTATCTTTTTATTAAATCAACTAATTAATTAATGAACTAACTAATTTGTAATGCATTTTATTATTTATGTAATTATCACCATTAGACAATACAATGTATGTTTCAAGTTTTCTTTTGCTTAATGATGTAATAATATTTGACATCTCATAATCATCTCCTAAATTAAGGATTATTTGTGCATTCAGTCAAGTGCTATAGACCATTGGTTTATTTTTCTCATGTCATTTGCTTAACCTTCTGAAATGCCTCTTTAAATTTAAGTCTATTTTATTTATTTATTTAATATTATCAATATATACCTATACCTGCTTAGTGCTTGATCTTTATGTGAGGATTCATAATAGCAATCATCATCAATTGTGTACCCACTATTTTGATTTACAATCAATTATTCACTATAACAATCATAAAAAAAATTAAAAAAAAATTTTGGTGGCCATTTTGTAAGACATAATGTCATAGGTTGATTATTAACACTATGTCACACAAAAGCAAAATAGCAATTTTCATGCTGAAATTGTGCAGTCTAAAGTATTCATAATTCACAATACAATGTACAATATTAATGCTGTATACAATATTTTGATTATAAAGTTAAAATATAAATAAATGTACAATACAGTATTTTAATTTTAATCCAGCATCCTTGCAAGTCAATCAATACTTCATAAATTAAATATTTAATGTAAAACAATTTGGTGTTAATGATTACAAAATCAAAAAAAGTGTTTCATTCAATATAATAAATAATCAAAATCATATTTTAATGACATACAACTACCAAATATATTAATACAGTATTAAATTTTAAAATGTGTACATTAGTTTAAAACTATACACTGTATTTTCTCACTTTTATGGATTAAATTTTTTACTAACAATACTTTTCTTGCAGCAAAAATTATGATTATTGTATTGTAATTTAGTTATCATAATTGCTATTTTGAGGGAAAAAAGATTTCATAATCATGAACTTTGTATGATCAAAAATTACTAAATCTAAATTAAAAAATAATACTTAATCTACTTGCTTGCTTTTAAAACGTTTTGTAATTTATTTCAGAATTGCAGACATTATCGCAATTGTTTAAAAAATATAGAAATGGAAAAAAAAATGAAAATTTTATTCAGCATAAAACTAAAAATAAAATTAGGTCATATACTATTAATATTTAATTTTAAATTGTGTACAGTGTAAATATTGTATTCAGTTAAATCAAACTGTTAACTTATTTTCAGTTGAAAAAAAAAGTGAGCAAAATTACATACATTATGGAATTAATATAAAGTTGTAATTATAAATTTATTTAACACACACTGACTATGTAAGTAATATTTACTAAGACAATAAACCTAAAGCATGTGCGGTTGAAAATGCGAAGGTAGGAACCTCTAATAGGAATTGTGGACTTAATCAGTGAAGTATTGAATAGCTTCATGCTCTCAGATATAACCACTTCAGCTTCACCTATTTATATAGAAAGTAGGTTGAAATAAAAAAAGGATTCCCCTCTTTTCTTCCAATGCATAAGCTTGTGGTCAAGACCTGTAGAGGTTTCTACCTTTGCATTTTCAACCGCACATGCTTTACGTTGATTACCTTAGTAAATATTAGTTATGGAATTAATAATAAACTTTGTGTGATAAAAATTCAATACAAATAAACTGAAAAAGATTTGCGTCTTTAATATTTATTTAAATAGTTTGTATCGTTGCCTTCACAATTATGGTAATAATAATAAAAAATTTAAGTCATTTCCAAGAAAAATAGCTACTGCACTTAATAAAATCTGACATCTTGTGGCAAAAAAAAACAAACATAGCTAGTATATTTGTGCACAAAATACTGTCTATTTAGATCTGCTTAGAACATATTTGTTTGTTTTTTTAAAAAAAAAGCTTTAAATATTGATTTCAATATGTAAACACAGAATGCATTAGGGTTTTTTTTTCCTTTTTGAATACATCAGAATTTTTTTATTTTTATATTAACTGTAAGTAGATTTTGATAGCTCAACATCTGCTAATTTTGCTACTCTTAGTCTAATGATAAATAACAAGTCTTTATGATCAATTAAATAAATTACTAAACTTTTTTTTTTTTAAATTTAAATAATTTCATGCCAGTAATATAATTTAATAATATAAATTTAAAAAAAGTAAAACTTCATTACGATGTTTTTTCAGTGCAACGATAAACAGTTGCATGTAAGAAGCAAAAAATGTTAACTGCTAGTTCACTTTCATTTTCTCATTCATTTTGCTGTAGTTTTGGACAGTTAAAAGATGCATCCCCCCCCCCTGGTGATTCTGGTTAAAAGTTTACAGCTATATACATTTTCAATTAAAATCATGGCAGCACTTAATATGACCATGAAAAAATGAAGAAAATCTCTGAGCTTGGAAACTGAAATGTATATTTTGTGTCGACAGGAAAGAGAAGAAAATTATGACATCTGTTCTTAGAACATAGTGCTCAAACTATCATAGGTAAAGCTAAACTTTCCAAAGTCATGAAATCATGGACATCCCATATGAAAAGAAAATCCAAGAAGCATGCCAATCGTTCATTCTAAATTTTTTCTCCAGAAATCTGCAGCTATTTACATCTGGAGCCCTCCTCCAAAAAAACGAAGATCATCAAAAGATTTAGAAGACAACTTTAAACTTTAGAATGAGTAATTGATGACTTAGAAAACTGGATAATTATGATTGATGGCTAGATCACCAGAAAGAACAACTTTAAGCATTGTCTTACATAGATTTAAGTTGCATTATCGTGTTATTTTAAGCGCATACTCAAATATTACACATAGGATAGTTTATACAAGCATATAAAGGTTTTTTTTTATATTAATGTATGTACTAGATTAAGTTCTGTGATCACAGCTTTTTATGTAATTTTTAGGTGGAGTAACCAGACATTTTTTCCCATAGGAAACCTTTATAACTATTTTTTCTTTATACAATATTCTTGCTTAACGATGAGCTTTGGGGGACTAATTGCCCTCACTAAGTGGGGTAAAGGTGTACTTTTTAATATTTGTTTTGTATCATTTGTGCATTGTTTCATTTTTAAAGTGAAAAACCCATGTTCTAAATTTTCAATATAATAGAATCACTATTAATCTGAAATCTTATTTTTTTAGATTTGCAAATTTTTTTGGATTTCAAGAATAGATCTTTAACTCTGCTAAAATATGAAAAAAAACATCAAAATAGCTCGTTGCAATCAGTCTTATTAATTTGTCTTTATTGAATTTTTTTTTAACTTTGTTTCTAAGTATGCATATATTTATTATAAAGAATTAAGATCACTTTTTAAATTTTGTATAGTTAATAGAAGTTTTTGAATAATAGATTTTCAAATTAATCATATTCTGTCTGCAATAGAATATAAGGATTAAAAGTTTTTTTTAAATAAAAAATATTAAGTCATTTTTTTTATTTTTCTATTTATTTTTTCACTTTTGTTTTAGGTGACACTAATTGTCTTGAATAAACATAATTATTTATTTCTTAAATTCTATTTCTATTCATTTAATAAATGTACCCCCATTATTGGAACCTACTTAAGCTTTTAATAATGCATGCATGAGTAGCCAAAGTTTATAACAGTATTGAAAAATTGTTTGTTGTTGATTTATTCATTATTTTAATGTTTCACAATAAATATTTTTTTATTAAACATTACTTAATGCAAACACAAAAGTATAAATATCCTATAAAAAGTAAATGTCAATTTTGAATGTTGTTTCATTGATAGCATATGAATGAATTTACAAATTTTAAAATGGTAGATTAGGCTTTAACATTAAAATTCTAAATTTAAAGTAAAAAATATTTTTAGCTGTTTTATTATAAAACTGTACTTTAAGATTGTGTCCATTGTTTTATTGAAAAATTATTTTTAACTATTGCAAAATTAATTTAAATAATAAAAAAAAGGTTTTGATCGATGTTATCCTGAACAACTAAATTTACAATCTAAATATTGTTTATCGAGAAAGAAATTTGGTAGTTAAAATTCTTCAATGAAAATGTTTGTTTTTTTTAAAATTAAATTTAAAATATTTTGAAGTGACTTTAATTGATCATAAAATTTTATTTTATAATTGTCTTAGTAAAAAGTATAAATTTTGTCTGAAAAAATTATTCATTTTTTGGATTGTAAAATAAATGGTGTCAGTGTTTTTTGTTTTTTTTTTCTCATGTGTCATAGCATCAGCTGGGAAGCGAACCTGCTAACCTGGGACAACTGCTTGTAAAGTAGCTGTCGCTGACCTCTCAACCACCAATGCTTGACATTCATCAACTTTTCAGATTTGTTACCGAAGAAATAAAGCTTTCAAAATTTGAATAGCTGCAATGGAATATTAAATATTTTAATTAATTTGTGATTTCGTTATTTGATAATTGTTTTAAAAGAAATTTAACATTTATAACACAATTTATCATATTTGAACAAAAGTGATAAAGAGTTTACATGTTTCTAATTTGATTTATTTCTAGGAGGGAAGACTTTAAATTAAACTAAAACAACATACAATCTTACTAAGTAATTATTTTATCATTATTACAAAAGTATATTATTTCTAAACAAAAATAAAACTAATTAAGTTATAAAAAATTAATTTTGTTATAATTTAATTATAAAAATTATTATTATTATTTCTCATGTGTCATAGCATCAGCCGGGAAGCGAACCCACTAACCCGGTTGTAAAGCAGCTGTCACTGACCTCTCGACCACCAATGCTTGACAAAAAAAATTTATTATTTTTGAATAAAGATCATAGATAAAGTTATTAATATTATTAAATATTTGTTACTTTCATGAGTTTTCATGGGGGGAAAGGGGGAGTGCATTAAACTAAGGTAAAACAATGGAAGATGATTTCTAAATGTTTATTAATTGTGAAATTTGTTTTTATTACTTTTTAAAAAATAATGTAAAGTTTTATAATAAAAAAGTCTGATTCTCAATGAAATTGATTTAATAATGATATTTTTCATTTTATAAAATGTTTATAAAATCTTTATTTTTTAATTATTTTAAAATAAATTTACTGTAGTTCAAGAAATGAAAAATGTTGCTGTTTGAACTAATAAAATATGAAAGAATCTAAATTAAAATTTTAAAAACTTTTAATGAATTTTATTTTTGCCTGGGCATTTGCCTAAGTCAATTTGTGAAAGAAAATAGTGGATTTAAATGTGGAGAGAGTAATATCTTCATACTCTCAAATCAAGGTGCTTCAGATTGATTGCCTATATAAATAAGAATTTAGTTTAAACATAAAATGGCCGCTCTTATCTTCATAAAGCCTCTATCTTATGTTGAGGTTTGAGAGCTCCCTCTATAGTCAAAAACTATATTGTTTGGTTATTATACAAACTTTTAAGATGAATGTGAAAAAGATTAAAGCCTTTCTCGTTCTAATTTTGTATGATGAATTTGAGAATAAATCGGGAATTGAAACTCAACCTGTCATATGACCCTTTCAAGCAACAAACCATTTACTATTATTATTATTTTTATTGCATTTTAGTAGTTTTTATTCCACTTTAAATGTACTTATTTTGATAAACTGATAATTTAAAGTAAAGAGTGTTTCTTATTTTTTTATAAACAAAATTTTAGTTAACAAGATATTAAAGTTTAGGAATGTTCAGAGTTCATTACATTTTGGAAAAACTTATCTTTACATTCACGTATTTCAAATTTGCTTTTTTCTGTAATTATTCTTTTTAATTTGTGCAATTTTTAAATACATAATCAAAACCGTTTTATAATCAGTGGACTTAAACATATAAGAAGTTTATATTTTTTTGCATTTTTAAATTGTTTATTATTAATTTCTAAGTTTTTATGTGAAATAAATTTATTATTATTAGCTGCAAACTACTACGTAAGATTTTACTCAACCACATATTTTAAAATTAATCAACGTATTCAAAAATTCCATATTTTTTTCTTTAGACTTGATACACTTTAATAAAGAAAGTATCGATTTCATCCAATGAAAATCAAATATTATTAATAAACAGTGTAATTCTAATGTCCAATAGCATTTATTTTCATTTTACTCTAGAGTCATCTATTGTGAGTTCGAGTAATCAATGGATATCAGCTGATATAATGTTATCTTCAAAACATTTTTCTATTTTTGATTCATCAATGAAGATTAAAATTCAAAACCAGAACTAATATACTTAGGAATCTGATGGCCAGCTTTAACTTATTTACACTATTCAATAATCTGCAATTTAAAAATACTCTACGGTTCTAAACTCAGGTTAACATACTTGAATATATACATATGATACCAGTTCAATTTGGTTGCAGGTATTTTCTATTTTTCGGTTGGGAAGTTAATACTAACAATAATATCCCATAACTTATCATAAACTTTCAAGAGCAGTTAGCTTGTCTTCGCAGATGAAGGCAAAAGCCAGTTTGGAGTTGGAAATTTTGCCGCGCTAAACTAGGGATGGGCAGACTTTTGCAGGACAACAACTACTAGTAATTTTTTCCAAGTATTGTGGTTCATCACGTGTATATCATAACATAATAATAATTATAAATAATGATTCTGTTTTATCAATTTTCATCAATATCACTTTATTAATTGGAATTTTTTCCTTTATATTTTTTGAAAATGCATTGAACATCTTTGCCTCATGTTTTAATTTTTTAATGGTAATGTTGTTATATCCTTTGTTATTCTTTTCATTATTGTTTGTAATAACTTGGCTGAAACATTTTCTTGCATTTTTTATTATTAAATGTAGCTGATCATGGTTTTGATGTAGAACATCAGATTCATAGCACTTGTGGGTATGCTGCAGTGGCATTGTTAATAATTCTTCATTCACATTTATGTTATTATAAACTATTCTTCTAAAAATAGAAAACTAAAGAATGTCAAATATGTCAGGAGATTCATCAAGATGTGCAGTTAGTTGTACAAGATAAGAATTTATAATTTCTGTATGCTACAACTGACAGTTGTATGAAAAAATTTACGTCTTTAATTGCAAGATAATTTCATTTTTGTTTTTGAATGAATGAAATAATAAATCACTGCTTCTAGAATTGCTTTTTTAATTATTTTTCCATCTGCAAAAGTCTTACTTATATTTTGTTAACACATAACTCACTTGAGATTAAGCAATTACAACAGCTTTAAATTTAGTGATGGGTTTAATAAAATATGATTGTGGGATGATTAAATTTTGTATACATAATTCACTTTTTAACAAAAAATCTTTATCAAATCTTGCTTACCTAGTTTTAAAATGTCTTTTGATGTTTTTTTTTTTTTGTTTGGAAATGGCCCACTTGCTTGACATATATAACACATGTATTTTGCATTTTATGATCACCCTCTCTTATACTAGCGCATAATTGTTTATAAACATGGCAAAACTCTCCATACAGTAGTGCCACCTTGTGCCAAACAGAGTAATCAATGGATGCCAGAAGACTTATTGATTATTCTGGTTGGCACAGGGTGGAACTACTGTATGGAGAGTTTTGCCTTGTTTATTTTGCATTTTATGAAGAAAAACTATTTTTATCATTCTTATACTAAAATTATGTCTTTCTTTTTTTTCCGCTTATTTCAGACGTTATACGTCTCTTTATTTATGATGAACTATTTAAATCTGTGCACCTTTTTAAAAAAAAACAAAAACATAATTATTGGTTTGATGATCGATTGAATGTTATTCAGTGCTGCCTGTTTTGCCTTTGCATTCAAAAATGATGAATTTGTAATCAGCATAACATCATCGTGTAGTTTGTATGTAGTACATGTATTACCTGACAGATCTTTCAGCTACACACAGTTGTCTCAATTGTGAAAAAGTCAATTCTCACCTGTAATAGCTGCACTTTTATGAAAAATCCTTACATAGGTGATCACTCCAAAATTTCTTGATAGCCCATTGGTAAACTGCAATCACTGTCTCACCCATTCTTGCATTAAACCATCTTGTTTTCATTCATTAGTCAGATATACAATAAATGGCTCTAGTATAAGATGAAGATAAACTGCTCTTGAAAGCAGATGAGATGTCATGAGATGTTATTGGTATAACTTTTCTAACCAAACAATTGAAATAACCTACAGCTATTATAGAACTGAGATCTATATAATTATGGAAATAAGTTAATCTGGGTTTAATACCATAAGGTTTGTTTATAAATTTCAAAATATTAATTTATTTAATATAAAGGAATATAAGGTGATTACTAAATACATAAGTATATTAGTTCCAGTTTTGAATTCTAGTTTTTACTGATGAAGGCAAAAGGCAGAAATCGGTCTAAAGATGGGAAATTTTATTGTACTACTTGCTCATTGATTATCCATGTTTATAGCAGGTTGCTCTAGAATAAAATAAAGATGACTATTCTTGAAAGTATATGAGAGATCATGTGGTATTATGATTGTAATAATAATATACAAATGACTTGCATATTACACGTTCTGTATGCATGCATGTAAAAATCTGGTATCTATAATATAATTCTAGTATTCAAACATTGAACTTTAAGTACTCACATCAAAATGTAATCCAAATAGTGATTTTATATTCATTTAATCCTTAGCCCCATCTTTAAAAATGAAATTGTGCCTTACTTTATTCATTTCAAACCCGTGATATAATAACAGTTTCTCAGTATCGCTATTAACTATTTCTAAGTTTTGGTGGCCAATAATTATGATGCTTTTACCTTATAAGTGTTCTTCATGTTGTTTTTATTTCTGATTGGTCATATTTTGCTTAATAGATTAATTGTGTGAAAGTTATATATATATGAATATTCATTTCTGATGTTGATTCAGTGATAGAGTAGCTTGCTTATGAACAAGGACTCCTAGTTTGTTTTCTAAAAGTTTGAAGGGGGGGGGATGAAGAAATTTTTTGTCTAAAATCTGAGATGAAATTGCTGCATTTTTACATCTAGAAGATAGTAACTGAAGAAATTCCAGAACAACCAAGCGTAAGAAAGAAGACTTTGAAAATAATAATAGACAACAGTATTAATGAACTTGCTTTATTGAGTCACATTGATGAAGGTTTAGAGCTACAATGCAAAGTAAGTGTAAGCAGATTGTCTTTGATTGCTAATTCTATTGCAATGAAGCTATGGTGTTCAAGAAAAGTTTTGGACAGTACAGTATGTAAAAGTGAAAATTAATAAAGGCAACTACTTTATTCAAATTGATTTGAGGCAGTAGATAAATATCAGAAAGATTGAGAGTCAGTGAAGCAGAAGATAAATATTAAAAAGACTTAAAGAGTCAATTTTTAAAAGCTTTTTTAAAACTATGTTGCATAAACATATAGAAATTTATTATCACTTTTTAAAAAAACAACAACTAAAGGAATAAGAAAATCATTAGAGAATGCAGTTTTTACTTTTGGAACAAATACATCTACGGAGCAGCAAGTCCTTTTTGATTGTTATCCAGTGAAATTATAATGAAATTTGAATGTGTGATATGTAACATTGACAAAAGACTAAGAGAAACAGTTGATGAAGGAAATAAAAAGAGAGAATAGATCCATTTTGAAAAAGTTAAATGAAGTGGCTAAATAAAAGAGATTTCTGTTTTGATGATTTTAAGTTAATACATAGAAATGAAATTGGCTAGAAGACTTGGCTCTGAAAAAGAGGCAATTATAAGGATCAAGTTAATAATTGATCCCCAAAACTTTATTAAATATATATCATAACAGTTTGTATGTGGACAAGGAGGGTCAAAATTTGTCTTGAAATTTAATGCAGGTAGCAAAAATAAAATGGATATATAATTGAAAGAAAGTACAAAAGATAGTGCAGCAAATGGAAAATGTGGTAAATACATTATTGTTAGCATGACACAAATAAAAAATAATAATAATTAGATACAAACAATTTTGCATCACAGAAAATGTAATAAAAACAATTTGAGAATTTCATATAAAATGGGAATAAAATTGCATTTGAAGCTTGCAACTTGAAGAAAATTGAAATAATTAAAGATGTAATTAGAAATGTGATACTAGTGCATGCTGAGAAAAATCCCTTGAAAAGTGAAAGGTTGTTGAAGATATTAGAAGAAAACATTATGAAGGAAGTGAAAGGAGACTAATGATAGGTCATACCATTAAACATTTAGAGTAGTGCAAACAAGAACGTTGCATGGAAAAAATAGGATTGTATTGTATTGTTTTATCACTTTTCAGGTTGAGGAAAGAAATTTTTCATGATACATCAATTATGTCTATGAAGCGTGTGTATTTTATACACGTGTGTAAGTAATCACTGTAATATTTCAAACTACATGGAAACGCTAAAACGACCAAGGTTTCCAAATGCTGCTAATATAAAATTAATTTTAAGTGCCATTTATTTGAGAGCTTATACTGTAAATATTTTTTTTTTTAAATCTTTGCTGTATGTGGAACTTAGCACATGATGATTGTGTTAATTTAAGCTTTACTTTCTTCACTATATTTTTTAAAGTAGTAATGATAACATCATAGCAACTTTTAACGTTGCAGATATACAAATATCTTTTTTTACAAAATCTCTTTAAAAAATCTAAATAATGAACATTAAATTTGGATAGTTCGTTTTGGTATGATCAACACAACATAGATATTTATGCTTTATTTAAAAATATACACGTCTAGATAACTAGGTCACTTTGCAACTTAATTTCATATTAACTAATCAGAGAATTGGAAATAAACACTAGTTAACCTTTTTTAATAAATCCTCAGTATATATATAATTAATGTAGTCAGATTATATAAATAACTATGATTTAAAATAAGATGCGAATATGTAGAATATGTATCATTTCGTATTATGTGTATTTAATTGTTTATATTTATACACACGCTATATTAATTTTTAACTAGTTGTTTCATATTAATTATTTGTTTTCCTTCTAGCATATTTTTGTGTAATTTGATCTCAATCTGCTATTATTTCTTGTCTAGCTACAGGGCTTAATATATTATAGTAATGGTAATATTGTCTTTGCCTTTTATTTTACTAAATAATTAGCCAAAGTATTCTGTCATGTTATAATATATTCGTTTTCTAGTATTTTCCTCAAAGTCTTTCTGCCCAAGTTTCTTCAATTCCTGCAGGGTTTGGTCATACTTTTCATACACCTCTGTAATTATTATGAATAATTTTATATCACATTTGATTCTCTTTTATTTTTCACTAGCTTCATTTTTTTTTCTTTTAAAATCCTTTAGCAGACAAGTTTTGACCAAGCCCAGAATTGCCCCACATGTCTGTCTGGACCCACCCTTTATCTTCTTAATGATTTCTTCGGCTTGGACTGTAATATCCCGCTGACCAGGCCAAACTTTTAAAGTTGGCCTGTTCTTTTATCTTACAAAGACTGTCGCATTCATTTTGTAATCTGTCAAGTTTTCAATAGTACAAAGAACAAATCCAAAATGTATATTAAAAAGCCTAAAGTTATTACTTAATTTATATATATAGGAATGTGTGTATGTAATTTCCAAGTGTTTTTGATTTGATATAAGTACTCATCTCTTGTATGTATTACTCGTATATGTTGTACAATTAAAATAGCCCTAATTCATCTCAGGTTCAAACAGTCTATATGTGTGTGTGTGTGTGTGTGATACACGTACATTATGATATGTATACATGAAATATTAAATAAAAGTTTGATTTGATCAATGAATGATTGGTGAATTTAAAATAGAAAGTATGAATATGTTACTTAAAAATATATTATACATGAGGTAAATATTATCATCATCATTGTCAACCATTATCAATCCACGGATGGTCTCTCCAAGTTTAATCAGTCTTCTCCGATTTCTACTTCTCCAAATCACTCCTGCGCACTTTCTTATTTCATCCATCCATCTCACATGCGGTCTCTTACGCTTGACTAAATCTTAATTTTTTATCTTATTGATGATTGAATGATAGTTGATCAGAATGATTTGAAAAAATCTATCTTAAATATTAGAGAAAAAATTAACAAAACTTTAAAATTTGAAATATTATTCGTTACAATTTCTATGTTTATTCTAATAATAATAAGTACATAATATTTATATCTACTGCCTTGTGATGGTTGAGTATTTTTTTACTTCATTAGTCTTTTATATCTAATGTACAATTGACAGTGACAGGATTTTCGAAACTTCTTTATTATGTTGTTTTGGATATTTTTGCTAAAGGAGTGTTTGATAATGAACTATAGCATGATTTTTGTGGGAGAAATAGAACCGGCCTAAGTTTTAAGGATAGTTTCAAAGACATTCTATCGATGTACAATGTTAATTGTTTCCATTGGGAAGATATGATAGAGACTATAATACACCGGAGAGCTGTAATTAGACATGGTTTTGAAGTATTTCAGAAAGATACGTTTTCTGCTGAAGAAACTAAAAGACAACATCGTAAATTAAAAAATAAACAGAAAATTGAACCAACGTGTTCGATATATGGTGGTTCAAAGATTGGTTTGTATAATCATGGAAAAACTCATTTTTAGAGCAGTTTCCCCCTCCTTTCTCCTACCTCCCTTCCCCCACCTACGTTAAAATTAGCTATATTCATCTATGAGTAGCTATTTATTATTATTTTATTAAACTTTTAAAAATTATCTTCTTGACGTCTTCTGTATATCTTAACTAGAAATTATGTATGGGTATGTATTATATAAACATTACAGGTTTGTTGGATGTAAAAATATGTGCATGCTATATAATTAAAGAATGATTAAATGCTTTTTAAAAAAAATACTTAAATGGTTTTATTGCTGAAGAGTACAAAAGTTTATGTTCCGGATGTATCAAAACTAACGGCAATCTGTAGCTTTCAAACTCCAAAGTCTGCAACTTTGTCACCGCACCAAAATAATACAAAACATAAAATACATATCAGTATAATCCTTATAATGAAATGCGATCTATTTAAAATAAGGCTTAGTCAAATAATTATAATGATTAAGAAAGTGAAATAACAATACTCAATTTAATATATCAAGCACACAGTTCTTCTTTTCAAAATAGTTCATAAATATCCAATATAGAAATAAAACAAACTAACTCCTTTTTAAAACTTGTTTTTTATATGACTATAATCATGAAAAAAAAATCCAACCTTTGACTATTTTATATAGTCTCTTTCAAGGCACACTAAAATAAAATAATATATATAATAAATAACACATATTCCAAAATAATAATAATAAAATAAAAATAAAAAATTACAAAATATATTCATAACCAAAAATTTACCTCATATCACTCCCCTTTCCTATTACCAACAACCACAACTTAAACACAAACAATTTCCTTTTTCAACTTTATTGAGGAAATATACAATGGTTACATTGGTTTTACATATTGTTACTATGGATTATACAGGTTATTACAATGATTTATATGCATGTGTTATAAAGTTCTGTGGTGTTGTGTTCAGGAGTAATCTTAGTGCATTTCTTCACTGGGTAGATCAACTAGGGCCCATGTGTTTTCTGCAATGTTAAGGTAGGCTGTGGAAAAGTCTGTTTTGCGAATTTTATTCAGCATTCGATATAAGGCTGTCTCAATGTTCGGGTATTCAGACTTGCTCATGACCAGCTTACACCGAAGAGACCAGATTGTAAAGTTCACAAATGTTGCCAGTCTAAGCTTTTTTTAAAAAAAAAATCTATATATATCCTTTAAAACATTTAATTAAAAACCTATTATTTTCTTTTCTGTTTTTCTATTAACATCCTATTTAATTCTGGTTTTATTTCATTAATGTATACACTTTCTTTTATCATCCTTTCATTATATGACTTAATACATTCCAAAGGCTTTATATCAAATTCCCCATGCTTAAATTTATTCATGTGAATGTAAACAGCACCCAATACTCAATTATTTTTTATGCATGATTTTAATTGAATTTTTGTTAGGCTATTTACATTTGTGTTAAGCTTATGTGTATAGAATTTGATTAGTAATTGAAATAAAATAAATTGCATAGACATTCTCCAGTTTTGTCACTTTGATTCCTGATTCTTTGTTCTTTCAAATGTTTTAAATTATAATAATTATCTGATTTCTTTTAACTTTCTGCTACATTTATTCTGCATAAGTTATTTTCCATTCATCACTTTGAATAGAAATTGTTCTGCAATCTTTTTTGAAACTATATTTCTTCACTTAAATAAAAATACTGTATAAATACATATTGCAGCAACATAAATACAGAGGTAGATTACCATTAATCCAACTTCCTACTGTTAGACAAAATTATGAAGGAAGGCTTTAAATTTTTGTGTCCACCAGACTTTATTATTTTAGCATATTAAAAAAATAAAAATATATATTGAACAATAAACAAATTAATATAAATGCACATTTTAAAATAAATTTGTAATAGGTTAAGTTTATGAAAAAAAAATATTTATAAATAATGTAAAAAAAAAAAGCATTTGTTCCAGCTAGAAATAAATTGGAAAAGTTATTAAAAGGATCTCGACCTCAGGGTGGCCTTTGAGCATTCCATCATCAGATTTTCATTTGGATGGACGGTTGGAGTGTGGAGTAGATTGAAGCCTGCCCATTAAAGTATGAGGTTTGGCTATCTTAATATATATCTGAGCACTTATAACATATATGTGTAGAGATGGTAATCTGGACCAACTGATGATTGCTGGTTTAGCATGAAATACATATATTGGTGATTATTTATCTTTTCAACATATATGTGTTCAAGTGTATCAGTATTATGAGATAGTGTGGAGAGTGGTGGGTCGTGTGAAAGTCTGTAAAAAATATACCCTATACATTACATATATAGACACAGGTATATAATAAGCCTGTATGTTTCAGTTATCAAATTAATTAATGTTATTTTTTAAGTATTGTATTGCAATTAAACAAAAGAAGTTTGCTAAATTTAATTAAGATTTTATAAAAATAGATTTAATTCAATTAAATTAATGTGTTTAATTTATCACATGATTGTTGTAAACAAAGGCAAAACTCTCCATACAGTAGTGCCACCTTATGGAGAGTTTTGCCTGTGTTTAATTTATATGAATTTTCTGTTGGTTCTCAGCAAAAATTAAAAGAACTAGAAAGGAGACTTTAATATCATCAGAGAACATCTAGATCTATAAAGAAAAAGTAGTTGAAAGCAATGTAATAAAAGTATTGGGGGGAATCATGACTGACGGAATTGGTCCCTGATAGTTATTTAATCAATTAAGACTCCTGTAGGTTTTATCTACCTTATTATTATTTAGTTTGTCTTAAGTACAATTCATCTATAGAGAATATTGGATGTCAACCAACCAAGAGAACAAGCTGGATTTAAAAGTGGTTTTAGTACAGTAGATCATATCCAAGTATTGAGAGGAAGTTATAGAAAGGACCAATGAATATGAGTTGCCATTATGCTTTGGATTTGTAGATTATGAAAAGGCATTTGATTCTATAAGCATTTTTTCAGTGATTAAAGCATTGGTTCATCAAGGTATAGACCCAGGATATTGTCATATTCTGAAGAATATTTATAAAAATGCAACAGCAACAATTAGATTACGTAATGATACAAGGAAGGTTAACATTGAGTTGAGAAGGGTGTAAGACACGGTGACCCCATATCTCAGAAATGTTTTACAGCAGTGTTTGTGGATTAAAATGGGAAGCTAAAGAAATAAAAGTAAATGGATATTATTTAAGTCATTTAGATTTTGCAGATGATGCGTTTTTGCAAATAATGCTTCAGAACTTCAGGAAATGTTGCAAGAGTTATCAGATGAAAGTAAGAAAGTAGGACTAAAGGTAAATGTTAAAAAGACTAAAGTAATGTTCAATGGGTTTTTTCAAAAAATGAAAATAAATATTGTTTACAATGAGTTTGAAGAAGTTAATAGCTACAAATTGTTTGGTCAGATTATTACTATAGATAGAAACATAATGAATGAAATTAATTATAGAATTAAACTTGGTTGGAAATGTGCCTATGTGTTGGAAAAGAAAGGTTTTTAATAAATATATTTTACCAGTTCTTATTTATGGATCTGAGACTTGGACACTTAATAGAAGACCAATACAGAGACTTCAGACCACTCAAAGAAGTATGGAAAGATGCACCAAACTGGTGTTAATGACATCATTGAAAGAATTAAAAGGCTGAAGTGGAGTTGGGCTGGACATATTGCTAGAAGAGATGATAATAGATGAACAATTGAAATCTTAAAGTGGATTTCTAGAGATTGTAAAAGAATCAGAAAGAGACCACATGCAAGATGGATGGATGGAATAAACAAGTGAGCAGGGGTGGTGGGGAGAAGAGAGGTTAGAGATCAGAGAAGATGGATTGAACTTGGAGAAACCTTCATCGTGCAGTGGATTGATACTAGTTGACAATGATAATGATGACGGACTGAACCAGTATGTATAAAATAATATGATTAGATAGCTATGATTTAAAATAGAAATGCTCTTGAAGAGTGCAGAATATACAAAACAAGCATTATCTCTCCACATATATAATTAATTAATTTGGATTCTGAAATTCATATATATCTTTTGTTAATCTGTATTTAATAATTACATCGATTACACATTTTGTCATCTATGTATTTGTCCTGAATTTGATTCATTTCTCACATATATATTTTTAAGTTTCTTAATTTTGTGCAATTATGAAAGTGAAGACATAACAAAGCAGAGCAGTCCTCAGTCACAGACAAACATTGATAGGAAAAAGTTTGAATCTAGTTAGCAGAGATTAACAAATATATATGTGGTTGTATTTACATATTGGACTATTTGCATCATCTAATATATGTATCGAATGTCTTCAAAAAAATTTAACTTTATTTAAATATTCAGTAAACATCACATGACCACCACTGACGAAGGCTACAAGCCAGAAACTAGTCTGGGGATATTGGATGAGTAGGCACTAGATGGGGATTTTATGCACAAGCCTTCTGGCATCCATTGATTACTCTAGATTACTGTGTGTGGCAATACGCATAGTGAGTTTTGCCTGATTCAAATATTCCAAATACATTCAATTATTAGTAATAGGACACAGATTAGTAACAGTGGAATGTGTTGGGAATAATGAAATAAAGTTAAATTTTTCAAAAGACATTCAATACTTATATTTAAATGATGGAAATAGTCCAATATATAAATACAACTAAAATACCATCATCACAAACCTTCAGGAAAACAACTAAAATATACATGATTTGCAATGTCCCCAGCTACGGAGTTTGACATGAGTAACACCACTAAATAGTTTTTATATACACTACATGTGGACATTTTTTTTATAATCAATGTGAATGATGACAATAGGTAAAAAATATTGATACTATTATGCTTTTCAAGGAGGAGAGTAATTGAAATAATAATCAGACTATGTGAATCTTCACAGATGAATTAACTTATGATAAGTTAAAATTCTATATTACTCCACATACATTATTCACATAGCTCAATTTTACACCTGAAAAATAGATGAGAACAAATGGAGAAAAAATTAAGAGAGTACAATATAATCTGGCTAAGAATTATTTTTATATAGAAATTTTTTTCAAAATAATCCTTCTGGATCAACTGCTATAGATGGCAGAATTAGACAACTGTCATGCAGTAGCAATTAAAAGGAATTGACATATACTAGAGAAAGATTATAAATTGCAATACAGTAAGATAAATAAATCTTAAAACACCACCAATTTTTAAAATGAATAAACAAAATTATTAACTTGAACAAGATAATTCAAACCAAAAAAAGTAAAGCCACCTGCTATTACTATGGAGAAATAAACTACAAGCAGAAAATTACAAGTAAATAGATAGAAAACGCTTTATGTAAACAAAGAGTATATAACATGGATATATTATGAAAACAATAATGGAGATTGAAGAATAAAACATCAATTGCAGAAAAATAGGGGGGGGGCAAATATTTGTTAAAAGTACAGATATTAAAGAGTTAAATCAGAGTATGAAATATATGGAAATGGAACAGATGAAAATAAGGTGTTAGGTCTGAAAAAAAAAAAATCTTAGTAAAAAGATTCATAGGGAAATTGAAAGATATGCAATAAGAGTAAATACATGAATGGTGACAGCCAATAAAATATTACTGATAATTTGTCAATAATTGAAGGTAAGCTATCGTATAATTATCACTCAGATTTATCAATAATTTTAGATTAATTTCTTTTGCAATAATGTTATGTTTTGCCATTTTGTGGAATCTATAATCATCACTGTATGCTATATGAGGTGGTCTTTTTATAATTAATTATTTATTTGACTACAGTTCTGTTATATTGTAAAAATAAATTTTATATAGACTTATAGGATGTTGGGTAGCTATGTATAAGATGGCAAGTTTTAGATCTTTTTTGTTTCGGGATGAAAAATTATGTTGTTACCAAAGTGATAAACTGAAAAATATTGAGATATTTGCCAAGGAATTGCTTGATGTTGGTTATAAAATGGAACAAATAAACAATACTTTACGCCAATTTAAAAAAAGTTATAATGATTTAAAGGAAATGAAGATTAATAGTAAACAATGGATATCTATTCCATTTATTTCAAATCCACAAGTGAAATTTTTTAAGGATTTATATAAGAATGTGTTTAATGTTTCATTCTACGTTCCAAACTATTAATAAATTAGTCAATAATTCTAAGGATGTCATACCTGTCAAGCAGAAAAGTAATGTCATATATCAAATTTTTTGTGATTGTATGCTATCATATATAAGTGAATCTAGGTGCAGTATTGAGAAGAGATTGAGGGAGCATGAATTGTTATATAAGTGTATAAAAAGTAAAAATAATGGTGATTTAATGTCTCCTTCAGTTTTCTTTGATCATGAAAAATCATGTAAATATAAATTTAAATTTGATTTTGAAAATGTGAAAATTCTTCATGAAGAGAGAAGCCATAGTAAAAGAAAAATTAAAGAGGCAATTTTTATAAACAGGAATAAAATTCATTTAATAAATCAACAAGCTGCTAACATTAAAGTACGAGATTCGTGGGATTTGAATTGATGACGTTTGTTTCTGCTTTTTTTTTAAAATTTAATGGCAGTTGAGGCAGGTTTAAGAAATTAACCGAAAGTACTTCTGCGGATTTAAGGATTGTTTGTAATAGTTTGTAAACCGTTAAATTTATTATTTCAATTATTATATATATATATTGTAGCTCCTACTCCCTACAATAGATTATGACTAAAACAAAACAATAGAGCAAACGCAACATATAAGAACAGAGCTGGCTTTGCTAGCATGAGTATAGAATATAAGTAAAGCAAGAATATATGGGTAGAGCATGAATAAGAAAGGTTACAGTACAGTACAGATCTTACAGTACATTAACCCTAAGTCCCTTATAATATGACCTTATACAAAGCATTCTAATTAAACTAACTTTTAATATATGAACGATAAAAATGTTAACCGAAATCTATTTAATATACAGTTATATTAATTGATTAATAATCAGGATAATATCTGACTAGTGAATGATCCTGAAATTAGCAGTATGAAATGAACAACAAATGAGTAAAGAAGTAAAAGATTAAAAAGGTTAATGAAGAGCAAATAATAATTAACTATTGTAAATGAATAATGAATAGACCTAAGAATGAGGAGAATGAAAAGGGAAGATGTTAAGGTAATGAATAGTTAATGTTGTAATGAAATGGGGGATCAATGAAGGATGACTAAACTGCTGGGATAATAAAATGAGATGATGGTGAAATTAAAAGAAAAGAAAATATGGATGATGTATGATGACAGTGTTGGTGATGATGAATGGAAACCTGAAATATTAATTTAATACTATTAAAATAAAAGCAAGAATTATAATTTTAATTAATTAAAGAAGAAAGCTTAAATCTTTGGGATTTTAATTGATTAATAAGAATAAAATAAGAGACCAAAGTAATGTATAACAAATGACTTAAGAAATAAATCTGACAAACAAAATCAAAGTTTAAAATTATTAATCAGTAATTTAATTTCTCAGGGTTCATATGTTTTTAAAATCTAATAATTTTATAATGTATATCTGAATCAGCAAGAAGGGTTTTACTGCTGTCCAAATATATATTTAAAAAATTACACTACAAAAGGGAATTACTAAAAGATATTTGATCTTTTACTAGTAATAACAAGGATAAAATCTAAATTTTACAGTAACTCTACAAATCAGTTAATACTAATGTAAACATAATAATCAGCTCAACCATTAGATAATCTTAAAATACTTTGATCACAATTATTATAACAATAAGGCAATGATAACATAATCTGTGAACAATTTAAGTTTGACTTCTCTGAACAGTATGACCAGATTTAGTGACTGATGGCATTTGACAACTTATTGAAATATTATTCTTTAAAATCAAATATTTTACACTTTTACTATATCATTTTTAAATAGCATCTCTGCATAATAACAATATTTTACTCAATCAATATTATAATTTTATATACTCTCAACATAAGAGTTTAGTAAAATTGATTAATGATATGCTAAACGTATAATGCAACCAATAACATTAAGGGATGATGATGGTGATAGCTATAACAATAATGTATGGATATGGTAATAGCAATAACAATATGGGCATGGTAATAACAATATGGATATGTTAATAACAATATGGATATGGTAATAGCAACAACAATATGGATAGTATTTAGTAATAAGGTTACTGACAACTTGATACATTTCGAAAACAAATTTTATTTACGATATTTACATATCAAATATATATATATCCTTCATTAAAGTTATAAAAAAAAAAAGTACATAAAACAAGATTTTGTTAGCATAACTATAATGTTAACAGAGAAAGATCTCCTTGGATTGAATCAAAATTATAATACATTATCATCTTTTTACAATATTATTATTTACACCCTTTCTTCGATTTAATTTTTCTAGCTTATTATACATTTGTTATATTTTATTTACACATATAGGTTTATGGATCTTACTTATTAAAATTAAATACAAGTGTGATAATCCCAAAGTTCCTATCTAATGGAAAGTAGACTGGCAATACTTAATACTAGGCAATGTAAGATAACGACTATTCTTCAAAGCATTAATAATTATGCTTACGTTAATATGTTAAGAAGATTATATGACTTCCTATTATTATTTATCCAAGATGTTTGACTGACAATATTATTCTAATCTGTTTTAAAATAAATCAATATCAGTATAGCTCTGCACTTGATTTCCTAATATCACATCACAAAACTTTTTTCTAATACTATTGAAAATTTTCGTATATTAATATTTAACTATAAATAGCAAATAACAAATGCAGCACCTGTATATGAGATCACTTCGAGTAGATAATACACTAATACAATAATCTAGTATTATAAACTAATATTTAACAGGGATGTTACTATTGGGTATCATTGTTTGCTTAATGTTGACATGGTTCGCATATCTAATTCATATCTTCTCAAGGATGATTTCATTGTCATTAAATATTAAATCATCAAGACTTAATGGGGTGAAATCTAATGCCATATGTAATATATCCAGAGATATAATGGTGGTGAGCTAAGGTAAATAAGGGTCTGAAATCCCAATGCCACTATTTGGGTAAATAAGGGTCTGAAATCCCAATGCCACTATTTGGGAATACCTATAGGGATATGGGGAAAAGGGGGTGGTTAATCCCTTATTTAAGAAAATACATGAAAATTCTCTATAACAATATAGGCATTGATTAGCTCAAAAGTCCATGGGCATCATTCACGATTCACCTGTAATGATGATGTACACTTTCACACAGTATAAGGAAAAAAGCATGCCTCACGTGATGTGACATGGATATAAATACAAATAACACATATAACAATGCATAATATCATAATTATTTAACATGGCAACTATTAAATCTCACAAATAAACAACATCTACCTTATAAGTATGAACACCAAACAAACGGAATATAATCATTAATTAATACACGGAAATTAAAATAGTAATTATCAACTCGAAAGTGATCTCCAACTGTAATAATTATTAGTGGTAATTAGTTATGTAATACAATATAAAACATAATATTAAACATGCCTAGATTTGATCAAAATTGAATTTTACCTTCCATGATCATTTAGTAATTGCAGCTTTACAAAAATATAATAACATAAAGTTGAACAATTTATCGTAAGTGATTTTTACCTTTCCTTGTGATCACTTTTAAAATGTAAACAAGATCTAAACCTAACATTACTGCATATCTCTTTTGTTTACGAGCAAGCTTATATTCAACTCTAATTGTTTTAGAACCTTTTATTTTATGAGCAAATCGGCTGCTGGACCTATAATATTAAACATACATAGAATTATAATACAGTACATGTTAAAATAATAATAATAAATATTATTAGATAAGGTTTCTTCTGTAAAGAAAGGAAAAACTCAAATGTAACACTTGAAAAACTGCAAAACTATTCGAAGACCTCGTGATGTTCATTACTATTTAATATACCAGAATTACTCTACATTTCCCATTGTATTTCTTCTCCGTAAATATTGCGATTAACTACTTTTCCTTCTTGTATACACTAATTAAATTATAGAAAATATCAACCGCTATCAAACTTTTAATACACAATTAGTGTAAAATTTATCCTCTGTAATATCATTATAACTTTTATTATTTTTCACAGATATTTATAAATATGTATTTTTTAAAGGTATTTCATCAGAATCGTACTTTCTGGATACAATAAATAAACATTTATCAATCAAATTAATTATTAAGGGAATTGTCAAATCATTAAATATTTTTTTTTTTTTCTTCTGAAAAATTTTAACTCTTAAACTAAAAAAAAAATACAATGCTGAAGATGAACATTGATTTCAGTTATTATTACTGTAGATAATTATTTAGTTTTAAGGCACAATTGAGCTATCCAAGAAATATTCTATTGTACTTTTAACATTCACAATATTATTAACATGACAAATTATAAATTTGGAATTAAGTTGAACTGTGAAGTAATATTCCACTAAAGCCAAGCAAAGTTTTATACAGTCATATCCGGTTTTTCATTAAGTTTAAGATAATTTCTAATATTTCATATTAAGAATTCCAGTAATCATGTTTTTTTTAATAATTTTAATATTGATAGTTCACTTATTCCTAATTAATGAACTTAGGCAGGTATGGGTTATTATTGCTACTAAATTAAATGCAATAAGATAATTTTAATTATTTTCCCGCCTAAATTTTATAACATTAAATAAAATTAGTGATATATAAATCTAGTTTAAGATAATATTTCATTTTAATAGAAGCATTTTATGAGTGTACCAGAAAATTATTTAGCAATAAAAGATAGATATCCTTTAATATAGTTCTCTTTTAAATTTTTTTTATGAATGAAAGTTCCAAAAATGATTTTCCATTACAATTCCAAATTTATTATAGCAATATTTATTATGTATTTTATGGCTATTATAAACAAAACATTTGTAAGGTAAATTATAAAATTTTAAGCTTACGGGCTTCTTGACCAGCTTACATTTGAGTTTACTTTTGGTGGCTATTTCCTTGATATAGCTTTTTTCTTATTTATGAACCAGTTTCCAAATTACTAGCTGACAGTAGTGATGTGTTCTTTCATAGATGCAGAGTTCTTAGAATTTACTCCATAGTTTATGAATTAAGAATAACAAATAATTTGTTCTTGCTCAGAAAATAATAAATTTCAAACAATTTCTAGACTTTAAATAATAAAATGATCTCCATATTCTCTTTTAGCATAAAAACATATCTTGTTCCCTAGTAGAAAAAAGTCTCTTCAATAAATTTGTGCAAGCCTTTTTATAGAGTTTTAGCCAAGGGGTTGACTATAAATCAATAAACCAATCGGATTATAGCAAGTGAATATATTTGCCTAAAATTATCAAATCTCCACCATTAAACATAGATGATAACTAATTAAAGTGTTTAATAATATTTTAGACTACAGTAAAAATATATTTAATAATTAATTATACTCTCTAACTTAAAATAATTCCAATTTAGAGTCTGTTGAAAAGCTATGATTTAACAATAAAAAATATTAAGTACTTCTATGGTTTTATTTAATAACAATATTACCCTATTATATTATAATTATGGAAACTAATTTATCTGTCAGACTATATGTGAGTATGCCCACACACAACCTGGCAGAGAGCTGGCATATATGTTGAACATTCTAACTATGTACTGCCCTAGAAACACTTGCCTACTAAGTTTACTTATTTTCATCTTCTAAAATTAATAATCATTAGACCACACCACTGGTTCCAACAATAGATTTCAATCATCAAGATTACAATTGATTAAAATTTTCAGTTAATAGACTAATAAAATATGTCTTTGTGAATATCAAGCCTAACCGTATGGTTACAATATAAAGCTACTTGTTAAATGTAAAATTAGCATGTGTGATAATTCTAAAATTCAGTCTAATTTATCGACTTACCTATAACATTTTGACTAGGTTTTGGTCATAACTCTGTGATATTTTACAATATCATTGTTGCTTTATATTTATGTAATATTAGGAAGTATGACATAGAAGAATATTTCTGTGGTTGACACGGAAACAGCACCTCTTGCTGCCACATGGGATGTAAGTTAAAAGTACTGAAAGCCTAACATTAATAGTACACAGTTTGACCTCTTAATACATATGCTTTATGTAAGATGTGATAAGGTCTGCCATTATTAAATTCTTATTCAAATGTATGTCTGAAAAAATTGTTAATGAACCTACTTTAGTTCAGTAATATCTGAAGACAAAAAAAAATTGGTTTGGCTAAATTACATGTTTAATTGAAATGTTGATCTATATAAATAAGGAATAATGTTCTATTATTTCATTGGTTAATGCTAAAATAATGTAATTTTAAATATTGAGTGTCTTTAATTGACATAACTCTGTTACTGGCCCCTGTTTTAGTTTCTTTTTTCTTAGTTTAGGGAATTATTTTTTTCTAAAACTAAAAATAATCTCAACATTTATAAAAATGCTGTGCAAATTATATGGCAGCCATGGAAATTTCAATAGATTACTACAGTGATTTTGCCTTTTAATGAAAATTCTTCATTTCACTCAGTTTTGCTGAGTGGATGAGAGGATCTGATGGTCAGGAGGGGCCCTGGGAGCCTAAATCCTAGTTCTGTTGAATATGAGAGCTGGGATGAGTGTGCTATGGGGGTCATTTCCGATGTTGATTTTCTCATTCATAGGAAAGGAGAAATAATGTTATTTTTTTTAGCGTTATTCTTATAAATGATTTTATCCGCGTGTTATTGCAAAGTAAGCTGCAGTTTGGACCAATGGTTTTAATTGCAAGTGATTTCGCTATATTTATTACTATTATTTCCAATGTGATTATTGATAGGGTTGGCCTTTTGCTGTTCATGTGGCTCTTCCTGATGGATTAGAATGATTTTCCGCAGAGACATTTCAAAGCTTAGTTTTTTTTCCTAATTCTCCATAAGGCTTCCAAAATATACTGAATTGCTCTCTTCTGGGGATATTCGAGGCCATTCTGGAGAACTGAGACAGTAGACAGACTTAGCCCATCTTTTATATTATCTTAAATGTTTTTCTATTCCTCAACTTATCTGCTGCAAATTGGATTTTTCAATATTGTTCACCTAAAACGCTATTCATATTTGAACTCTAGATTTTACAATAATTCCTAATTGTAACTTAGGTTTACTTTTAATAATTAATCATCTCATGGACTAATGCTCTGAGTTGTCACAGGTTGATCAATTTTTGGAAACGCTACGGACAAAAATACAGTGTATCATCTTAGATCTCCATATTATACTATGTAAATCAATGCTTATCTTGTAAAACATTTTGTACCAATAAAGTTTAATCCTATTTTTTAAAAAAATAAGAATAATCTTAATATAATTAGACTGACTAAGAAATTAAAAGCTCTTACCTCTATTTTCAAATGCAACTTAAGATGTGGATTTGGTAACTGATATCATATAACTATTTTTTAGATGGCTTTAATATTGCACTATGATTCTTTAGTTATTACGACAGATGATCACAATTCTCATTCTTTTTACATTATGACCCAACAAATTTGTACTGGTGCAGTGACCCAAATATTATAAAATTGTTCTATTTCGCAATCTAACAAAATAGAACTAATTGTAATAAACAGGTGATGTTTGCTTCTGTACTAATATTTATTTGTTCATAGGAAATAATTACGTTAATCAAGCAAAACTGATGATATCCAAAAATAAGAATCGATATATTTTTTTAAAATTATATTTATTTCAATTTTTGTCTGAAAAAAAATTAAAGTAGAATAATTACGAAATAAAATTAATGACTTTGTTGTATGAAATAAAATTAATGACTTTGTTGTTTGTCTTCTGCTAAAATATTCTTTCTTCCATGGAATTACTTAATGCCATCCTCATTGCAGAACTTAGGTCAGTTTCATAATTTATTTTGTAGTAACCATTGTTGAAAATGCACTCTCTACTAAATAAGTTGTTTTTGTAAATGGAAGTAATAACTTTTATGACTTTTCATTAATTTGTAACTAAAATTGGGTAAATTATTTTGATTATCTTTAAAAATTATTTTCAAACTCTTGTTTGTTAACAATTACATGATCCATTGATTGCTCTTGTTAGCACAAGATGGCACTACTATATGGAGAGTTTTGCTTTGTTTTGAATTGTTTGTTAACAATTCAAATAATTTTTCTTCTTTTATAAAGTTAAATTATTTGTTTTACATTCTTTAAAGGGATTTATGACCCACATATTAACCAAACAAATATCTTTAGGTACAAACTGAATAAATTGTTTATATAATTTTTCTATCATTTCGTGACCCATCAAAATTTTGGCATGACCCAAAGGTTGAGAAAAACTGATATAGACTATTCACTATCACTGTTTGAATTAAGAATGAAATATTTCTGATTGCTACTTTAAATTTATTAGTAGTAACTTTAAATTATCTAATGGTGTTTTTTTTTTTTTTAAAAAAAAAAAAGAAGACATTAGAAAACATAATGAATTAAAATTGGATTGAATCTAGAAGTTTTTATAAAGTACATGCTTGATTTTCTGTTGGAGTTATTTTTGAACTTTTTGTAGAAGCCTGAAGATATTCAGGCAAATATATTAAGGGAGATAATTGTCCTTTTAAAATAAGTTGTTGTTCTTTTTAATTTTTTGCTATTACAAATTAATGAAGATGAAAGTTTGCTTCTAAGCTTGTAATTAATCCAAGTTTAAATATTTGATTTTATTTTTAAAGCAGTGACTGCGAGTCTCTAGTGTTTCTTAATCTATTATGAAACAGTAGTAGGCAAAATATTTATTGCAGAGTTTATTAGTAACTGATTAAATTTTTTTTCTGTAACTCCACTAACCTATTTTCTATTGCATGATAGATTAATTGAACTGAAATATTATAATCATTTTCTGTTTTTAGATTTTAATTTTATGAATATGCTCATAATTAAAAGCTTGTATTTAGAAGTTAGGATGGTTTGCTTGTAAGTAGATAACTGCAGAAACAATTCTTGACTGATTGTTGAAGGGGGGAGGGCTTATTATTTTGACTAATTGTTCTATCCTATCATTTAGGGATTTGATATCATGAGCAACTTGCCATATGTTAAATAAATTTACACATATTCTTTATTTGCTTTATATCAAAATTTTGAAGAGCAAGAAAGTGGAACTGAAGCATTAACACTAATTATTAATTGAAGTTAATTATTTTGAAATAAAAATTCTCAATATTTAAATTGAATTTGGATTAATATTTTCATGACTTACAAATCACTTGTTAAAAATACAATATTCTCTTTTCTGCCCTCCTGCTATTCATTTCAAACTGAGCTATCTTGATTTGTTAAAACTTTTAATTATACAAGTTTTGATATATACTTTTTTTTATATCTACACACTTTTCAATTATTTCTCATTACTCTTATTTTATTTTCCAGCCAATATTAAATATCTTTGATTACATTTTGGTTAAAAATTAAGAAGGGGGAGAAAAAAAAGTAATTTTTATTAATGAATATTGAGTGGTTTGTTCCATTCCTAGTCTCACTGTCTAATACATAATGGGTGGTTTATTCATAATAGTTTATATGTTACTGAGAAGGATTAGCATGCAATCAGCATATCAATGCATATTAATTGCATGTGAGAGACTGTTAGGGAATGTGAAAAGAGGGGGGAGGGCAAGACAAGATTGAAGCAAATCAGTGAATGTTAGTCATTAGTAAAAGTCTTGATGACAACGGAAAACAATGTATCAAGGCAGTCAGACATGGCGGCTTCTACTATCTGGGATACACCACAAATGATTTATGTCTTCAGTCACAGGTGAATAAAATTAATAAACATTTTTTCCCCCATTGAGATACAGTAGGCGCCATTCGACAGCAAAAAATTAGTCTTGACAATAAAGATAAAAAATTTTGAGTATTTTTGACCAAGAATTAATCATGTCTGGGACTGAATGTCTCTCACTGTATGCAAGATATGTTTTTACACTCCCAGTCTGGCGAATAAAATGTTTAATATAGTGTCCCTGCATGAGCTATTCATTCAAGTTTTTACTTATCAAAATTAGCTTTTTAAGAAAATTAATTAGTTATCAAACAGGTGAAACTCTAATCATATCTTCAATATCTTTCTTCTGTTGGAAAAATAATTTTAAAAACTTTCAGCTAGTCATAAAACTTTTATAAACGTAGAATAAAAAGAACAAGTTGCAAACACTGACAGTGCCATCTAGCATGCATATAAGAAATTTAAAAATAAAAAAAAAATATCTAGAAAAATAAACTTAGGTAAAAGCAATTAGAAAGTCGATTTTTAAATAATTATTGTGTAATTAATTTTGATGAAAAGCAGATATTAAAAATAGACTGCTATTTATATATCAATAAATCATTTTATGTAGATACCATAAAATTCTGATTAACTTTTCTAATCTGTCTATGTCTATGAGTGGTCATAAATTAGATATTGGGCAGTTTACTAAATCCATCATTATATTTATAAATCTAGACTGATTATATTAATTTAATGATTCACAAAAACTCCAGTGGGCATCTATTTATTTATTATCTATTATTGAAATTTGTTACAGAACTGTGAAAATTTTTAAGCTTTAATTCGTCATAATAAAAGCACATTTTAAGGTTGTTTTATATATATATGCGCCACAATCTCTTTATTCATTGCTATGGGATTTTTTTTAATATTATATTGATTCCTTCTTTTTATATACATAGGTCATATATTATTTATGCCTGTCTTTTCCTGTACATATTTAAATGTTTGTTTAATAAAGTTGATTACTTAAAATAAAAAATAAATATTAAGTTTATTTTATTTAGCATTATTTTTTAAATATATTTTTATATAACAATAAAGCAATAGTAAATGCATATCTAGAGGCTCAGCATGACATATATATATTGACATATTTGTTGGGCAGATTAGTTAGTACAGATCACCTTGAACTTTTTTTTTTACTATATTTACTTTTTCTTCTTTCTGAAGTCATTCATTTATGAGGGACTGCTAATAAACCACTAAACATCACATGATCACTAATATTAAACGTTTGATATATGTGTTACATTAGACATATAAATGACACTTTCAATGCCTTTGATAAAGAGAATTTTTATAAAATATAATTTAGTAATTTTTCCCTTGCTTTTAAAAAGCAAATTTATGATTGTTTTCTAAGTACATTTGAATATTTTGTACTTATGGATTTCCCATTTGTTATTTATATAAATAGCAAGTCTTTAGGAAAAATACACAATGAGATATCAAGCTTATTTTTATTAAACAATATTCAAATCACATGATATTCTAGCAGCAAAAATAACAGATTGGAATTGGATCCCAGAATATTTTAGTTATTCACTCTATCATTGTGCTAAGCAGCTTTAGACCATTATTATATATATAAAAGAGTATATCAGTATTTATAAATTTTAAAAAATGACTTATTTTTCTAGCATGACCAACATACAAACATGCACACACACAAAGAAGTAAAAACTATATGATGTGTGAAAAAGAAAAACCATTAGAAAAGGTTGAACTTTCTGTTCTCCATTCTGATTTATTTTAAAATGAATGCCGTACTTGGTTTGGCACATGATAGAATTAAGCTCAAGATCCATCGATTATCATCCAGCTCTGGAACTTCTAATCGTCATAGTAATAAATCATTTGTTTATTATTGTTAAATCATTACAAAATAATTGGATAGATAATATTTATAATAATAATAAAAAAAAAGAGTATATAATATGTGTTTTATTTTGTCCAGAATTGAATCTGGCATCTTAGATTTAGGCACAGCATCCAGCCAATGAGATCAGGGTTACAATTAATGTATTCCAACATTAACAAAATTAAACTTTCAGTTTGAGAAAATTATATATCAGAAATTTGGGTACAGAAAAATTAAAAGATGTATCTGCACGAAAATACTCCTTAAAGAACACAATCATCATTACTCACCCATTAGAGATTTAACAAAGAGTTTAATTCTTGCTGAATCAGAAATGAATCCTATATTATAAATAATTGTCATCCAATGAGTCCAGAAAATAATAGAGTCTACATCAAAGTAAATAAAAAGAAAGAAAGATAATAGCCAAATGAAAGACCTTGTGATGGATAAGATTAAGAAGAGCATGAAAGGCAATCATCACCTCAGATTATAATTCTTAGGAAAAGGATCTCATGGAACTGTCTAATCTGATCTTGCATTGTATAGGGAAACTACCAGTTGGGACAGTGATATCCTACTCTTTTATCAACAAAAGCATTTTGCAGTGGGTTTTTTTCACTATATGTTTAAAATATGCCATTATTCATTTTCTGAGTAGCATTGACAATATTATAATGATTAAGTGTTTTAAAAATAGGGATATTAATCCTGTAGACAATCCAGGAATTAGAAGTACTTTCTGATAGTATGAATTTTAAAGCAATATATATTACACCATAATATTATATTTTAAATGTATCTTTTTGAATATTTTGATATTAACTTGTCCTGTCTGTGCATATTTGTGTCTTTGTGTCCACATTTATGAATTTTTAACAATGAAAAAAAATCCGTTACCATTTAGAATTCGAATTCACATCATTATACTTCCTAAGAAAACTCCTTAACAATTGGGTCAACAGAAATATTATATTTGTAAAATAAAATTTTGTTAATATTGATTTAACTCATACTTAATTAATTAAAATAAAACAAATATATATATTGATGGAAACATTGCATTTGTAGAATAAAATTTTGTTCCTATTGGTTTAACTCGTACTAATTAATTAACTTAATTAAAAAGTAAATACATAAATATTTTTATATACTAAACGATCATGTGATATTTAAATTTAGAATTCATTTATTAAAGGGCATATTTTTTATTTTTATGTCTTATTATTAAGTTATAATTTTTGTCAGATTTTTTTTGTAGTTTTAACCATTTTCAAAAATAATATGTTAATTTATCTAAAAAGTAAAAAAATAATATATAAAAAATTTTTAAAAAAAAAAATGATGCAAAATGTTAGGTAGTCGACTAAAAAGTAGAAAAACAACTAATTAATCTGCTTCTTAGTTAATGTGCCATGCTTAGAAAATATCAGTGATCTTAAGAATCCTCACTTGTAAAAGAAATGGAAATTGGAGGAGTATTGTCATTTCATCAAAGCTTTTGAGGCTTAAATCAATCATAAAAATCAAAAAAACCTCAAATGCTTTCATGAAGCAACAATATTTTCCTGCAATTTCTAATTGTTTTATAACAAGTTTAGATGATTAGGATCTGATATTTTCCAAGAATAGCAAATTGACCAAGAAGTGGGTTACTTTATTTTTTTGTATTTTTGATGGCTATTTACAGGAAAGAATTATTTTAAAAAAATTTTTTTTACATATTTTTTTTTCATTTGCCTTTTAGAACATCTATTTGGTAGTACAACTAGCAATTGAAAAATAGTGCAATTGACTACTACGATTTTTCTGCTTATTTCTAAGTCACGTTAGCCATAATTGGCTCTAATGGAAAACAGAAAATCAAACTTATTGCTTCCAATCATGTGATACTTTTTATTTAAAGGGAATTATTAGTATCACGGTCTTGGTGTAAATATTTTAAGACATTAATATAATCTTTCCTTTTATCTGATATTGCCACTAATATCAATATGTTTTCAGCATATCTTAAAATATTTAATCATTTTCCTCCAATCATTATTCTGCTTTCAGTCTTCAAAAACCCAGCTCATGATGAACTCATTGTGGCTATTAAAAAGAAAGGAGAAAAGTACGTACTTCTATTTAATATCTGCTAGTATCTTATTAAAATTTTGATTTTTATACAATTCAATTTATAAAGATTTTGGATAAGTTGTGTTAGATGCAGAAGTGGCTTTATATCCAAAAATATCTGCATGGCTTTTACCCTTTTATATCTTATGATGTATATACAGACGTATATATATATATATATATTCACCAACATTTTTAATCATCCATTGAATATTCAATATGTGTTCTTTTTTGCTCTTTTAGGTATGAACCTTAATGTCATCTATTCACAAAAAAATGATTATCTTCATATATTCATTGTGTTTAGTATAATTTATTAGCATATGAAATTATGTCTTATAATTATTACAATTAGTTGAATTGTCTTTCTTGTCAAGTGAAATGAAGATTGAGACAACTTTCTTGACTATATTTTAGTTTTTCAAATCTTTAAACAATGTTAGTTGATGGATTGATTTCATTTTTGACTGTTTTATTTATTTTGTGGTTTCAGCCATTATTTCATTATACCAGTTTTTCTGTTGATTAACTTTCATATGGTTTTATTTATTTCTGATGTAAGAATATCTGCTTCTAGATTATTCTCTTCAAGTTTTCTTTGTATATATACGACTAGTATGAATCATGGTAAACATAATATTTTTACCTTCTCATCTATTTCCATCATACTTATCTCAGTACGAGGGTGGGAGGGGACCGAATCGTTTTCTGATAAGTATGCCTGTTGTCTTATATGCTTCTATTATATACACTACCATATAAAATCATGGTACCACGTAGCACATTTTTTTTGTAATAGTCAAAAAGATGGAATAATATGAAATTCTACTTTCTTTTAGGGAAAATATGAGGGAATACAGATAGATTATAAAAAAGCTGTTCTAATGAGGAAAACACAAGTTTATGAATGGTTTAATGAAATTGTCAAATTTACCATATCCCAAAAAAGCATGATGAGTGAAGTCCAATATCAAGACAATGCTGATTTTTTTAAATGCAAACTGCATTAATCTCAGAATTAGTTTGTAAATGATCAGGTATTTTATCTACAAGTTTTGAAATGTTTGTGTTTTGCAGTAAAATGTAAATGTCTCATTTTGTGGCAAAGTGAAGAGTGCTAGCTTCATCACAGCATTGCCTCTGCACACAAAGTCTTGAGTTTGAAACAATTTTTAATTAAATTCAGCATAATCCAGCTTGTCTGTCAGTCATATTCACCCAATCTCTAACCATATGACTTCTTTTTATTTTCTCGAATGAAAAAATACCTTTGTGTGTGTGTGTGTGTGTGTGGACTTAGAAGTGGTGATTGAAAGGCTTCACTTTGTAAATGTTTTGGATTATTTCAGAAAGTGAAAAACATGTTTAAATTTGTGTATTGTATTAAATAGTCAGTACTTTGAAGGAGATTAAATTTGTAAAACTTAAGGATTTTTTTATTATCAAATTCTGGTTACTTTTGGGTACCACTTGTATTTTTAAAAGAAATTTAATGTTTGTTTTAAAGACTGAATTTATGAAAGAAATATACTTTATTATATAATTGTGATGACTAATTTTTATTTGCATGCTGTTCTTATTTTTGGATGGTCTTCATGTAGAAAGCATTCTTATTTTTATGGCAAACACATGTAAATTTATTTTTTAATTTCTGTAAAATTTTTACTTTACATATTTGGAAAGACTGAACATCTGTAAGATTATTAACTAAATAGATATGAGGCCCATGTGTTTATGTAATTATTTACTTAAATAGTTGGCATGATAGTTCTGTTGCTTTAGATAGCATAATTTTTTTAGAACACTAAAACTGTGATCTAGTGAATATTGATTCTTTATTTTTTTTAAAAAGTCTGAAATGTCCAGTATCTTCCAGATCATTCAGAAATTATTAAAAACAATTTTTTCCAATTATACATTTTAAAAAATGTACATCATTCAAAGCATTGGCAGATTCAGTTTTTTGTAATCTGGTTTTCGCATTATTTATAAAGAAAATTTTTGGAATAAAAAAATGATTTTTTTGCTAGTTTATTAAATATTTCTGATGATTTTTACATAATATTTGTTTAATAATTATTTAAAATAAAAAATGTATACATATACATTTTGATTTTATTCATATATGTTTTATTTTTAAAAATAAAATAAGTTTGACTATAATGTTAAAGAAAAAAAACAAGCAATATCTTATAACACTATCTATTTAATGTTATTACTTGTCAAAATTGACATTGGGTTAGAATCTTTTGTAGATATTCTAAGAATTATAAACAAATTTTATGATTTTAAAACAGAGTTTAAGATTTATGAGATATTACACTATATTCATTTACACTTTAAAAATAAAGAAGATTTTTGATCTTCTCACGAGTGTTTTCCTTCAAATTATTGAATGACATTTTATATCCTTTGTTTCATTTGCAATTCAATTTTTCAATATTTGTAAAGTTCAAATATGATTTTTTTAGAATATTTTTTTTTTGCATTTGTAAAATTTAATTAAAAAGAAATCAAGTCTAATTTATTTAAATTTAGAGGGTTAAAATGAATACTTAGTTTCTCTGTCTTGGTAATAATAATTTGAATAAGGCTTTATTACTATATTACTTCTAATTTAAGATGCAGTATGATTTAATGCCTAAAAATTGGGAGAAAATTTAAAATGATTTTATTGAAAAATAAACATTTTTATTTACTTGAATAGAAACTTAATATAAATACAGTAAGCTCATCCAATTTATTGCAAATCTTCTTCAGATATACTTTCACTTTCTACATCATCATTTCAGAACTTGAATTCTCATTTTTATTATTCCACATGGATATATCCTCTTCAGACCATTTAAATTGTTAGCAGTGCAACATTTTAATAATTTTTTTTTTGATAATTTCTTTAAAAGCCACTCAAAATTATACCTATATTGTTTGCATTACAAAGTCTTTTTTAGTACAAATATAATGTTTTTTTTTTCAAAGAGAAAAAAAAGATTTTAAAATATGATATTGACATTTAATGTTACTGGTAAACCTTTTTTTTTTTTAAATTAAAAACCTTTTCTAAAATGCAAATTAATAGTTTTATCAGATTATTAAAGCATACTAAAATTTGTTTGTTTTTTAAAAAAATATTTTTATAATCAGCAAAAATAATCTCAAGCAGTTAACATAAAATATATTTTTGTCATCAATTACAAATTGAAACCTGACATCATTGATTTTTTTCTCCATTTGCTTTTGTGTAAAACCAAATTTTTCTATTAAAATATGAATCATTTTAAAAGAATATTTTCATAAATATTTTTTGAAAAAATTATAAATGTGTAAAAAAAAGACTCGAAAACATGTTTTTACTTTGAAAAATCATAACAAAGATATCGGAACTGTCAAAATTGTTGAAGGCAACTTTCTTGTGAGGAGAACAAGAAACAACCAATAAGAGCAAAGGCAGGTTTTTATCTTATTGTTGTAAATGTTTATTAGTTGTAAAAAAATTCTAAAGGTTTTTCAGGATAGGTTTCTTGATAAAATAACAGTGAAATCAACAAAACAACATTAAAAAGATTCTCAAATATACATTTTCATTTTGAAAATCAAAACAAAGATATCAGAACTGTCAAAATCATCAACAGGCACTATTGTGTAGAGAACAAGAAACAACCAATCAGAAGGAACACATGTTCTTATCTCATTGTTGTATTGATTTATTATTGTAAAAAAATTGTAAAGGTTATTCAGTACAGTTTTTTTCAATAAAATAATGGTAAAATTAGCAAAATGTTAAACATAGCAGTTTGAGAGTTAAAGCCATTTACAAAATTAATCCAAAAAATATTGACATTTAGTGTTAAGTCATTTTTTTTTTATTTAAAAAGATTTAACGAATTATTGTATACAGGGGTATCGTTGATCATGATCATAATATTATGTGCATATATAGCTTAAAGTAAACATTTGCAGAAATAAGATGTTAAAAATATTAGGTTCGAATTTAAGATGCACATCTTTTTTATGGGCACAAAATTTGGAAAAAAGTGTCTATTTGAAGTAATATATTTATACAATGACTAAAATTTTATTTTCACAGTTAATCTAAAATGGCTACAAACAGTAATTTTTATCGCTATCGATTTTCAAATATCTTAATTTCATATTATTTTTTTAATTGAACAATGTCTATCTCACTACTTTCCTAAGTATGTCTCTATTTTGCAAGAATCAAATTAGTTTGAATTTACATTGTATAATCTAAGTTTTATGCCACTTTTTTTGGAATTTGCCAATGTCTTATGGTATGTAATCTACTCTTAAGTAATTATATTTCTTTATTTTTTACAATCTATGATTATTTTTTCCTCATCTTTTTTATATAAATATAATATTTTTGTAAGGGTTCTTAAAATAATAAAAGTCAAATTAATTTTTTTATAATACCTGATTGTAGTTTTTCTTTTAAAAAAGGCATTCAATTAAACTTTATGAAAAATTGTGCTATATTGTTTTTTGATGCATAAATTTGTTCTAGAGCTGAAAACCTTAGATGATTTCAGATTATTTAAATGTTAACTTATTCATTTTATATAATAAATTTAAACAGTCAAAGAAAATTAAACACTTGGATTTTTTAAAATCATTAGGAAAAATGCTTACAAATCTATAGTTAGAGGAAAGACTTCTAACATTTTTTAGGAGCATTAGGAAGGTATAAAGCTAGTAATAACGGCAGTTGCAATAATGCAGATAATGAAGTAATATTTATTTGTTTTACTTCTTTTAAATACCCATCTGGAACAATAATTACACAACAAAATAATACTTTTCTAATGAGCAGCAAAATTATCTTACATAGCATTTATATTATAAAAATTTAAATAGCCATTGCATGCTAGTTGTGTAAGTCTTTTTTAATAAGGTTTTGATATTTTGTTCAAATGACAGTTAAACACTAATATCTGCAAGAGTGTTCTTTATAGTGATTGAAAGCTTCATTTCAATAGGTTTAGATATATAAAATATGGTACTGTATGTATATGTATAATTTTAATATCACAGTAATTACATATAAAAATTTAAAAAGTTAGACTTAATATTAATTAAAGTGAGAGATAAGAATATATTTTTAAATTAACAATTTATAGAAATAATAATCTGTGCAGCTTTGAAGCTGACAAAAGAGAAAACATTGAAATGTTTAGAAATGAGCTTATAAATGCAAAGTACAATAATAGAGCGATTGACAATATTATTAGGAAATATAAACGAGGTCCTATTCATGAACTGAAACAGAATAAACCCCGTATTTTGCTGCCATACATTAAAAATATTCATAGAGACTTGCATACAATCTTTAGCACCGATTTTAGTGTGTTACCGATCGCCTCCTAATCTCAACAGGAGCATAAATAATACTAAGGACTATATCTCCCCAATATACGCCCAGCAAACGGTTTACAAGATCGCATGTAGCAATAACAATTGCCCAGCGGCATATTATGGGGAAACGAGGGCATCTGTCCACACAAGACTGGCCCAGCATGTATATGCATATAATAAGGCATCTATTGACCTATCCCACCCCTCTATTTTTGTACAGCACTCTGTTGCTATGGGCCACCAGTGCAGGCCAGATAAGCCTTGGGTTATGTGTAGAGAGCGGCATGAATTGCGTAGGAAAGTGAAAGAGGTGTGCTATATTATATCGGATGAACACGCGATGAATAAAAGAGTCATTTTACGCCATATCTAAGAAATGGCAAGTTTAAATTTTTCCATCCATATTTGCATATTTAATCTGTCCTATTTTGCATATTTGCACTTCGTGAAAATGAAGGAATATTGTACTTTTTGAAAATGAAGGTTATACTTTTGAAAGCGCTAGAAGAAATCAATAAAAGTTGTCATTTATTTATTTGATTTGATTGATTTATATATAGTTGAATTATATATGCGTGTGTATTCTTAATATTAACACAAATATTAAAGTTTTTACAAATTTATATTTAATTTATTTTAAAAAGTACCATATTATCTTGAGAATATAAGACACCCCCAAATTTAAGATGCAATAGGATTTTAAGCCCAAAAAATTGGGGGGGGGGGAATTATCCCTGAATTTAAGACTTATATAGGAACTAATATAAATATATTAACCTCATCTAATCTGTTGTGAATATTCTTCAAATATATGGTACTTTTACTTTCTACATCTTCATTTTCAGAACTTGAATTCTCATCTTCACTATTCCACTAGAATACATCACCTTCAGGCCATTTAAATTGTACAGAATAAGAAATAACCAATCAGCATCTTGGAAGGCAAACTTTTGTCATTGTTATATTGATATGTTGTAAAAAAAATCTATGAAAGTGAATTTTCTCTATAAAATAATGATAAAATCAGAAAAATAACATTAAAAAGATCCTAAACATGTTTTCATTTTATCAGTTGGCAAAATGACATTAAAAGATTCTAAAACACATTTTCACTTTGAAAATCAAAACAAAGATAGCAGAACTGTCAAAATTTTGATAAGCACTCTCTTGTTTAGAGAACAAAAAGCAACCAATCAGTGCCTTGGAAGGCAGGCTCTTATCTCATTGTTATCTTCATTTGTTTGTTGTAAAAGATTTTCTCAATAAAATTGGCAAAATAATATTAAAAGTAGCAGTTTGAGAGAGAGTTAAAGCCGTTTACAAAACTAATCCCAAATATATCCAATTGAAAGAGATATAGCACGCTATTCTACACAGATAACCAAACATTGTAATACTATGTGCATGTATAGCATAAAGTAAATATCTACAGAAATATGATGTTAAAAAATTTTGTTCCAATTTAAGATACACCTTGTTTTTAACAGTTCAAAATTTGGAAAAAAGTGTGTCTTATATTCAAGGTAATATGGTAATTTATTTTAATTTTAAAAATTAAAATATATTTATTGTGCTTCAGTTAATCTTTGAAATCATAGAATGTTTTTTAGACATTTAAAAGAAAGACAAATTTGCAGGCAAACAGAAAAAACCATACTTTTTAAAGAATCAGTAACAAAATGAGAAAAGGCTGGAGGCAAAGTAATTATTTCTAATTTTTTTTTAAAAAAAGTTAATAGGAAGATATCTCTGAATTATAAAAATTAAAATGATAGAAGGTATGTTTATTTGTTTTTTAAAAATTAAAAATGTCATTTAATATTTAAAAAAAAAAAAACTGTCGATACAGAAAAAATATAGCATTGAAACCATCATTTGTCAGTGATAGAAGGAACAAAATATCAGTTTGAAAAATGGTAAGTCTGAAACAATGTGTAATCTTATGATACTAATTTCAGGACCGGAGAAGGTCAATAATGAATGTGGAAAAATGATACTTGCTTATGAGAGTTAATCATTATATTATCATACCAAATAATTTGTGATTGATATATATCTAAAGCTAGTAATTCATTTGATTGACTGATTTATAAATTCACCCTCCCCAACATGGACTACTAATCTTGTACAATATTAATAAATATAATATTAAGAAAAAGTTGACTACATATAAAAAGAAATGTTACTTAAGTAAATAACATAGCCTTATATATTGGTACTTGGTCTCTTATATTGATATGTAAAAGAAATGTCCCAAATTCACATTTGTTTTGCTCATTTTGAATTGTCTATGAATAAACTTGATTACTTATAAATTTATTATCTGTGCTCTCTGTTTGCTTTTGAGTCACTTAATTTTATACAACCATTGTTTCTTACAAATATATTATGAACTCATTGATTCTGAAAGCATTCAAAATCTTTTAGTTTATACATCTAGAATCTTTAAATAAACTTTTTTGTGTGTGAGAGGAAAATATATTAAAAAACTACATTGCATAAAGTTTTTATACGAGATTACCACATTTCATGTTTATATTACGAGAATTTGCTACAATTAGTATATTTTTGTATTTTTTTTTTTAGAAAAAAAAATGTCTGTCAAAAATATTTTTAAAAAGCAGTATTCTGTACTATGAATTACTTTAGAATTAAGTTTTAATTGTGAAGCAATTTGTTAATATTAGTATTTTTAAAGATACTTGGTTATTAAAAATGATATAATATTTCTGTGTTGGTTATTTAATATTTGTGATTTTTGGGTCTTTTTGTATCTTTCTTATGATTCATATTTGTGAATATTAATATTAAAAAAAACATTGGAAAAATTTAATTCTGAAAGCCATTTGACATATAAATATTTTTATTTAAAGAGTATATTATGGGATAGAAAATGGTGGAGTAAAGACAGCTTAGTAGATAATAAGATCTGATGAAGACTGCTAGGAACAGTTGAAACTGTAATATTAATAAATAAATATATTTTGCTTCAAAGTGTCAAAAGAGTGGAATGTGGTTATTATATGTTTTATTTAAACTTCATTTTAAATACTATTCTCATTTAAATGCTATTTTAAATAGAAATGATGTTAAAAAATAGCATTTTTAATGTAAGATTTTCTGGATGTCTCTTCTTTCCTATTAAATACTGTATTCTAATTATATCCCATATTAATAGTTACTTAAAAATCTAAATACTTTAATTTTAAAGACCATATCAATCAAACTTTATTGGAAGATTTTATTAATGTAAATCTGAATTTATATATATATCTTATTTCTTCGCTTTTACTTTTACGTATTTCTCATAAATTAATAAATATTTTGAATAAATAATTGGATTTAGTTAATATTTGTATCTGTTGTATATATAAGTAAATTACTTTTTCTGTGACAAATTTTTGACAATTTATATATATGATTCTAATTTCTTTTTTAAAACAAAAACGATTTTATTTGACTTTTCATGCTTTTCAGCATTCTTTTTCAATGACAAAACAGTAATTAAAAAAAAATTACTTAGACTATTAATGCTAGGGAATAACTTTCACTACATGGACAGCTGAGTTGCGACCACAGGAACTAGATTCCTACCAAGCCTGGTTTCTAGTTACCCTCCTAAAGTGTTGAGAAAGAATTGCTTAGACAGGTGAACGATTGTCAGGTTTTTTTTTTTTATATTCGTGAAGTATCATTAATAGAAAAGAAAAACTTATGATTTTTGAATTTAAGTCTGTATGCAGATTTAGTTCAGAAAAAAAAATTTTGGTGTTTGTGTGTCTATACGTTATATGCGATTAGTTTGTGTTTTCATTTTAATTTTGTAAATTAACTAATGATTTACAAGCTAAACTGTTATTTAAATTACAGTAATGTTTATTGAGGAAACTTGGATGGACAGGAAATATAAAATTAGTTCGATAGATCTTCATAAAATGTGTTCATATACACGCAGATATGTGAGTACACTTTTGTGTAATTCTTTATTAATTACGCTGAAGAAAGAGCTCATCTATTACTCATTATAATATGTTGCTAAGAAACTTTATATCATATATGTAAATAAAGTTCGTCTTTTAATCATTCCATTAATGTCTCCCAATAGATAAATTGTTATAATAAAAAAAGAATAGAATTACAAACTAAATTTTATGCTTACTTTTATTGTTTTTGAAATTTTTTAACAACTTTCGGGGAATTGTTTTTAGTCGGAACTATAAGAACAAACTATACGTATTATTAGCCTGATTTTATATATAAATTGAACAAGTTATGACTATAATTATATAATACAAAATATATATAGATTTACATTTATATTAAATAGCAATATATATATATATATGGGTTTATATTTATAATTTTTATTTAAGTAGATTTATGCTTTACGCTTGTCCAAATTATGATAATATTAAATAGTGCTATCACACTTATAACGTAAAGCTGTATAATTAATATCAATTAGTCAATTAAAATGGCTGAGCACTTTCGAAAAACTGTACTTCTCATAATCATAGTCATTTCTGACTTGTTCGTCCATTTTAATTGACTAATTGATATTAATTATACAGCTTTACATTATAAGTGTGATAGCACTATTTAATATTATCGTAATTATTGTTTATTTATAATCAGATTGATATATATTAACAATAAAAATAATAAATATAACAGTAATTAACTATTATATACAATCTTTCAATCTGCAGAAGGATTTTTAATTAATTCCTTAACCCTCCTCAACTGCTGTTAAATTCAAAAAACATCAACTCAAATCCCTTGAATCCCAAATTTTAATGTTAGCAGTTTGTCCATTAATTATATTCATTTTATTTCTGTTTATTGAAATTGCCACCTTAATTTTTTTTTATTATGGTTTCTCTCTTTTTGAAGAATCTTAACACTTTCAATATCAAATTGAATTTATATTTAAATGTTCTTTCATGATCCAAGAAAACAAGCAGTCATTAAATCATTATTATTTTTACTTATAAATGAATCGAGGTGCAGTATGAATTCTTATACAATCTTGTGAAAAGTAAAAATAATGATTTAATGACTGCTTCAGTTTTGTTGGATCATGAAAGGGCATTTAATTATAAATTTAAGATTCGTATTGAAAGTGTTAAGATTCTTCGTGAAGAGAGAAACCATAATAAAAGAAAAATTAAGGAGGCAATTTTTATTAAATGGAAATAAAATGAATATAATTAAAAGACAAACTTCAAACAAAAATTCAGGATTCATGGATTTGAGTTGATGACATTTGCTTTGGTTTTGTTTTTTGAATTTAACAACAGTTGAGGAGAGTTAAGAAAATAACTGAAAATACTTTTGCAGATTGAAAGATTGTATATAATAGTTAATTACCATTATATGTATTATTTTATTTACATTGTGGGGAGCTTGAAAATCTGAGTTTGAGTCCTTCTAATTACATTAAATTTATATATATATGAATAAAGATGATTATGTTAAAAAAGCTCTGGAGCTTTTAGATGATAAAATTTTTTATGAGCCTATTTCACTAACCACTATTAATTCATTATTCAAGGGTATACTTTTTAGTTTAAAAGATATGAGAGCTAGGGGTCTTAGAAATAATAATGTATATAACTTTTTAGTACCAACCAAAATTCATCCTAGTAGTTTTTATATTTTGCCAAAGATTCATAAACCTGGTTGTCCAGGCAGACCTATTGTAGCTAGTATTGGTAGTCCTACAGAAAATATTTCAGCATATGTTGATAATATTATTAAATTTATTCCACCATCATTTAATTCTTATGTTAAAGATACTACTCATTTTCTTTGTGTGTTAGAAAATATTAAATCTGAATTACCAGTTGATTGTTTTTTGGTTACTTTGGATATTGTATCATTATACACAAATATACCTCATGATGATGCAGTTGACGCTATTAAATGTGCTTTACAAGATAGAGAGTATGATCATGGTCTTACTACTACTATGGTTGAATTAATATATTTGGTTTTAAGAAATAATTTTTTTACTTTTGATTCTAGATACTATTTACAGAAACAAGGTACTGCAATGGGTACAAAGATGGCACCAAGTTATGTGAATATTTTTATGTCAAAACTAGAGTCCTCTATACTTGATAATGCTAAGCTGAAACCTCACACTTGGCTTAGATATATAGATGACATTTTCATGATATGGCCACATAGTGAAGTTGAACTTCATAATTTTTTAAGTTATTTAAATAATTTTAATAAACATATTAATTTCACAATGAATTTTTCAAAATCAATTGCTCATTTTCTTGTATGTTGAAGTTATTTACACTAATAGAGTTCTTACTACTACTGTATATAGGAAACCAACTGATAATAACCGCTATCTACATTTTTATAGTAACCATCCTAAACATTTAAAAGCTAATATTCCTTATAGTCAATTTTTAAGGATGAAGAGGATTTGTAATGATGAGAAATTTCTTCAACAAAATAATAGTATTTTATATAATAGATTGCTCAATATGAGGTATCCTAAGACATTGTTGGATAATGCAGTAAGGAGATCTTCTTTAATTGATAGAAAGAAACTTCTTTATCTGAAAAGAGTAAAAACAATTAGATGTTCCACCGTTGGTTCTTACTTTTAATAGAGATTTACCTAATATTAACCGGATATTGGCAAAACATTTTAACATATTACAGTCCACAGATTATTTAAAATCTATTTTTTCTGATCCACCTAAGGCTGTATATCGAAAACATAGATCACTTAGAGATATACTTGTCAAAACAAATTTTATTAGTAGTTCTGTACAGGAAAAAGGATGTTCTCCATGTAAAGATAAAAGATGTTTTACATGTAAACATATTGTTGTGACAAAAGTGGTCTTTAGTACTAAGAATCATAATTTTAAATGGTATATTCCTAATTATGTTACATAAAAGTGTTAGTTTGATATATTTGATAGAGTGTAGTAGATGTTTAAACCAGTATATAGGTGAGTCAGCAAATAGTTTACATGTCAGAATGACTAATCATGGATTTGACATTTTGCATAAGAATAAAGATAGACCGGTTTCAAAACATTTTAACTTACCGAATCATTCAATTGATGATTTAAAAGTAGTGATTCTTCAGGAAGGTTTTTCTTCTACAAGGGAGAGGAAACAAAAGGAGAGTTTTTTTTTTTTAAATTCAAGACCTTAGAACCACATGGATTGAATTTGAACACTGGAACTATTACATCTCTGGGTTACCTGGTCTCCTAAATGATTTCTATATGTGTGTTTTTTATGTGAAAATTTTTTTATATGAGGTTTTTTTATGTAAAGATTGGTTATATGGATGTTTAATATCTGTGTTTAATTGGTTTATAGATAAATAATTAGTTATAAATTATTGTACTTTGCACTAACTATAATTTTTGATTAAAATGTATAAGTATTTTAGTCTTTAATGAATATTAATGTGAGCACAGCTATTTTTTGTATGTGAGCATAGTTTAATTTTTCTATGTATGCACATATGTATATTTTAATTTTTAATTTTGGATTTTTTATTTTTATATTTATTTTAATTTAAATAGAATTTAAGCTTGATTAGGAGGGAATGTAGTTTTTTTTTTTTTTGTTTGAATTTTGTCATTGATTGGGTAGATATTCTGTGTTAGATTTTGTGACCAATCAGGAGGGTTTTGTTAAATTTTTAATCTTTTACCAAATCTGTAATTTTTGATTATCGCCATTTTACTGTGTATTTTTTTTCTTTCTGATGAAAACCAGTCTTCTGGTTGAAATATAATATTATTTATTGGATTTATAAGTCTTTTTTTGTTTTTATATGTATTTCCTTTGGTTAGTTTGTTATATATTAATATTTATATATATATAATGTAGCTGCATTTATTTGAATTATACAATAACAAAAAGTCATTGTCAGACTTTGTGAAGTTAGAAGGAAAGATGAAATACTTGTTTTGAAAAGTGGCACATATTTTAAAAGCACAAATATTAACTTTGATATTTATTATAAGTAACATATAGGAGTACAACATTGTATTATTGATAATATAGCAAGATTAATTATTTAACTTAATAGAAAAAGCAATCAGAAATCATTCAGATTTACAAATGGAGGAGAGATATAAGGAATGCTTTTGAATGTAGTAAACAAATTTTAAGTTGCCTTATAGAGGATTTCATTTATTTGATTGCTTTTAGAAAAATAGCTTGGCAATATAACTCCCTTTTGTCAACATTTCTGTCATACATTAATCATAGCATATTCATGGCTGGCAAAATAAATTTAGTGTATTTATTATAAAGCCACAGAGAAATAGCTTGAATAGTGCAAACAAATAAAAGATGATTGTTAGATGCATATGTATTAGATTCAGCTTTGAATCCTAATTTTTATTGATTGCAGTCAGAAACCAATTTGAAGATGGGGATTTTATAGCACTATACCACATGGTATCCATTGATTTCTTAAGTGTACAATAGATGGCTCTAGAGTAGAGTGAAAATAAGTGTGTGATGTTGTTGGTATAAAAGTTTAATTAAAACAGTTTTAAAATGAGCTGAAAATAAAAAGAAGGTGGAATGTTTATATATGTGTTTATAAATTTTAAAGTTATTTACATTTAATTCTTCCCAATCATAAACATGCATTTATTGAAAAATGAAAATGGAGTGTAAACTGCAGAAAACTACACAATAATTTCTTCTTGAGCGCTAATAATGATTCTGGCATTAATATATTTGCATTTCTGACTAATTTCTCGGAAACGACTAATAGAACAACGGAACCATTTACTTAGAAGGTGTTAAAACAGGCATAAACACTATATATATTGTAACACACAGCAAGCTAGAGTAATCAATGGATGCCAGAAGGCTTGTGCATAAAATCCCCAGACTAGTTTCTGGCTTATGGCCTTCATCAATGAGGAGCCTTGGATCTGAGAGCACTGCATCTAGATCTTAAGATCTAATGCAACCTCCAGCACCCACCTTTTATCTCCATTTAACTTTAAAACTATGAGTCTTAAATTGAAAACACCTTAATGTTTTTAATCCAAGCCCATTAGCTCATATAGTCATATAGGTCTGAATCCAGTTCAGTACCCATACATTTTAGTGTCTTTGGTTCTTTAATAACCATAGCCACCACTATCCTATTAGGCAGGATTGGTTTTAAGCCAAAGGACATCACATGACTACCTCCTCTTATGGTTATTAAAGAACCAAAGACATCAAAATATATGGGTATTGAACTGGGTTCAGACCCATATGACTATATAAGCTAATGGGCTTGGATTGAAAACATTAAGGTGTTTTCAATTTAAGACTCATTGTTTTGTAGTTAAATGGAGATAAAAGGTGGGTGCTGGAGGTTGCATTAGATCTTAAGATCTAGATGCAGTGCTCTCAGATCCAAGGCTCCTCACTGATGAAGGCCATAAGCCAGAAACTAGTCTGGGGATTTTGGTTGAGCAGGCCCTAGATGGGGATTTTATGCACATGCCTACTGGCATCCATTGATTACTCTAACTTGCTGTGTGTGGCAATATGTGTAGTGAGTTTTGCCTGTTTTAACAACAGTTATACACAAGCATAAGAGGAGGTGGTCATGTGATGTTTTTTACTTAGAAGGTGCTTGTTTAAAGTCAGGATTTTTTTTCTCTCTTTCATATTATTTTCTGTTTAAAATTTATTGTTGCAAAACAAATTTTATTGAAGTTAAATGATAATAAATTGGTGCTCTATTGAAATGAAAAGAAACCACAAAGAGAAAAGATTAGACTTGATAGTAGCTTAACAAGTGAAATTTTAGTGGTAAATGGTTCTTTTAAATATTATAATTCATTAATCCTCTTTTTGTGACTAAGGCACTACCTATGGATTCATGAAACGTCATTTCCTTGTGACTCACGGCTAACTCTTATATATATATCTGAGTCAGAGCAAGGAGTTTACAGAGTTTGACCTGGTTGTGTTGGAAAATATAATAGTATTTCCTATGCGAATAATGGGGTGGGAGTAACAAAGTATCCATCATTAAAGGATAAGGATAAAAGTCCAATGTTAGAAAACAAGTGGTCTATTGTGCATCATTATAATTCCTATGTAAATGTATACTATTTGTATATAAATTTATAGTATTTATATAACACAAGTTGTAAAAAAACGCTATGTAATATATAGGGTATATGAGCACAGACTTTCACATGACCCACCACTCTCCACTCTATCTCATAACACTGATGATACACTTGAACACATATATGTCGAAAAGATAAATAATCACCAATATACGTATTTCATGCTAAACCAACAATCATCAGTTGGTCCAGATTATCATATCTACACATATATGCTATAAGTGCTCAGATATATATTAAGATAGCCATTCAGGCTTCAATCTACTCCACGCTCCAACTCTTCAACCGTCCATCCAGTTGAAAATGGAATGCTTAAAGGCCACCCTGAGGCAGAGATTTTTGTCACACCATATTGACCTAATGTCAATCTGACCCCTCATGTACAGGATATAATCCATTTAATACATATATAAGGGATGGGCAGACATCTCTATTATGTGATAACTGAGCATTCCATCATCAGATTTTCAATTGGATGGATGGTTGAAGAGTTGGAGTGTGGAGTAGATTGAAGCCTGTCCATTAAAGTATGAGGATTGGCTATCTTAATATATATCTGAGCACTTATAGCATATATGTGTGGAGACGGTAATCTGGACCAACTGATGATTGCTGGTTTAGCATGAAATATGTATAGTGGTGATTATTTATCTTTTCGACATATATGTGTTCAAGTGTATCAGTGTTATGAGATAGAGTGGAGAATGGTGGGTTGTGTGAAAGTCTGTGCTCATATACCCTATAGACACAAGTATATAATAAGCCTGTGTTTCAGTTAAAAAACACTATGCTAAGTTCTTTACTGAAATGTACTAAATTAAAGATTATTAATATTATTTCATATATGAAGAAAATATTGAAAACATTTAATATAGCCTTAATGCATTTTCCATGCTCAGTACCAAAAAGCATTAAGGTTCTATTTAATTTATATATATATTGTAACGTTTATTTATATACGTTGCAAATATATTGGCATTTGGTAAAAGCTAAAAAATAAAAGTAAATTTAGATTTTTTTTTGACGAATTTTTTTTTTAAAAAAAAATAACGTACAATGAAAGTTAAATTATTCTTTCATATTTTTTTAATGTAATTAGAAATAAAAGTAGAATTGGAGAGAACAAAAGAATTCCAAAAGTAAAAAAAAGATAAGAGAAAGTAAAAATATTTTGGCTAATTAAAGATGGCCGAAAAACTTGATAAGAAAAGAGAACTTTATAACGTAAATTTTATAAAGAATTACAAGATTATGAACCAAAAAACACCATGATAATAGCATGCGCAGAAGTCGGAAAACTGGGCCTCTAGTATAAAAGGCAGAGGTCAGTTTGAAGAACATCTTGTTTCTTGTTTCTCTAGTTGGTCTTGGATAACAATAATATATCCAAGATCAATCTACGCTGAAATAATTCGGCATGTCGAAGTGAACCGGAGCTTCTGCGGACATCGTGCCTGAAGATGTACACTAGAAAAGCCTTCGTGACCGACTAGGAGAATGGAATGCAAGATCAACTAATAATCAAAGGCCGTGAGCTCCTTTTAACCCCGAAAAACTATGCATAGTTATCTACAACCATCGTGGATTCACTAAACTTACCGGTAAGTTATGCTTCATTACTCCTGATTGTGACCAAATTAAACGTTTTCAAACAATTTCTAAAAGTATGTTGAAACAATCTCGATAGAGACATTAAATTTCTTGTGCAAGAGACATTCATTTTTAAGTAACTTTCTACAAGAAATTTGGAAGTGAACTGTAATTGTAAAATTGTTTTTTATTAATTTATTCACGTCTGAATTAAGTGTGTTCTCTCAAATTTATTTGATTAATAATTTCCTTTAAACATTTTTTATCTATTAGAATAAAAATATTTCTAATACCAATTTTCATTTGTGCATTATTTTTTATTATTAAATTTATTATTAGTTTAATAAGATTTAAAACGTAATTTATCTTTGCCGATATGTTTCAATAAGCCCAGGAATAATAATCTTAAAAAAATAATTCTCGTTACGGTATGATGTAATACCGATTAGTTTAAAAGTATTTTTCTTTTTTTATTCGTGAGACATTATTTGACTATTTCAGCGGTCTCTTTAGAATAAAAGGACCTGGCGCCCATATTAAATAAATTAAAAGCTGATTTCATCAATAGCATAATTCTCAACAATTAATAGGCCGAGTTTGATCAGGAAATATAGTTATGTTTTTAGAAATAGAAGTACAACTTTCTTCTTTTCGGCATAACTTGATCAACTCGCGCGCAGTTTATATTAGCGTGTAGAGGCCTAGCAAAACGGAAAACGTTATAATATGAAACAATGATAGCACTATTATCGTTGATTTATAATATAAATGGTATTGTATTAAAATAAAAAAACTTGTTATATTTTAAATGAGTTTTAAAATATCAAGTTTTTTAAACAAAAATAGGGAACTTTTAAAAATTATACTGTATTTTGATAGAGATATAATTTGGTGCTCATGGAGGAGGTGGACGATGGCCGCTAGAGGCGCTGTTTCTGTGTTAGTGCACAGAACAATTTTTATCCTTCAGCAATGTTATTATTACTGCTTCATTAATGTTAATAATATGAATCATAATCTTAAAAAAATATTGTTTAATAAATAACCTTAGTCGAAATGCTAGCTTACAAGTAGGCAAATAAATGTTTCTATTATAATTGTGAATTGTTTAGGTGACAGATTAAAAATACTCAGACAGGCAATGACAAAGAAAATGAAAAGAAATTTTAAGATTATAGAGACTAAACAGACCATTAATAAAGTATATTTTGAGAATCATGAGATAGATTTTTTTTTTATTTTTACTCTATACAAGCTATTTAGTACCAATATAATTATTTGTTTGAAAGAAAATTTATTTTTACCATTTTTTTTAAAATTATTGAACTTTTATAGATTTTAGAATATATGCACATTTAATATTATATATTCTAAAACAGTGGTCTTCAGGAAAGTTTGTAATAACAAAATAATAAGAGTTTAAACTTTTAATTAATATAAACAATTTTTATTTATTTTTTCATCTCATTTTTACCCAATTAAAAAAAAAAGAAACAGAACGAAAACAAAATCTAATCAATCATACATAAATTAATTTGTTTTTCTAGTTATCACAGATGTTTATTATGGGGGGGGGGGGGGTAGAATTAAATTTTTTTTTATTTTTCTAAAAAAATTCAAAATTAAAAAAAAAAGTTATTTTATTATACAAACTCCATATATATATTGAACCATTTTCGAATATGTGCATTTGAAACACCGGTCTCTTAGGCAGAGAAGAACATACTCGGAGAGTATGTATGCCCAAACGATAGCTATAAAGTATATAACTAACGTTACATTTCCAGGACATAGCTTCTTCTCGGCTGTTGAGTTGAACACCACGTCCAAAGCACTTTTTTGTTTGTGTATAACCACGGGCGCCAGCTGCTTATTCTAAAAGAATACTAAAAGAATAGACAACGCACTTTGAACAGTGGCCACTAACTCAATGCCTAAATCCACGACTAGCTCAGTTGTCACTAATAGATTATACTTAATTACTGGGTAAAAGACTTGATAAAAGGAATTGATAAAAAGAATTGATTGACAAATAAAGTTTAATTTTAAAGATAATTTATTAACTAACATTTATTTACTAAATTTAAACATTTTATAATTCTAATAAAACACACGCATATTTTAAATTAACATTCTAAATAGTTTAAATATTCTTGAATATTTTCATAACAGAACACTGGGAATTTATCTACTTTGACTAATAATATTGATATAAGGATCACGCACATATTAACTCATGCACACACATAATAATGATAATAAAGGACTACATAGCATTTGAAATTTAATCACACACATCAATAGTTCATTTATGTATGATATAGAGTTCATATAATTAGACTCTTGAAAGATTCGTATGAATTAATGCAATGCAATGGCTATTACAGTATAAACGAAATAAGCAAATGTTTTTACCTAGGCTTTTGAATGTAGACATAGAATTTTGTTCTCTTTGGTGGCTGCTTTCGGTGAGGATATTTCCATTATGAATGCTTACCAGCCGGCTGGGACTTTTCCTTGATGAGTTTCCTGATTTTCACGATTATTACTATTGGAGACAATTAAATACTGACGGAGATTTTCTAAGTTGTTACGTTGACATTATTTCACGGGCAGATCTTGCTGTTTTCATCGGACTTTTTAGGCTGTGGAGAGGCATGAATTCCCAAAATCTTCTCAACACTGCATTTTGTTTCTTAACTGACTCAATTAATTTCTGAACAGCACTACTCGATTACTTTGTGAACTGCACTCACTCAACTAATTTGTGAACTCTACTATTGTCCGAAAAAAAGTCTATTTATACCTGCGATGTGTTGTCTTTCTATCTCCGGCAAAGATCTGTTGTCGAAATTCCAGTGATAATCATTTGATAAACGTGTTTTGAAAGATTGCTTATTTAGTAATAGCCATGCAAAAACGTATTGTTTTATATTAATTAATATCTAATAGCCATTGCCATGTTTTTTAATGATAATCTTCTTTAACTTTCATTTATTTATAATAACATTTATTCTATTGTTGACAATCGCACATATATACGCACATATATTAGTTTTAACATTATTTTTTCTTGAATGAAAAGAGATTTGTATGTTTTAACTTTTTAAATTATATTTTTACGAATACTAATAAAAACTCTTTACTTCCTTTTATAACCCTTAGTTTAATTTCTCTAACGAAACACCCCTCTCCCCTTCTGATTAATTGATTGTAGCTCTTATTTCAGAAATTAACGATAGAAAACTATTTGATTCTTATTTTTTCCGAAAACAAGCTGCAATAAACTCAACATTTAATTTTATGTTTCTCTTTTATGAAAAATTACTTTAATAATTTTTTTTAGATAAAATTATATGTACAATATCAATATTGGTACAATATATTGTGCCCTTTTGTATGG